>JAJHSJ010000011.1:60439962-60531230 GCA_021015155.1 Magnolia officinalis
GTTTCAGCTCAACGGAGGACTTCTGGCGGGCCTCCTTGAGCCAAAGGTCGGACTTAGCTCACAGACACCGGATCTACGTTCTATTAAGTTTTTCGTTCAGTCGGGATTCCAGATCACGCGTGGCGGACCAGTTTCAGTTCAACGGTCAGCGAATCCCGATCGGAGATTCCGAGTACATGTAAATGTGTATGAAATTTCTCCTGATCCGAGGGTGTAATTTGGTCTGATTCTGACGGTCTGGTTGCTTAAAACTGATCCGCAAGCAACACGTGCCAGATTACTATTTAAGATATTTTATTTTGAATTAATTTCACATTTCTCATACTCTTCACTCCGAGCTCAAGCGAATAGCGCTGGGACACTATCTGGATTTGATTTCCGAGATGGTTGTCAAGTCCAGCAAGGCGATCCTAATTCCTTAACTTCGTGTTCATCGGACTTCCGACGTGCGGTCCAGATCTGATACGGAGTTTCGATATGCTCCCGAGAGCAGCCGGGTAATGAGATTGATCCTAGATTTTAGGGTAACCTAGCGTCAATAATTCTACAAGTTTCGGATCTTGCAGATAGTATTTAAAGTGATTGGTGCTAATTTCACAGGCACTCTAGTTTAACACTAGCTAATCTCGCCTAATTTATAAAGGATTTAGTCCTGTAAGATTTCTGTCTGAGGTGGTACTTAGTCCTTGTAGTTTGTATATAAAGTGATCCAAGTTATACTACTTAGCTAGTTTAAGATAGCGTCTAGGGTGAAAGTACTTTGAAAAATTGAAAGATCAAGGTGGTGAAGGTGGATTTGTGAAGAAAATGGTTTGAAAAGGGATTTGAGGCTTTAATTGAGTGTTTGAGAAGTTAACTTGTGTTTAGTATTGACCTATCGCCTAAGGACGTCTAATTCCAGGTTGAGAAAAATCCGGGCTGTTACATGTACGAATGGTTCATAGGAGATCAAAGTTACATAGCCACATAGTGATGTATTTATTATATCTAGATTATTTTAGAGCATTATCCAAAAAACTAAATCATACCTAAAGATCATCTGGACCACACTATAATAGTAGCAGCAATAATGATTTTCATCGTTAAACAATTTGTAGGGCCCACCATAATGTTTATTTTACATCCAATCTTTTCATAAGGTCACAAACACCTGAATGAAGAGTAAAAACAAATTTCATATTGATCCAAAACTTCTGTGAGCCCAAAAAGGGTTTCAATGGTAGACGTTCAATCATCTACTGGTTTTTGCAGTGTGGTCCACTTGATAGTTAGATCTGTCTTATTTTTCATCTCAAGCCTTAAGACAAGCTCCCCAAATGGATGTACGATCTAGATATAACATATACCCCCTGATAAGACTAACAGAACTCTCTCCCATAGCCACTCCCCTATATAAAATGCATTCGGTCCCTAACACAGACCTTATGTTTGCCCCGCTGAATTTCATGTTTGCCCCGTTGAATTTCTAGTTTGCCCCGCTCAATTTCGTGTTTGCCCCGCTCAATTTCATGTTTGCCCACTAAAATTCATGTTTGCCCCGTTGAATTTCTAGTTTGCCCTGCTCAATTTCATGTTGCCCCGCTGAATTTCTAGTTTCCCACGCTTAAGCCCCATTGAATTTCATGTTTGCCCCACTTAATTTCTAGTTTGCCCCGCTTAATTTCTCGTGGCCCCGCTCAATTTCATGTTTGCCCCGCTCAATTTCTAGTTTGCCCCGCTTTATTTCATGTTTGCCCCACTCAATTTCATGTTTGCCCCACTCAATTTCTAGTTTGCCCCGCTCAATTTCCAGTTTGCCCCACTCAATTTTCAATTTGCCCCGCTCAATTTCATGTTTGCCCCGCTCAAATTTCAGTTTGCCTCACTCAATTTCTAGTTTGGCCCCGCTCAATTTTTGTTTGACCATGAAATGAAGGGAATTGACCGTGAAATGTACGGAATTGACCGTGAAGTAAAGGGAATTGACCGTGAAATGCATAGAATTGACCGTGAAGTGAAGGGGAATCACCGAGATTGATCGTGAAATGCATGAAATTGATCGCTAAGTAAATGAAATGAATGAAATTGACAGCGAAGTGAATGAAATGGATTTTCAACTATCGACCATCGACCTGATAGAATCTTGAAAAATAACCAGGTTAGTTGGCTAAAGTAGCTTCTCCTACCCCAAAATCATATAGGGTACATCAAGTAACTAATTTTGGTTTAGAAGATATTCTTGTTAAATGAATAAAAAATGAAATGAAACAAAGAGAGAAAAAAAAAATTATATGCTTATATATACATATTTATATAAATATGTATTAGAGAATATTGTAGGTAGAATAAAGTTCTCCATGTAAAAATAATAATAAAATTGCATAGATTGACACAGACCACAGTTATGGCTATGGTTATAATCCATAGCTATAGGTATCAAAGCTTTTCGAAAGACTTTCGATAATATTGAAAAAGTTCAAAACTGTCCGACGAGTTTGCCTAAGAGATTTTGCAATTTTCTATACACTATAGCTACGGATTATAACCGTAGCCATAACCTTAGCAGACTACTGCCGCAGCAATCTGTGTTTTATATATATATATATATATATATATATATATATATATATATGTTGTGTTGCTTTTATGGGTCTCATCATGAGGTCTGGTGTTATATCCAAACTGTCCATCTATTTGATGAGCTCATATTAAGGCTTGAGATGATAAATAAGATAGATCTAACTATCAAGTGGACCACACTGTAAAAGGCAGTGGGGAATTGAACGTCTACCATTGAAAGCCTTTTAGGGGTTACAGAAGTTTTGGATCATTATGAAATTTGTTTTTCCACTTCATCCAGGCCTTTTTGACCCTATGAATGAACTTAGATGGTGAGGATTTCTCACAAACATTACAGTGGGCCCCCTAAAGGTTTTTAATGGTTGATGATCATTCAACACTGTTTCTGTAATGTGGTACACTTGAGATTTGGATATACCTCATTTTTGGTCTCATACCATAAAATGATCTAGAAAAATATGTGGACGGCATGGTTGAAAAGCACACATCATGGTGGGGCCCACATACCACTGGCCATCCGCCATTGGCTGGTGGCAGGCGGAGTACCCAATCCGTTTCCGTGAA
Source organism: Magnolia officinalis (assembly GCA_021015155.1). Lineage (NCBI taxonomy): Eukaryota > Viridiplantae > Streptophyta > Magnoliopsida > Magnoliales > Magnoliaceae > Magnolia > Magnolia officinalis. The sequence continues at coordinate 60,443,086 of JAJHSJ010000011.1, forward strand.
GGGAGGAGTATTTTCGTCCTGAAATTCGGTCTCCGTACGTGCAGGTCTAAGTTGCAAAACAAAGTTTGTATTGTTTCGTAAAAACAGCTGGATAAAAGGTGGGGTCTACAGTCCCAAATTTCTCTTGAAGGACCATGCATGCACGGCCCGTGCCCGGCCCACAGCCCGGCCGATTGCCATCCTTCGTATAATCCCTTGTACGAGTTGCCTTCAAAACCCATAACAAAAAAAGAAAATGAGATCAATCGCCTTCTCCTCCTTTCTTCGCTCCAAAACCCTCTCTCCTCTCTGCTTCTTCTCTTCTCCCACCCGTCTCTTCACCTCCCAAAACCCTAACCCTAACCCTCGCACCCGAACCCCTCTCGAGAAGCAATTCGACTCTTGGACCGCCCGCCTCAGGCCCGGCTTCACCCCATCCGACGTAATCTCCGCCCTCCGTTCCCAGACCGACCCCGATCTGGCCGTCGATATCTTCCGATGGACCGCCCTCCAGCGCGGCTACCGCCACAGCCCCGCCGTGTACCACACCATCTTCGACATCACTGCCTCGGCCCGCCGATCGTCCCACGCTGAAGCCCTCATTGACGAGGTCCTAGCCGGCGCATGCTCGCCGGACCCCGATCTCTACAATTCTATGATCCGCTTCTGCTGCCGCCACCGCCACCTCTTCAACCGGTCCTTTGATGTGTTCAAGAAGATGCAGCGATCTGATGGATGCAAGCCCTCACTCGAAACGTATTCAATGCTCTTGAATTCGCTCCTCCGCAGGTTTAATCGGTTGAATGTCTCTTATGTCTATTTGCATGCTGTTCGATCCCTGCTCAAACAGATGAAAGCGTCGGGTGTGATTCCCGACACTTTCACTCTGAATCTGATTGTGAAAGCTTACTCTAAGTGTTTGGAAATGGATGAGGCGATTCGGGTTTTCCGTGAGATGGGTCTCTATGGATGCACGCCAGATGGGTATACTTACAGTTACTTAACGAAAGGATTGTGCGAGAAGGAGCGGGTTGCTCATGGTTTTGGGTTCTACCAGGAGATGAGAGGAAAGGGTTTTGTGCCAACCAGTAGTACCTACATGATTTTGATATGTAGCCTTTCGATGGAGCGGAGATTCGAAGATGGGATTGATGTTCTGTTTGATATGTTGGATAATTCGATGGTTCCGGATGTTTTGACGTATCGGACACTGTTGGAAGGGTTGTGTAGAGAAGGGAGGGAAAATGATGCATTCGGACTCCTCGAAGAATTGAGGAAGAAGGAAGGTTCAATGGGGGAAAGGGTTTACAGTAGTTTGTTGGATGGATTGCATTTGCTTCGTTGAGGATAGACACTGAATTGGGTTGCATTGTCATGCTTAAATTCCAAGCCTTTTCTGCACCTTCAGCGGGGAAAGCAGATTTTACAGTCATTTATACTTCTTCCTGAAGTTCTCCATTACAAAGAGCACTTGTCAACATCCAACTGATGGAGCTTCAATTCAACCTGGAGTGACAACTGATGAAATTGATGAGGTGGTCCATGAGGCAACAATTACTGCTGGTTAGTTGTCTTCTTTGGCCATGTCATCATAGTGTGATTTTTAAACCTGTCCCGCCTTGCTGGTTTCTAAAACTTGTATGTAATGGGTGATGGGGTGTGTTAGATAGAGGCCTTAATCTTGCTCTGCTGAAGCTTGAAGCAGTGGCTAGAATCCCATTATTATTCATCCTTCCCTCATAAGTGAACTGTGAACTATAATGAAACTCCTGGTCAGATTGGAGTTTGGTTGAGTTGGTATTTGTTAGTCCTTTTTATTTTATTTCTTTGGTCAAAATTCAGACAGACTACAAGGCTAGCGGTGTAAATACATACCTCAACTTGTGTCACTCTTCCAAATTGCATATGTTGATTTACAAAACTTTGGAGAGTTCAGAATGACTCCTACCTTTCTGCAGAAGCAGAAGTAGATTGCATTTTCCTTTATTTTGCCTTCTTATTTGTCTCCTAAAGCTTTGAGTGTCAGATTGATCTGTAGAGAGGCTGGGTTCATCTTCATGATTATTTGGAAGAAAAAAGGAAGAAGGAAAATGAATGGAGTGGTGGCAGACAGGGAATCATCCTCACTAGGTCATAGCATGTTATGAAACAAAATGGCGAACTCGCTGGAAAATTAGAGGCGTAGAATTCCAAAGCTGCTATTCTTTGGATCCCAAGGGTGGTTGCAATTCCATGGAGTCTATTTTCCATATGAAAGAACTCAAGTTGGATATTTTGACTCCAATTGCATGGTCTTGAATCTAAAAATCTGGGCAAGGGCCTCAGTGATGGGGAAGTGATGGTGTTAGGTACCCTTCCCTGCCCATGTTAATACATGGTCTGTATTTGGTTCAGGATCAAATTTTCCAAATGGAATTTCGGCTAGATAAATGGCCGTACTAAATGAATAAATAAAAGAAAATGTAATCAAATGAAAATAAAATGTGGCGACTTTGTCGCCACATTAATGGTGGGAGGTTTGAAAGGGTAGAAAGATAAAGCAAATCCTTCCACCTAGAGGTTACTGGAGCTCTGATTGAGGATGTTGATTACTTTGATTGACAAATGCTACGAGGAAAGTTACCATTAACCATCCCTAAAGAGGCTGACTGCCTGACTCTTGATAATGGTTTACCTTAAGGTGTTTATAGTCACGGATTGACACTATCCCCTGGTATCGTTGTGTTGGTGGATGGTTCTTATTCTTTTCTCTCAATAAAGTAGTCGTTACTGATTTAGAAAAGAAAAAAGGAAAAAGAAACTATGAGAGAGATGAGAATTCCAGATCAACTTTAGCGCAAAATCAGACATGCCACTGAACATGTTTCTGATTTACAAGTTTGGCACCTTAGTAAACCTTAACCACTCTTCTTCTTCTTCTGTCATCTTAATATTTTCTATCTCAAAATCCCAATTCTTTTCTTGCTCTTCTGCTATTATGGTTATTGTTGAACATAAGTTGTGTTCAGTTATCACAACATTGCTTGCTAATTCTTTGGATCTCCTCATCACTTTACAGGAGCATATCCATCTCCACTAAATTATAAATTTTTCTCTAAGACTTGCTGCACGTAGGTACTTTTTCATTGTATCATCTTTAAATTGGCTTTTGTAGGAAGAAGGGAGTGATTTTATTGTTGAATGACGTGTTATCTGCTTCTTATATTTGTATGCAGGTCGGTTAATGAGGTTATCTGCCACGGAATCCCAGATGCCAGGTTTATATCATGTTTAGTTGATTTTCATGTTACAATTTTCCAAATTACTGGTCATGCACTGATAAGATTTTCAATCGCATGCTGATTTCATTTGATTCACTTAATTACGTTGATAGACATGACACTTAATTCTCCCTTTTTTTGTGTGTGGGGAAAGGGGGAGTGGCATCCTTTGACATACTTTATACTTGTATATTTACCGAGTGTAGTAAAGATGTTAGCATGTTGGACATTATTTTCTCTTGGCTTAATATTTGGACAATGTACTGTACTTTTGGGGATTTTTCAATCATTTTCACACTAAGATCTTTCAGGTTATTGTTATGTATGGAACTGAATTAGTGTTCTTATATAGTGGACCTGATAAAGTTATGTGGGCCATAGTTTTTATTCAAACAATACTGAAATTAGCTCATCCCTTGTTATCGTAAATAATCCTTTGTGTCTCTTATCGGCAGTGTTTGCAATATCAATGATATCGGCCGATATTATCGTCCTTGCACTCCAGTGATACGATATGCCCGGTTAGTGTCTGAAATTTCTGATATCGCAGTGAATATCATATGATCTCGCTATATATCACTGAGATTGCGATATATCCCAATTTATCGCAGCTGGCCCTTTGTTTTTATTACAATGTATTGATGACACTATTGATACATTGTTGGTATCGATGATATTTCCAAACAGCTCACCCCTCTTGTGGAAGTCCAAAAAAAAAAAACCCATTTTTCGAGAGAGGAGAATTAAACAAGAGAGAGAGAGAGAGGAGAATTATGATTAGCTTGAGAGAAAGTCCTAGGCAATTTTCCTCTCCTAAGCACCATCTGCTGTACAAAGTTACTTGTAACTTATATTTTAGAAAAGTTATAGGCATACATAGGGCCCCTTAAGATTTTTTATTTTTCCCATGGTAGGTCTGCTAGGTGGATGTTTGAAAACTATTGCTTTCATTGATTGGGTGCATTAGGATTAGATCATCTTAATCTTCAATTTTGTATCTTGAATTATGGTTGATGATCATTTTTAAGCAGGAAGAAAATCATGTGCAATATAAATCATTTCATAAGCAGGAAGAAAATCATGTGCAAAATAAATCATTTCATAAGCAGGTTTCTGAGTTCTTTCATTTCTTTCAATTTTTTTTTTCTTCTTTTGACAGGCTTGTTGGTTGATGACAATTCGCAAGGAGTATAACGGCTATATGGAGCTCTTTCTGCTCAAATGTGATCGGGGATGATCTTCTCAGGAGTTTTTTTATTATTATTTAAGGTCCAATGAATGCAATTGTTGCATGGTAGCCTGTTAAAAATAACAGTTTAGATTGTTCAATTGGAGTATCGAAGTTATGGATTGGATCATCCTATCAATACAATAAAACCAAATCAGGCAACAGGTGCAATAGGGCCAAATCAAGGATTGATAAAGGCTTCTGTTTTTTTCTTTTTTCTTTTTTGTGTGGTGGCCTGTTAAATGTGTTTTGGATTTAATGGACAATTCAGATTGTTCAATTGGAGTCTACAAGTTTTGAATTGAATTGTATGAATTGAACTATCAAGTTTCATTCTTGCTTTAAAGCAGGAAGCCCTGTGGGATTAAAATCAATAAATTTGGTTTGTAAGGTCAGACCCACTTATATTAATTAGTTATCTACCAGGCAGGCTTGAAATGTCAACTTTGGATACTTCAGGCCCATATTATAACTGCAGAACTGTGCACAGGATTCATACATCGGCGATGGCAGTGATTATCCTAGCTACGGCTTGTATGGTTTAAAAGCCATCTGAATCAGGGCCTACGACTTGTATGGTTTAATTTGAGTTTGTTATATTACATATGGACAATTTCTTAGTGCTTGTGTGTCAAGCACCACACTCTATTAGAGTATCAAAGTCTCCTCATATTGAAAAGCAGGAATGCGTCCAGCGGCCCAATGACTCTCCTTTTGCTATAAAACCCTTCGCATAATATTTAACAGACGGAGTGACGGGGTTGTTGCAATCCAATCCAATCCAATCCATTAGATTGTTGAAAAATCTCGTCATCCTTTTGCTATAAAACCCTTCTCATAATAACATTTTCGATCTTGAAGATTTTTTGGTTTCACCCATCCAATACGAGGCTCTCCACATGAACGGCTTGGATCATCACAACATGGCTTCAGATGCAGCTGCCAGAGTCCCAACATAAAAAATTTCAGTGCGTCCGCATGTATTGTAGCAAACATCTAAAGTTGTAAATAGAAGAGAATAGATACTCTGACCGTGTGTAATGGGTGATACGCACGCGCTTAGAAATTATTAAAAAATGCACACATGGCTTCAAATTAATTCAAATTAAACCGTTGGGACCCGGTTTAGATGCAGCAGGAAACAAAAATTAAGCTTTCTTGATTGGACGGTTATGGTCCGATTTAAACTAACAAGTTTCCATCAATCCGCGGTTAGGATTTCTCAACAAATCTGATCTTTGAGATCGTGACTGAGAAACATGACTTTCACCATTAAAACGTTTTGATTTTGAACATATGACCCGGGTAAATTTCCTGAGTACCCGTGTATCAAGCTTGCAACTCTGCCAGAGTATAAACAACATATTGTAACATTCCGGATTTTTGCCAACCTGAGATTAAACATCCTTAGGCATTGGGTCAATCTTAACACCTGATTAACTTTTCAAACGCTCAATTCAAAGCCTCAAATCCAGTCTTAAACCATTTTCCTTCACAAATCTCACCTTTCACCACCTTGCTCCTTAAATTTTCAAAGTACTTTCACCCTAGACACTATCTTAAACTAGCTAAGTAGTATACCTTGGATCACTTTATATACAAACTACAAAGGCTCAGGTACCACCTCAGACAGAAATCTTACAGGACTAAACCCTTTAGAAATTAAGTGAGATTTAGCTAGTGTTAAACTAGAGTGCTTGTGAAATTAGCACCAATCACTTTAAATATGATCTGCAAGACTCAAAACTTGCAAAAACATTGACTCTAGGTTACCCTAAAGTTTAGGATCAAACTCATTACCCAGCTACTCTCGGGAATGACTTGAAACTTCGTATTAGGTCTAAACCGTACATCGGAAGTCCGATTAACACGAAGTTAAGGAACTAGGACTGCCTCACTGGGCTTGACAACCACCTCGGAAATCAGGTCCAGTCGATGTCCCACGGCCATTCGCTTGAGTCCGGAGCAAGGGAGTATGAAAATCACTCTTTCCTTTACAAAATAAATATCTGGAATAGTGATCTGGCACCATTCGCTTACGGATCAGTATTAAGCAACCAGACCGTCAGAATCAGACCAGATTACACCTCGGATCAGAAAAAATTTCAGGAACATTTACATGTACTTGGAATTTCGGATCGTGGCCCACCGACCGTTGAACTGAAAATGGTCCGCCACATGCGATCTGGGAATCCGATCGAGTCGAAAGCGTAATCCCACGTAGATCCATGTGTTGAGAGCTTAAGTCTGACGTTTGGCTCAAGGAGGGCCACCAGAAACCCTCTTTGAGCTGAAAAAGTGCCGAAATACCTATAATAGTCGTACCCCTTAAACAGGAGTCTATTTCGGTGAGTTTTGAGACTATATAAGGACCTTAAACCCTCTCTCATGACAGTCATACGAATTTGAGATTTGAGAGATGGAAAGAAGGAGAAGGTGTGGGAGTTGTGGAAGATCTCCCCGCCTCTACTCTGCTATCCTGCTGCTATTCGGTGCTTAACCACCTCATTCTTGTCGCTTTCCCGGCGATTCCGGCGTCATTTATAGGTAATAAACCCTAACCCTAACCTGTTTGGGGGATTTATATAGTTGTAGGTTTATGAATAGCTAACCTATTTCCTTCTCTAGGTTGCCTAATTGCCGTATACGGAAGCTAGACAAACCTATCGATTTCGTTGCGATTCTACGACAAAAGGTGCGGACTTTAGGTGTATAGGTTATGGTTTTCAACGCTTTCAATGTTAGATAATGATAGATTCATGATCTGCATGCAATTGCACATGTACAAAGTGCTGTCTGTTTTCCGTTTCGATTAAAGATGAAAAATATGGAATTCTACATACTCTAGGTATTTGTAAAAAGTACGGTATACGTATATTTTTTGGAAATGTATTTGACATGTTTATTTGTTGTATGGATATACGATATATGGATAAAATACTTATTTGGCGAAAGGATTCGCCTAAATACATGTTTTACTTATATACACTATGTATGTTGAAATTGTGTATTCTAGAAAATACTGTATACGTATAAATTTTGGAGATGTATGAATCATGATTATTTGCTGTAGTAGTATATTATACATGGATAAAATACTCGCTTGGCTAAAGGATAGCCCTAATACATGTTTTGCTAACATGCACCATGTATGTTGTAATAGTGTCTTCTAAGTGTTTGTGAAAATGACTGAATGAGTATTGAATTCTCATTCGTGCTCGTCATGACTAATTGTCATGGATTCATGATTGTTGTATTAGCGATACCCCTCTGACAAAAGGATTTGCCCTAAATCATGCCACTGCCAATATACACTATATATACTAAAATGTGTGGCCCAAGTGTTTGTGGAAATGACTGGATGAATATGGAACTTGGATTCCTGCTTGCCATGACTATCCGTCGTGGGTGTACTCGTGTTATGATTGGGGCAACTCCCTAGTGAAAGGATTTGGCCTAATGCCTATGTGATCGACATATGTCATGTATGTTGATGTATGTTTGTTTAAGTGTTTCTTGAAATGTCTGAATGAGTAGTAGTTAGCAAATTGTAATGTATAAGGGTGTTGAGATATGATTCTCAACCTCTTTTAACTATGTGTACGATCTCCTTTGATAGTTGTGAGATTAGGAATTGAACATGTACAAACTCATGCTTGTGTTGTGATTCATAACATGCTCAACTGCTTTATGATTTTTACTATGTAATGCATATGTTTAAATTTATATTTACGTTGTATGATCCGTCATGGGTGATGGGGGAGCGGAGCAACGAGTGCGTGCAACAGCCCTGACAGCCCTAAACGGATAATACCAGACCTTGGTTGTAGGAGTTGAATCTTGATCCATTACTGCTTTACCTATCTGCAATTGATTGTGTTTGGGGCTATGATTATAGTCCAGACAATCAGTACCAGCATTGAATTCGTGACTGTGATTCATTTGCCACGTGAGATGTGTTCGACGAACCCGAGTGGTACTTCAGTTGACGATAGTGGTTGGCCACGCGAAGTGCTTATGCACTTCATGTCGTTCAACTTGTTGTGTGCTCGAGCTAGCCGAGCTCGTCAAGTAACCCGATCTGTCTTATGTATGTTCACCATGTTTGGACGCTACTGCTTGAACCTAGGGTACCAAACTTACCAGTGAAATCCCTTTTAACCATGGTACCTCGATCCGCTAAGACTCATGAGCCGGACATGGTGGTATGGGACACCGTGGTCGAGCTGTCGGCCTACGCTGGGGCCACGTGCCTCCCCGTAGTGACCAGTGAGCAACCAGACTCGTGAGCTGATTATAGTAGTATGAGACACTATATTCGTGCTGTCGGCCTACATTGATAAGGTGATGGGGGAGTGGTGCAACGATTCCGTGTAACAGCCCTGACAGCCCTTTGTAGTGACCTCGAGCATACTCTGAAATCGCGATGCGCCTTAGGGTGTGCCGCGGTATATAGAGTATGAACTAGGCCTGTTTCTGTACAGTGATAAATCGTTAAAGAGGTGATGGGGGAGCATGTAACCTTTGTGCGTAACAGCCCTGGCAGCCTTTGCAGTGACCTAGAAAACACACCGTCGTCTGATATTAACTAGGACTGACGACCCTAGAATGGATCATGTTTGGGAATGATACAAGGAAGGTACCTTAGTTTCCCAATACTACTGTTTGAAATGGAATAATAATAACTCGGTAATCATTTTCATCATCGCACCACATGTGCCTTGTAGATGTGGAGCACTGAGGGAGTTAAGCATTCGCGAACGTAAGATGATGTCGCATGAGAGTGGTTTGGCAAGGGCATACATACATCATGTCATTTCATACTTGCATTAAATAAGAGTAGTTAGAATTGTTTGATTGTACTGCTTTATTATTATTGCTTGACTGAGTTAATAACATGTTAACCTATGTTTTACTGTTCCACTGAGTTGATCACTCACTCCCACGTTACGGGACGGTGTTGTACACACCAACCAGATTTGTTGAGTTTCAGGTGATGGCGATGCTTGTGAAGCAAAGCCGGACTACTTCTATGATAATAGGAGGAGTTCCCCTATCTGTATCTCTCTAGCAGGTCAATGAAGACCTGATATTGTATTGACGGGGCTATGGTACTTGGGACAGGAGACATTACACTTCCTCACAGTTGGTATATTTTAGAACTGTACTTGTAATTATTTAACCTGGTAATGTTATCACACTCTGGAGACTCATCATAGTTTATATATTTTATCTATCTATCACAGTCTTCCGCTTGCAAGTTTAACTGTCTCTGGAGTATGATATGTTTTTGGGCTTAATCTCACTCATGTTCAATGCACGAATACAGTCAACATTCAATCATCATTCATTTTGTTGCATAAGTGATGTTCTGGAACTTGGGAGTTGAGTTTATGCTCGACCCCCGATTTTCAGGGCGTTACACATATGAATGTCAAGGCCATTTCATTATTTATAGAAATCTTCAGGGCATAAGAGAGGGTATGGGGACTCGACGGCAGGGACGGGTTGGACGTGGATTGCGTCCTACCCCCTGCCCGGACGGTAATCCATCTAGCAGGGCTCTGTGGGGCCCACCGTGATATAAGTGTTTTATCCACGCCGTCCATCGCTTAACTCATATCATTTTAAAGTATTAACCAAAAAATGAGACAGGTAAAGGGCTTAAGTGCACCACAAAGTGGGGATTTAACATCCACCATTACAAACTTCTTGGGAGCTGGAGAAGTTTCGGATCAAGCTGATATTTTTTCTTTTTCACTTCATCCATGTCTACATGACCTTATGAATAGGTTGGATGGTAAAAAAAAAACATCACAGTCGCCCTTAGAAACTCGACACAGTGACGAGGTTGCAGTGCAAAGTGACGAGGTTCACTAGACACAGTGACGAGGTTGCAGTGCAACCCAATCATTAGATTGTTGAAAAAAGTGACGAGTTGCTTGACAGAGAGACCTGGTTCCACTAGATGAATTGATGTGGTTGTAGTACAAAGTGACGGAGTTCACTTATACAAAGTGACTGGGTTCACTAGACACAGTGACGAGGTTGCAGTGCAAAGTGACGAAGTTCACTAGACACAATGACGAGGTTGCAGTGCAACCCAACCATTAGATGGTTGAAAAAAGTGACGGGTTGCCGGACAAAGTGACCTAGTTCCACTAGATGAACTGATGAGGCTGCAGTACAAAGTGACGGGGTTCACTAGACAAAGTGACGAAGTTGCAGTGCAAAGTGACGGGGTTGCAGTGGAAAGTGACGGGTTCACTTATACAAAGTGACGAGGTTCACTAGACAAAGTGAGGAAGTTGCAGTGCAAAGTGACGAGGTTCACAAGACAAAATGACGGGGTTGCAGTGCAAATTGACGGAGTTCACTAGACAAAGTAACGAAGTTGCAGTGCAAAGTGACGAGGTTCACTGGACAAAGTGACGGGGTTCTCTAGACAAAGTGACGGGGTTACAGTGCAAATTGACGGGGTTCACTAGAAACAATGATGATGTTGCAACCCAACCATTAGATTGTTGAAAAAAGTGACGGGTTGCCGGACAAAGTGACCTGGTTCCACTAGATGAACTGATGAGGCTGCAGTACAAAGTGACGGGGTTCACTAGACAAAGTGACGAAGTTGCAGTGCAAAGTGACGGGGTTCACTAGACAAAGTGACGGGGTTGCAGTGCAAAGTGACGGGGTTCACTTATGCAAAGTGACGGGGTTCACCAGACAAAGTGACGAAGTTGTAGTGCAAAGTGACGAGGTTCACTAGACAAAGTGACGGGGTTCACCAGACAAAGTGACGGGGTTGCAGTGCAAATTGACGGGGTTTACTTATACAAAATGACGGGGTTCACTAGAAACAGTGACGATGTTGCAACCCAACCATTAGATTGTTGAAAAAAGTGACGGGTTGCCGGACAAAGTGACCTGGTTCCACTAGATGAACTGATGAGGCTGCAGTACAAAGTGACGAGGTTCACTAGACAAAGTGACGAAGTTGCAGTGCGAAGTGACGCGGTTCACTAGACAAAGTGACGGGTTCACTTATACAAAGTGACAGGGTTCACTAGACAAAGTGACGAAGTTGCAGTGCAAAGTGACGGGGTTCACTACACAAAGTGACGGGGTTGCAGTGTAAATTGACGGGGTTCACTTATACAAAGTGACGGGGTTCACTAGAAACAGTGACGATGTTGCAACCCAACCATTAGATTGTTGAAAAAAGTGACGAGTTGTTGGACAAAGTGACCTAGTTCCACTAGATGAATTGACGAGTTTGCAGTACGAATTGACGGGGTTCACTTACACAAAGTGACGGGGTTCACTAGACACTGTGACGAGGTTGCAGTGTATAGTGACGAGGTTCACTAGACACAGTGACGAGGTTGCACTCCAACCCAACCATTAGATTGTTGAAAAAAGTGACGGGTTGCCGGACAAAGTGACCTGGTTCCACTAGATGAACTGATGAGGCTGCAGTACAAAGTGACGGGGTTCACTAAACAAAGTGACGAAGTTGTAGTGCAAAGTGACGGGATTCACTAGACAAAGTGACGGGATTGCAATCCAACACAACCATTAGATTATATAAAAAGTGATGGGTTGCCGGACAAAGTGACCTGGTTCCACTAGATGAACTGATGAGGCTGCAGTACAATGTGACCTGGTTCCACTAGATGAACTGATGAGGCTGCAGTACAAAGTGATAGGGTTCACTAGACAAAGTGACGAAGTTGTAGTGCAAAGTGACGGGGTTGCAGTGCAAAGTGACGGGGTTCACTTATACAAAGTGACAGGGTTCACTAGACAAAGTGACGAAGTTGTAGTGCAAAGTGACGAGGTTCACTAGACAAAGTGACGGGGTTCACCAGATAAAGTGACGGGGTTGCAATGCAAATTGACGGGGTTGCAATGCAAATTGACGGGGCTTACTTATACAAAGTGACGGGGTTCACTAGAAACAGTGACGATGTTGCAACCCAACCATTAGATTGTTGAAAAAAGTGACGGGTTGTCGGACAAAGTGACCTGGTTCCACTAGATGAACTGATGAGGCTGCAGTACAAAGTGACGGGGTTCACTAGACAAAGTGACGAAGTTGAAGTGTAAAGTGACGCGGTTCACTAGACAAAGTGACGGGGTTCACTTATACAAAGTGACAGGGTTCACTAGACAAAGTGACAAAGTTGCAGTGCAAAGTAACGGGGTTCACTACACAAAGTGACGGGGTTGCAGTGCTAATTGACGGGGTTCACTTATACAAAGTGACGGGGTTCACTAGAAACAGTGACGATGTTGCAACCCAACCATTAGATTGTTGAAAAAAGTGACCTGGTTCCACTAGATGAATTGACGAGTGACCTGGTTCCACTAGATGAATTGACGAGTTTGCAGTATGAATTGACGGGGTTCACTTACACAAAGTGACGGGGTTCACTAGACACAGTGACGAGGTTGCAGTGCATAGTGACGAGGTTCACTAGATACAGTGACGAGGTTGTACTCCAACCCAACCATTAGATTGTTGAAAGAAGTGACGGGTTGCCGGACAAAGTGACCTGGTTCCACTAGATGAACTGATGAGGTTGCAGTATAAAGTGACGGGGTTCACTAGACAAAGTGACGAAGTTGCAGTGCAAAGTGACGGGATTCACTAGACAAAGTGACGAGATTGCAATCCAACACAACCATTAGATTGTAGAAAAAAGTGATGGGTTGCCGAACAAAGTGACCTGGTTCCACTAGATGAACTGATGAGGCTGCAGTACAAAGTGACCTGGTTCCACTAGATGAACTGATGAGGCTACAGTACAAAGTGACGGGGTTCACTAGACAAAGTGACGAAGTTGCAATGCAAAGTGACGTGGTTCACTAGATAAAGTGACGAGGTTGCAGTGCAAAGTGACGAGGTTCACTAGACACAGTGACGAGGTTGCAGTGCAAAGTGACGAGGTTGCAGTGCAAAGTGACAAGGTTCACTAGACACAGTGACGAGGTTGCAATCCAACCCAACCATTAGATTATTGAAAAAAGTGACGATATACAGTAGACAAAATGATGAGATTTTAACAGACGGAGTGACGGGGTTGTTGGACAAAGTGACAGCATTCAGTAGACAAAATGACGTGATTGTTGGGCATAGTGACGAGGTTGTTGGATTAAGTGACGGGGTTTACTCCACAAAGTAATTGGGTTGCTGGATAAAGTGATGACGTTATATTAGATAAAGAGAAGATGTTGTATCTTACTAGACAGCGTGACGGGGTTGTTGGACAATGTGATGAGATTTCACTCGATAAAGTAAAAGGGATGCTAGACAAAGTGACAAGCTTCTTGTAGATAAAGTGACGAGGTTGCGAAGTAAATTGAAAATATTCTTATTTATTCCAAAAGGGTGTGAACTCCAAAATTACATGTATTTGCATGCTAGCTAGTTATTATTTGGATATGGGTGAAAAAAAACACAACAATGCTCACTACCAGAAAACTGAGTAAAGGCTACGGATAAAAGTCGTAGCTAATATCTATGGCTACGGTTGGAGTTCGTAGCACGACCGTAGCCATTGCCATAGATCTTAAAGCTATAGCTACGGATATAACCGTAGCTATACAAGAAATAGGTACGGATTAAATCCGTAGCAATATTTCCGTAGTCTAATGTTTATATAACATGGATTATATCTGTAGCTAAAAGTAGAGCGAGAACCTATTGTTAGGCTGAAATTAGCAAAAGCTACGGTTAATAGCCGTAGCTTTTGTCTAATTTTTTCTAAAAAAAATTATTATTAATTAAAATATAATTATGGCATCTCTTACCATTACAGTACATGCCCTGATAGATCAACTCATATAAGCTAATACAGATAAATACTTCATTCATTCAATCAAACACAATCATTCATCTTAATCCATTCACAAAAGTACAATGCCAGCATAATAGTTATATATATGTCTATTTAAAGTTCTCATTGACAACAAGATCCAATGCCTTCTCGTAGCCAAATAGCTTCTCAACAATCACAACCAAGAACTCCATGGATGTGCCTCTACTAGTTATCAATTTGCCATCAACTAACACCCTAATCTCAGCTTCGCTTTGATCCGAAAGCTTACTGCACATGGCTGAAAATCAATTTCATCATACAAACAATGTAGTCATATGAAAAAGCTATGCCCCAAAACTGAAGAACTAAATTATATAGATAATGGAATGGAAAATGTCTATGTACAAAAATAAAGGGATCCTAGCTCAAACCATATGACTCCCCAAAATGTATGTTGTGCCTACCTCCACACAAACTGAAGAACATAGTCACCTCTCTGGAACTGACAAGCAGAGCGTAACCAATGAAGCATGTTGTGAGAAAATAGCAAAGTTGATCCCATTCTCCAATTCCAAGGCTCCAAGTGGAAAAGACTGGCCAGGAGAAACTTTCACTGATGGGCTGATTTCAGATATTTGGGAGATCTCTTCCTAACATTACACCAACAAGAAGTTTTAAATCTTAGCAGACTTAGTGATCAGAATACTCCAAAACAATGTTATTGACTAATTTACAATTAACCAACACTATTTTTGGAAACAAAATACACCAAAACAATTTTCCATCATTTAGTTTACAGTTTTGACATCAACAAAGAAAAGCGCATTGTCTTTGACAAGCACTAAGAAAATCAATCTGGCATCACAATTGATGCTCCAGCCATCCAGATCTGGAAATCCACTTATGCTAAAGTGGAAGTCGGCGCCCTGATCACAGAAGACTAAAAGAAGCAAAAGAAGAGATGGCGGGTTCTAAATTGCCATCCAATGTATGAGATTCTGATTCATCATGTAGGCCTTCATCATCAATTGCCACCAAAGCCTAGGACTAGGAAGACAGATGCTTTTTAGAGACTCCACTCACACATGAATGTAACCCAATGAATGGCAACAGCTTCCGAATGGTAGAATGAACTTCCATGGGACTTTGACATTGTCATTTGTCAGTAACATCACCACAGTATTTCACAATTGAAATAAAAGATAATATCTTACTGTCATATCCATTTGTGCTGATTGCTTCTGAAATTCTTGAATCACCTTCATTTGCTTTGCAGGTGCCATTTGCTGAAAATAAGTTCCAGATAGTTTAGTTAGGTGCAAGGAAAAAGGAGACACGAAAAAAACCAGATGAAGTTACAACTTTAGGCCAGATCTTTTTGGTAACTGAAGCCTAGACACTATGTACTCAGTTTTCCACCATCTTCTGTTGCAGAACATTTGCCAAAAAGATTGCAATTAGCAAATTAAGAAAACAGAAATAACAAAATTGTGATTCCCTTGCTCAACATTCGTACTGAGGATATGGATCTATACTGCAGTTATATTACTTTCAAGTTAGACATTCCCAACAAGTACATAACACCTGCTAACATGAAAATACAACAATTTAAGGTACATTAGGTTGTAATCAATGCAAATAAGCTCCTAGACTAAACTACTCTTGACATTGAATTTCAACAATGAAAAAGCCATCTGAAAAAAAAAAAAAAAAAAAAAAAAAAAACACCTGTCAGAAAGTTTTGAGTCCATGGTAATCTTGAAACAACGCATTTTTCCTAAAACTAGAGATCCCAATCCCCCAGTTAGATGCTTCTGGATGCTGTTCCAAATACTCTGTCAAATCAAATGAAACTTGTTCAAAAGATAAAACACAACATTTAATCCAAGGCCCAAGATTACAGCTACACATGTACTTACATTGATAGGGAAATAAAACTCCTTGATTTTAATCTATCATGTTATAGACTATTACAGTGTTTGTGGGAGTTTTGTGCTTTAATTGCTAGTCCCAAGGCCCGATAAAGGAAATAATTTCAAGAGAGTTGTTGAGTCATATAATCATTCTACTTTATAGCAAAGAAAATGGGCTTAGCAGCTATTCATCATCTTACTAGTAGTCTAGTACCAATGTATCCATGACAAGAAAGTGCAAACAACCACCAGATGAATCTACTCCACTCTCCTATGCAGAAAGATGTTGTTCCATAATTTTGATGACATGGACAATACTAAAAAGTTTCAACTGGGCAACTCTATTAAAAAATGAATAAATAAATAAAATCTGTGTGATAGATCAGTCCTATCCTTTCAATTCTCGGCCTGCAAATAGATGGTTAACATGAGAAACACGGCAATGGGCCACATTCAATGGAGAAAATCCCAAGTTGGGTGGCTAGAATCTTTCGATCAAGGAGATTTTTGGGGTATGTTCTATCTGCTTCTGGTTGCATCAAAACACTAGCCCTAGTTAGAGCACATGTATGGACTGTAAAGAATATTGCAATTGCACTTGTTAATAAAATTCACTTTCTTTCAGTTTCATCTATCTTCTTTTCCAGTGAGCTCAGCATGGCCTACGATAAATTAATGGTGAGTGACATAAATATCACAAGTAGAAATGCAAAATTCCTTGAGATGGCAATCCCACCTTCAGTTGTTCATTTTCAAAGGTCAGTTTATCCAGCAGCACACTTTCAATGACTGGGACCTCCTGTATGACAGGAATTAGGTTTGTTGCTTCTTTCATAGCCTCTTGTTCCTTCACTATCATCTTTTCAGTTTCTTTGAATTGAAGCTGCATCTCTTCCAATTGCATTTCTTCAATCTTCTTTTCCAGTAAACTCATCATAGCCTATAACAAATTAATGTTGAGTGACATAAATATCATACGAGGCCATTTCTGGATACCTCCACCAAATATCACAGAACTTCAACAGCTAAAATGATTTTGCATTCAATCTAAAAGAAATAAATATTGGCGTGATTTAATGCCATTTTCAAAACAAATGCAATAACGACTAATAAAAAAAAATACACTAGGCAGTTCTCACCAAGAAAATCAGCATCTTCTAAAGACCAACTAACTGGAATCAGCTACACGAATCTTGTTCTGCCATTGCACTCCATCAAGGAACATTTTATCAGATAAACTAGTTCTCATGAAGGAGATGCATCCCTAAATATGGCCATTTAGTCAATCACCCAGGTTGCAACATTGCAATAAGATTTATATTAACGGAAGAAATACTAAAACCATATATTTTCTTATGGTTTCTTTGCAACATTAGCAGAATAAGCTAATTCTACAACTAGGCAGGTTTCTATGCAACATTAGCAGAATAAGCTTATTCTACAAATAGGCAGATTCATAAGTGACATTTGTAGAATAAGCTTATTCTACAATATGTGTGGAGCCCATCATGATCTGTGCAAGGTTCCAATGTCCATCATGTGTGCCCCCCTCATTTTCCTTTTGGAGGACAAAAATCAGGCTGACCCAAAACTCACCTTGATGCAAAACAGAACTGAATCAATCAAAACAATATCTTCAAAATACCTGCTGCAATCATACAAATGAATCAATAGTACACAACTCACCTTGATGCCCATTCTCCCTCCTCCTTTACCCGGGCTTGGGACCGGCAATGCAAGGATTTGCATTGGCGGAGTTAAAAAGGGGCTTAGGCTCCATTTGGCTTGTGACGACCAGATGGAGTCTAATATGTTTAAAAAGGGGCTTAGGCTCCATTTGGCTTTTGAAAACAATGGGAAGTTAAATAATCGGATATGGTAATGCATCAATCCAAAGGAAGGGTGGGAACTTCGTCCTTCACTTTTAAGTCTTTTCTCTTCTTTGATATATAAAATCAAAAGATTCATGAAAAATCAAAAGAAAAAAATGGAGAATATTCACTTACAACAAGTATTTGATATGGGTGTTCTCACACAATTCAGAAAAATGCACAAATTCAATAGCAAAAAAAAAAAGTACAGCTCCTTGATATAATGAACACCCTTGCTATCTTACACATGGGGTGCTTTGTGCTTGGCGCATGTAGATGCATGGCTGCAATGCAAACAACACCTCTCCGGAGAGAAGCATAACAAAGGCAAAGGGGCCAGCAATTGATCAACCATACATCCATTCTACCAAGTTAGAAAAATCCTTGATCGGTTGAGGCTGCATAACCCAAAACAATTAAATAGCTCAAAGAACATCTCCCAGACAATGAGCATGGAGTAACAATGCATAACTGATTCACTGACCACGCATTCAGAAGGGACAAAATGCACACATGTAGTAATTTTTGGTTCCTCAGATGAACAATAGTGGACAATCCGAATGCGATGGCCACTGAAGAACCTTTGTAAAAACATATGCGGTCTATCAGGTCCCACTCCCGCTGAAAGGAGAAACTGCTTAGAGCAAGTAGAAAAATGTAAGAGATGCATGAAACATGAGCAGAAAAAGAACAGCATCATCATCTAAGCCTCATCCTAATTAGTTGGGGTTGGCTAGATTAATCATGTTCTGCCATTCCACTCTATTGAAGTCATGTCATATTGTCTGGATTCATGATGTAAGTTATGGCATAAGTTTGATCCGGCTGACAACCTGACCAACCCTCCATTCTCCGGGCTTGGGACTGGCAATGAGAGAACAAAACTCCCACAGGCACGATGCAATAGACTATTACATAGGTTGATTACAATCAAGCGCCATCGAATAGTCTATTACATAAGTTGATTACAATCAATGAGTTGATTACAATCCAACAAGTTATGAGCAGAAAAAGAATGATTAGTAAAAAGAAGAAGAAGAAGAAGAAGACAAAAGCACTACTAAAGATTTAACAGCCAAGCAGAAACCCCTCTCTCTAAGCATCACATTATTCATATGGACCCATTAGAGAATATATAAGATATGCATAAAACACCAAATGGAAAAAAAAAAAAATTTAAATTAAATCCTTTCATATGGCTCATAAGAGAATGCTATTGCTTTAAATGAATCAATTGTGGGAGATGTAACCATATACAAGAGTAATTCAAATATGAAGGGCCCAGATTTTACCTGGGTGAATACAAAGACATTTCAAGATATTGTCTCTCTGATTGGCTTGCAAACCAGATGACATGAGCTTCATGGCAAATTACGATTACGTAGGCTGAAATGAGGATGTCCATAGAAGCTGATTGGCTAGTCAATTCATCTGCATCAGAGAAAGCTGACAATGCATATGTGCGAAAACCTTCTAATCAGATCAACTGATTAACACAACCACACAAGACAGGCTTCTTTAAAGCCACTACCGTGGCATCATGACCAAGTCAAGTGTTTCAAGTTAGACCAAAAACAACTTGAATTGCTAATTGGGTGTGTTAGTCCTTCATTACAAATGGAGTGCAGCTGGCCCCATGTGAATCATTTCCACTTCGTTGAATAGACTTATCGCAGTCCAATTCAAATCACGCATCCAAATGCAGCCATCTGTTTCAACCCTCTCCTTCACTGTTTCAAATGCTTTGCTGTGTTCTCTACTTTCCTGATAGGTTTCCATGCTTTCATCCCCAACGTCTTTCCTCTTCTACGTGCTGCATGGATGTCTCCTTCATCGTTTATCTCCTTCCTCTCTCTACAATTTTTTTCTCTTGCTTCCAGCTCCTTCAAAAGCTTCTCAATCTTAGGATCATCACGAAATCCCCTAGATTTCATTTCATCATAAAATTCCCTAGCTTTATAAAGCCATCCACATGTTGCCAGTCCTTGTACCAGCACAATGTAATGTTCGGAGTCAGGGACTACATCATGCTTCCTCATTTCAGTCCAAATCATTAACATGTTTTCTGGTAGGCCCCACCTGAAGAACTTATTAAGAACAATGAGATAAGTGGAGCTATCTGGGCCACACCCAACTTCCCTCATCCTGTTAATAAGATTCAATGTCCCATCCATATCTTCCACATTGGCTAACGCATGGTAGGTCCCGACAATTGGATCAAGTCCCTTCTTCACCATTTCATCCAATACAATCCGTGCTTCCTCCAGCTTTTGTGCTTCACATAGAGGATAAATGATAGAATTGAAAGTGTCCACATCCGGCTCAAGACCCACTTCTATAATTTTATGAAGGAGATTACGTGCTTCCTTCATGCAATTTTCTTTTGTTAGCACGTATATAAGCGAGTTGTAGACCACAAGGCCCGGAACCCAACCCCTCTTCTTCATTTCGTCATAGAGTCTCAATGATTCAAAGAGATTCCCAACCTTCGAGAAACAACAAATCATGTGGGTATATGAAGTACCGTCCGGAGTGATGCAACAATTCGACATTTCTCTCCACACTCTCTTTGCCTCAACCTCATCGACAATGATGTTACACCACCCATTTAGGATTATGTTGAAGCTTTCTGTTTCCAATGGGAAAAGCTTCTTATTTAGAAACATAAACTCCTCAGCCTCCTCGATATTATTGTGTTTGCATAAAGCGCGAAGAAGGATATAGAATGCCGTTGAATCTGCAATTATTCTGAACTTATCCATGGCTTGGAATGTTCTAATAGCTTTGCTTGCATCATTGGCAGCTGCGTACCTTTAAACCCCACAAAGAAACAACAAAAAAACTCAAATGATTTATATTTCCAAATGTAAGATGCTGACTTCTTGTAAGCCAGCATCGATCCAAAACTACAAATATAAAACTAAGAATGCTATGAGATTCTTGTATGCAGATTATGAGAAAAAAAAAAAAAAAAAAAATCCTAGTTATGGAACATGCCAACAAGTTTAGAGAACCTCATGTTACCCAGTGATGATTGAGAAAAGGGATCTTTCTTTGACATAAGATATACCAAATAATGCAATGGATCAGACAACAATGAAGGAAAGAAAATTCAAAATCAATGTTTTATACAAATGGATGGAATTCCTTAAAGACAGTAACTATGAGAAGCAAGAGAAGAATACTTGTTTATCATCCACGGTCTGATAGTTGATATGGCAAAAGAAGCTCGATATAAGAAGCATGGGTAGAAGAGTTCTTGCTTATCCAAGCAAAATGAAGCAAAAGAGTTAAGGCCTGGTCTAATAGTCCACAGGCGAAAGTGAATTCCTAGTTTACCAGTCGGGTCATGTGTGCAAATGATCGGAACCACTCAAGAGGTAGGTCCCACCAAGAATAGGCCATCAGCAAAGCATGTTTGCTACAAATAACCCTATTTACTCGATCTATGAACAGTTAAAATCATAGATTGGTCTACATTCAAGTTCATTATTCAAATGGGTCCTTGCTCATGCCTAGGTGGTAGACTCACAAGAGTTTCAACACAAGGTCATGGGTTTGAGTACCCACTGTGGTGTGAGTGTGTGGGGTGTGAGTGCGGGTGTTTTTGTGGAACCCACCCCTTGAGGTGGGTTTTACACCAATCCATATGGCCCAGCCAGCGGACTATGAATATACTATAGTCCATGAACTTCCTACCATTCCAACTTCAGTCCTGGAACCTGATGGAAATGAAATCCATTAGTAAGTACTCATGTTTGATTTGTGTGCTCGAAACAGTTGGAAATGGATTCCTGCAGGGTCCATTCATGTTTTTGAGCAGTTTATGATTCCTTCAAAAAAGCTGGGGAGCAAATTCCTGGGGATTTGATTCCCTTCCAACGGTCATTTTTAAAAATTCTTGAGATTCCAAGGAGCTAACCAAACCCTAAATTTTCACTTGAAATCATCTAATGCCCATAACCATGCACAAGAGGATATCAAACTCACATGAGAAATTCAGAAAAGAACAATTTGCACAGAGGACATATGAAAATTATCTACCCAAATTACCAGCATTTTCATTTGGGCACATCACTTCATACATGTGGGACCCACCTCTTAGCAGATTCAGACCATTCATCTGGTGGGAAACATCATGGACTGGAGATGCCATGCCAAATTCCACTACTGGACAGTCCTATGCATTGGATAATCAGCCTGTAAATGAGCAGGTAAAAGGAACATATCTTCAATAGTCCACAAGCAATGGGAAGAAGTCAAGTGATTGGATGGCTCGGATTGTCCTATAGATGTGGCTTTTGGTCCATCATCCACCCATGTCAAGGACTGCAAGGTAAGCAGTCTGGATCACCCAAATGTTACATAACACTAACCAGAATGAAAATGCCGAAAATCAGCCCAGACATTGTATATTACTCCTTACAGATTGACGCTGAATGATAAAAAATAAAAATAATAAAATAAATAAAATAAAATCACCTTTCTATCAAGATCAGCAACGCCCGGTGGGTTACGATCGCAGACCGGTGCATGTTGCGCACCAGCTGCCACGCGACATGGAACTTCCTCTGCTTACCCAAAATCCAAATCATCAAATTCCAAGCTCCAACACTGCCACAACCACATTTCTCACCCCAACTGAAAGCTAGAAATGCCAATTTCCAATCATTCCTCACCGCCCGCATAGCCTCATAGACCAAACTGCTTGTGGGTCGGACACCGGTCTCTTCAAGAAAGGCAATGGAATCTTCATTTGATGACAGTTCCTTGGTCTGGGATAGAATTTGGAGGAACCCATCAAGACCGGGGTTCGCTGAGTCCAACGGCTCGGTGCCATCGGATTCAAAGTCGCTGGATTCGTAGAGAAGAGCATTTGGGGAGGATTCAAGAGGGGAAAGAGGGTGATTTTGGAGGTGGGTTTTTGGAATCGAGGAGGAAAAAGAAGAGATTGGGCGTGTAGGGAAAGGAGGGAGAGGTGGGTGTAGGATAAGAGGGAAGAGGAAATGGGGTGCTCTTGTTCTGATTCTTGTAGCGACTTTGATAATGAATGCCATCAATCATTCATCTGCCATAGCAGAATCCAAATGAGAAGTTTGAATAGAGAAGGAGAGTGGAGAGAGAGAGGGATGCTTTCAACGCTAGTAGTGGCTGGGTTTGGGCCGGGCCTATCTGGCTTGGCCTGTTGCTCAGCCCGCCTGGGCATGGGCCTAACAAATGAGGCCAAAGCCCAAGACTAGATGGTTCGGCCCGGGCGACACAGCCCGAGGAAAATTAAATATGTAAAATCTCTTTTTCGACTGAATATTATAATGCATCAGTTGATCAAGTGGGCCACAGATGCAGAATGAAATCGACATTTTAGAGTGTTGAAGCCTTTCAAGATGCATGCCTTGACTAACCAAGAATTAGAAGTGCATATTTTTAGGACTTAACCAGATGTAGGCGGGTGAGTCTGGTCAAACCTAAAATGACTCAAGCTCATGCCGGGCCTGTAAATTGATGAGGCCATGCATGCCCGATTCAAAGCTTAGTTGGGTTCGCCTCCCAATAAGGTGAGCCATGGGACTGTAGAGGTGGGCATCAAGCCGAGTCGAGTCGAGGTGGGCCAAGCTTGGCTTGGCTTGTCCATGATGTTCTCGAGTTCGAGCTCGAGCTCAAGCTTGGCCTCGAGCTCAACATTGAAGCTTGGCTTGTTTGCCAAAGCTGTCGAGTCAAGTTCGAGTCGAGCTAGTGGTTCGAGTCGAGTCGAGTTTACCTCGAGTCGAGCTCGAGCTTGTTGGGTGAGAGAGTAATGGATTCTGTTCTTGATCATCTTCCATTGATGAAAAATTCAAAAATCTTAAGAGAATCAAAGCAAAACCCGATGAAAAAACCAAACAAAGCTTCGAATCAGATGAGGAAACCTGTAAGAACCGATATGCTCTTGATCTTCTTCCACCAACAGAAATCCAAGTACTAGAAAAGAAACAGAGCAGAACACAGATCAGAAATCCAAGTAAAGAGCTCTAGCCAATCAGATTATTGGATTTCCTTGAAGCTCTAACAAATCTGAGAAGAACTCATCTCGAATTTCTCGGGTTTCTCGCCTAAGAAGTAGATTTCAAGAGATTGAAATCATACTATTGTGGAGCTGAAATGAAAACTCATGGTAGTGGTCGAGGCGGGCATGTGGCTGGCAGTGGACAGAGAAAGAGAAAAAAGGGAAAGGGAAGGGGGTGCATGTGGTCAGATAAAGACTCTTTGTTTTTTATTTTATTTTTTTATTTTTAAGTTTAAACTTAAAACTTATATTAATATAATATATATAATATATAATATATAATATTTAATATTTAATATATTTATTAATCGAGCCGAGTCGAGCTTGAGTTCAAGCTTCGAGTCGAGTCGAGTTGAGTTCGAGTCGAGTCGAGTTGAAATGCCCCTTGGTCAAACTTGGCTTGAACTCAACTCGAGTTTCAAATAATTAGCTTGACTTGGCTTGAATCGGCCATTCAAGCCGAGTCAATCCGAGCTTACTCGAGCCGAGTCAAGCGAGCTTTTCGAGCTAGCTTGACTCGTGAACAGCCTTACGTGGGAGGAGAGATTGAATGAGAATGGGATTCGCACGACTGATATACAACCGATGTATACAACCTAATATATATATAGACACACACAGACGATCACAACTATAATAGGAAACAAATACCGCACTTATGTAATTTTGTGCACGCACTTACGTAATATTATAATGGCAACTAACATGGATTTTTTAAAATTTTCCGATGGGATCGAGCATCTGTCAATAGCAGCGACATCTGAATATCTGTCAATGGCATCGACATCTGCTCAATGGCATCAAGTGGTCTGTCGATGGCATCAAATTCAATACCTACATATCTCCCTAAACTTGTTGGGGGCCTTGCACAAAACCTTAGGATCTAGCCTCCCAAATCAAACCGGAATTATGGAATAATAATGCAATAAAATAAATCAAAGCATCAACCACATAACACAAGAGATTTTTATGTGAAAAACTCTCAAAGAGGTAAAAATCACGGGACCTCGTCCAGATCAACAATCCACTATGAAGTAGAACATTACAACTTTCTTCACTCACGCAGGAGTGGATAAACAATAAGAGACAAATAAAACGAAAAGATCTCACCGATTACGAGGACATGGAAGCGCTGAGATATGGTAGATCACCTCTACAAGCATAGCCACTCTTCCACAAGCTTCCTCTCTCTCTTTCTCACACTCTCTCTCACACCTTTAATAGCCCTAAACCTTCCTAGAAAACCTTTAGGAAACCTTAGAATACCCTATAATAGAATACCCTAATCCTGTTTTAGAACCCCTTAAATAGAGAACCGGAGGAATTAGAGTCACATAAGGAAACCGCGCATAAGCGGAGGAATTAGAGTCAAATAAAGAAACTGCGCTACCTCTCCTCTGAACTGAGGAGGAAAACTCCATCAAATCTCTCCCTTTCCGACTCAGGAGGAATTCGCATTCTTCAAGCTAGCCAAGTTTCTACAAACCTCAAACTTGTCCTTGAGTAATGCCTTGGTCATCATGCCTGACCCATTATCGTCCGTATGGACCTTCTCAAGCTGTAATACATTCTGTTCCAAAGTATCCCTGATCCAGTGATACCGAATTTCTATGTGTTTTGACTTGGAGTGCTGACTTGGATTCTTGCACAAGTGTATAGCACTTTGACTATCACAATAGACCACGTGCTGCTCCTACTTGAGGCTAAGTTCTTGTAGGAACCTCTTCATCCAAAACATCTCTTTATATGCCTCTATGACCGCAATGTACTCGGCCTCTGTCGTCGACAATGTTACAACCTTATGTAGCTTGCTCTGCCAAGAGACCGCTCTCCTGCAAACGTGAACATGAACCCTGATATAGACTTCTTGGAGTCTATGTCACTTGCCATATTTGCATCTGTATAACTCTCTAACATAGGTTTTTCATCATCATAACATAGGTTTAACCTAGATGAGCCTCTTAGATACTGTAGTATTCACTTCACCGCTGCCCAATGCTCTTTGCTAAGATTGGCAAGATACCGGTTGACAACACCAACTGCATATGCTATGTCTAGGCGTATACACACCATAACATACATCAAACTTCCTACTGCTGTCGCATAGGGTATCTTCCTCTTCTCATTCACCTTTGCCTTTGTCTTGGGACACTGTCTGTTGTTCAATCTGAAGTGACCATTCAGTGGAGTACTGACCGGCTTCGCTGCATTCATATTGAACCGCTCTAGGACTTTCTCAATATACCGCTCTTGTGACAGTCAAAGTTTCCTGCTGCTTCTGTCACGGGTTATCTCCATTCGTAGGATCTGTTTAGCCGGGCCCAAGTCTTTCATCGTAAACGACTTGCCCAACTCCTGTTTCAGCCTGTCGATCTTCTTGATGTCTTTTCCCATAATGAGCATGTCATCAACGTATAGCAGCAGAACTAAGAAATCACCATCTGATAACTTGCGCGTGAATACACAGTGGTCCGACTCCGTTCTGTCATACCCATACTTCAACATAAACGAGTCGAACTTCTTGTACCATTGCCGTGGAGCTTGTTTCAGCCCATACAAGCTCTTCCTCAGCATATAGACCATATGCTCTTTGCCCTTGACTTCGAACCCATCTGGTTGGTGCATGTAGATCTATTCTTCCAGGTCACCATGGAGGAAGGCAGTTTTAACATCTAACTGCTCTATCTCCAGATCCATGCTAGCCGCCAACCCAAGCAACACCCATATGGATGTCATCTTCACCACTGGTGAGAATATCTCCTCGAAGTCTATACATTTCCTCTAACCGAACCCTTTCACTACAAGTCTGGCCTTAAACCTCGTCTGTGAATTTTTATACTCAATCTTCTTTCTGAACACTCACTTGTTGTTCAGAACTTTCTTGCCCTTAGGCAGTTTTACCATGCCATGGGTGTAGTTCTTATGTAAGGATTTCATCTCCTGTTGCATAGCTTTCAACCACTCTCCCTTACGCTCGTTAGCTAGGGCCTCAGAATAATCTTCTAGTTCTCCCCCATCAATTAGCATAATGTACTCATGCGACGAATACCTCTTAGACGGTTGTCTATTACTAGATGACCTCCTCACTTGTGGCTCAACCGGTGGATCAAATGGGGGCTGCTCCGCTGGTCCATCTTCTGAAGGAACTCCCTCATCCTCTGCACCTTGCTGTACTCCCCCGTCATCAGGCACCACGAGAAGAATAATCAGATCCATGTCCTCTAGCTCACCTGAACTAGGTTGGTTCTTCTCTGGCTTACCAATGTCTTCTATACACTGATATTCAAAGAAAATCACATCTCTACTCCTGACGAACTTCCTCTCGGTCGGATCTCACAATCTGTAACCGAACTTTCATCACCGTACCCTAAGAACATACTGCCTGATCTTCATATCGAGCTTGGACCTCTCGTCCTTTGGTTCGTGAACGGATGCCCTGCATCCAAACACCCTGAGATGACTGTACGATGCATCCTGTCCAGTCCACACCTTCTCAAGTACTTCTCCATTGAACGGAGCCGATGGAGACCTGTTTAGTGTAGATGCACTTCAATGATATACCTTCATTCGCTCTCTCTCTCTCTACCATAGCATGAAACAATTTAAACACACCAATTTAAACACACCAAAGACCTCGTCCTTGAATTTCAAAGTATAAACCCAAACCCTCTTAGATGCATCACCTATAAAAGTGACAAAATACAATGCCCCACCCAAGGTTTTTGTTCTCATAGGACCACAAACATCATAATAAACCAAATATAATGCATGCACTTTATTAACGTGAGAAGTAGTTTTAATAAATGAAACTTTATGATGTTTCCCTGATAAACAATCAATACAAGTTTTGAGAGGTGTACCTGTCACATCTGGAAGGAGCCGCTTTTATCAGGCCCGTATCCTAGTGACCATTCCATTCCGTAGGATCCTGCGGTCCTCCCTGTCGAATTTCGACGACCCACGACTCATAGATAGCATTTGCGCACGCTCTTGAGTCACATCCTGTAAACCCGAGCCGACTCAACCCGAGACCTGTGTCATTTCAACCGCGTCGTCGCTGCGATTCCGACGCCACATCCCGTGCGTCAATGCGACGCTCAGATTATGAGATCCGTACCGTGCATCATCCCGGCCATTGATCGCTTGATCACGGGACCCACCTATCCCTATTGTTGTATTTTCCTAGAAAACCATAATTACGATGATGTCACCCTAGGAGTGACATCACCCTACCCTACCCCTAGCCATAACTCCCTACAAGCAACCACCCCTTCCCTTTTCCCCATAAGTCAAACTCATTAATTGCCTAGAAACCATCATCTCTCTCTCTTATTCTCTCCCTCCCTCTTTCTTTCTTATTTCCTAGCAAGAGAGAGAGCTCCCAACGTCCATGAGAGCTCTCCATTTTCAACCCTTTGCAAGCTCTCCACCCTCAAATCCAACCCTCCAAAATCAATCCCGACCATTGAATCTTGTTCCCTTGGAGCTCTTGATCACATTAGTGGAAGAAGAAGTCCAAGATCTAAGGTGGGTGCTTCTCTCTCTCTCTCTCTCTCTCTCTCTCTCTCTCTCAATGTGTGTGATGTGTGGCCCAGTCGGATGGACCCACCTTGATGTATGCCATATCCAAACCGTCCAAGTAATGTGGACTATACTCCTTTGGTGATGAGAAAATACAAATATTAAATTGATCCAAGTCAAGTGGGCCACGTCCACGTGGGACCCACCAGCCGTGGTCCCCACACATGGGACCCATCTTGATGAAAGGTATAGTCCAGCGTGCCTAGACGCTGGACGTGGCCTTGAGGGTGAATAGCCAGTGGTTTTTACTCACTGCAGGGAAAAAAAAAATTGCCATTCTTTAGCTTTTTTGGGTGGGCCACTCATGCAGGCCCCACCTTGATGTATTGATCAAATCCACGCCGTCCATCCCATTCTTAGATCATTTTAGGCGTTGAGCTGAAAAATGAAGTCAATCCGACCTTCTGGCGGGCCATAACATGGAGAATAATATTGTTACCGTTGAAATACACCCTGATACTTTTGTACACTAAAACCCATCGAATATTGGACTTGATGGGTTTATATTAAGCCATGGGAACCAGTTCCTGGGCCAGATTTCCCTGATGCGGGCCCACATAGGAAAAAGTGTGGAAAAACCCCTTTTCCTGAAAATAAAAAAATATGTATATTAAGCAGTACACCTGCTGCCGCTGACGCGTGCAGCAGGCGCTGCTGCGCTGTGCAGCCGATGCACATGCTGGGACCGTGGGCCCCAGCCGTGGACCCCACCGTGATGTGTGTAGGACATCTATACCATGCATTTGTTGGGTCCCCTTTAATCAGAGGGTTAGCCCAAAAATCAGCCATATAAAGATCTCAGGTGGCCCACACCATATTCAATCATGTAAATATATGTTAAACCATATGAAAGAATTTGCTAATGTCCACCTGAGTTTTGGATACAGCTAAAACTTGGTCTGAACCCTCATCGAAGTGGGACACACATAATGGATGGGCTGGATTTGTGAACCACATCTCGGTGTGCCCAACAAGTGATTATAAATGTTTTAATAGATGGTAGCCCCTCTCAACTTCTGAATGTGGTGTGGCCCACGTAAGTCACTGATTGACTTGATGTTTAAGACCTAGGCCCACGATGTAATGGTGCATCTGACTGATGGGGTAGATGGTCGAAACGCATCACTTTGGGGCCCACACAGTTCAACCTCATGGGACGTTAAAATCAGCTCGAGCGCATAGTACGTTTTCCCTATATATATTATTATATTATATAATATTTTATATTTTAATAATATATTATGGTGGACCACATCCACGTGGGAGCCCACCTCACTGTATATATATATATTATATATATATATATATATATATATATATATTGTGGTGGGACCACATCCACGTGGGAGCCCACCTCACTGTACGTATATGAATATATTTAATATATTGTGTGGGATCACTCCCACATGGGACCCACCACTGATGGATGTGCTGCATCAGCCGTCCATCCATTTGCCTAGCTTGTCTCAAGGCTTAAGACTACACATAAGGCAGATATAATATCAAGTGGGCCACATTGCAGATGACAGTGGGATGAACGTCCACCATTGAAAACCCCTTTGGGTTGCAGGGTTCTGGATCAAAGTGATATTTGTTTTTTCCCTTTATATTCAGGTCCCTGTGACCCTATGCACGGACTGGATGGAAATTAAATGTTATGGTGGGCCCACTGGAATTTGATAGTGGAAAATGGTCCTTGTGACCTTATGAACAGTATGGATGGAAAACAAATTCTATGGTAGGCCCACTAGAAATTTAACGGTGGAAATCATTGTCACCATTGTCATTGCGGTATGGTCCATATGATCCTTTGGATATGATTCATTTTTATGCACCATAATGATCCTTTACAATGAATGCATGATGTATTGGACTCGGCCCATTCGACTTGCCCAGTTACTTCGGCCCATTTGATTAGGCCGGTGTGATTTATGAGGCCCGATGTCGAGGCCCACTTGAATATATTTTGTGGTCCATTTGTCAGGCCCACTTTGATGTACTTTATGACCCATCCGTCAAGCCCACTTTGATGTATTTTGTGGTCCATTCGAGGTGCCCACCTTGATATACTTGTGACCCTTCTGTAGAGCTGGGCATCGGTCCTGATCGGATCGGATTGGGCCCAACTCAGACAGATCCGAAATCTTAATCGCCAGACCCGAACTCGAGCCGATCCGAAACCAAATCCGAAACATCTAACTCGGACAGATCCGAAATGTGTTTTACTTGATTCGATCCGAATTCGACTCGGTAAAAAAAACCCGAATCGGATCGGATTGGGCATGGTTCGGATCAGCCCAAATTAAAACAGCCATGAGAACAAGACTAGTCCTTTTCTCCTTCCTGATCGGCTGAAATGCTACGTCTGATAAAAAACCTCTCCGACCATGTAGAAGGACTTAACTGCAGAAGTCCCAGAATTGCACCTATCTATCCTTTTCTGCCATAGTGCTTCCATGATTAAGAAAATATTTCTATCAAGAAGATCTCCTTGTCAAGAAGAAAGCTGGAGGGAGATGGCGTGAATAAAAGCTGCTCAGGTTAACTATAGTTACTTAAAGTAACTGTGATTGAGTTAAAGATATACTATCAACTGCGGTTAAAATAAGTAGGGTCATTTCATACTCCAGCTGAGTACGACACTTGATACGTAGGCAGTTAGAAATGGCATACGTGGCATACTTTAACACAAATTAAACCGTTAAAATTGTAATACTTGCTATACTTAAGTTAAATTTAAAAAAAAAAATTTGTCTTAATAATTGTAACTTCAGATCCGTGGATACATTTTTTTGGCAATAAGAGCACTAAATATTTTATTTTCTAACTGTCTAATAATATAGAGAATTCTATCATACAGATGAAAAGATTGAAAGAAATCCTGACCTTATGGTACATGTCAATCAATTCCAGTAATTTGACGGTTTAATTTGAATTATTTGTATCTTAATAAAGCATTTTTGAGTAATTTCTAATTGCATGAGTATCATCTATCACACTCCAAGAGAGTATCAAGTATTTCTTTTTGAATAATTTAAAATGACGGTTGTTCCTGGAACTATGATTGCCACACGCATGTTTAAAGCTCACTGTTCTACACCATCTCTACGCCAGAGTGGTATGGATATGAAATATCCAAGCCGTCAATCAACTGAATCCATAGGTTTAATCTCCAAATAGCTTTTTTAACTTCAGGTGGGCCCCAATCGTTTAAGAAATGTAGACAGCTTAAAAACCTCCCCCACGTATTTTAATATGTAGATTTCTTTCTAAAAAATTTGATCATCCGATCAGTGGACCGAACTTTATTCTTTTTAATTATAAAAATATATTTGGGCCATCATGATGTGTGGATTGGAT
The DNA here is from genome assembly GCA_021015155.1 of Magnolia officinalis. NCBI lineage: Eukaryota > Viridiplantae > Streptophyta > Magnoliopsida > Magnoliales > Magnoliaceae > Magnolia > Magnolia officinalis. Next base: position 60,475,142 of record JAJHSJ010000011.1, read on the forward strand.
CTATATTCCTCCCGTTCTTGTGCTGACATATGCATGAGGGGCTCTGTTCGCGAGAGTGAGTTTAGAAAATCTATGCTTGGGTCTTATGGCGGTGGAGGTCAGATCTGCACACAGGAACCAATACCTGCATGAAAAACTGAAGAGGAAGGAGAGGACAGTTTAGTAACCCGTGCATCAACGTTCAAATATGGTCCTCGGGCCCCACAGCTGTAAATGGGTCAGGTGATCGTGATTGGCACCATTCATCTAGTAATAATCAGATGGATGGTCATAATTAAATATATTACTGATAGGGTGATCTTGTACATCTAACAAAAAGACTACAAGTCAAAATCAATGATGATGTGATCCTGAGGGAGCATCCATGCAAAATCAAACTTTATCTCTACAACAGTGGAGCTTCTCACGCAAAACATGAAAATTGCTGACTTCTGCATTTTTACGAATCCATCACTCAACCAAAAATGGAAGGTTGGCATCATTTTGGGTCTTTTGTCTTCTTGACAAGGGATAAAAGAAATACTCTCTTTTGAAAGAGTTGGGTACTTTTCAGCACCACCCTCCAGAGAACTGCTATCCTTTCATCTTTGCCATATTTGCATGAATTCCTTTCATCTTTGCCAGAGAACTGAATCCCATATCCTGACGACCTTATGCCGAGGCCTCCTCTCTCCTTTGGTATGCTAATATGATTCCCATTTACTAGCTTGTCTCTTCTGCGGTCGTGCCTCTGTTGTTTTTTTTTTTGGCATCCTCTTGATGACACTTGAAGGAGAATGGAAAAGGGTCATGGAGTAAAGGGTTATATCGGAGGGACCGCCTATTCAGGAGGATCTGAAGTTCCTTTCATGTTTTCCGGAAACTTTTGCTGTTTGTATTTTTAGTTCTATGCACTTGAACGACACCAAACACATGGTCATTAGGCACGGTCCGGATCGGAACGGTCCGGATCGGATCCATTCGGATTGGATTCCGGATCGAGTCGGGTCGGATTAGAACTAATCCGAATTCGAACCGAAATAATTTCGGACCTGGATAGGGCTACCCGATCCTCACCGGTTCAGACCGTCGGTTCGGTTCTGATCGGGTCGGATCGGGTCTGATCGGGTCGGATCCATCGGATCGGATCTGTTTTGCCCACCTCTACCCTTCTGTGAGGCCTACCTTGATATATTTATGGGGCTCATTAGTACGACCCAATGATGCGGCCCACTTGTTGTACATGAGGCCCATTGGTGCGGCCCATTAACACGGCCCAACTTGATATGACGAGGCCCATGTGCAAAGCCCACTTGTTATGTATATTAGGCCCATGTGCAGGGCCCGCCTGTTATGTATTTGTGGCCCTTTTTTGGAATGATCCATTGAGTTGTATTCTAGGCCCGATTTAATATACATGAAGCCCATTAGTGCGACCCATCATGATGTATTTTGGCCCATGGGCGGGGCCCGCCCATTTGTATTGTTAAGCCCATGTAATGAGGCCCACTCGATATATGAAGCCTAGTATTGAGGCCAGTGCGATGATGCTCATATGATATATTTGAGGCCCAGGTGCAAGGCCCACCTGTTGTGTATATGTGGCCCTAGAGTAAGACTCATTGTGCTGTATATTAGGCCTTTGTGTGAGGTCGTGGGCCCATTATACGTTTGGCTCTATGTGGGCCACTGCTTGGTGTGGTGTTGGTTAAATGTCCACATTGATGGACAATGACGGTTAGATGTCCTCATGGTGACCTTCCCTTAGGCCTTGTTGGGCCCATTCTCTTCGTGGGTCAACCCAAATAAGTGGGCCTCATTCGCCATTGACAGATGGCTCTGTGCTATCAAATTTGATATAACCACGGCTGAAAGCCGATCTTTACATTATGGTTGATTGGTTGTCCATCTATGGACCCCACCTTGTTTATATACACTGGTTGTCGATGCCGATTATCAATGCTGATCGTCGGTACTGATTTGTCGAGGCCGAGTATCGAGGCCAATTCTGAGTGTCGATTCCGATTATCATGACCGATTGCCGATTCTGATTATCGATCGATTCCAATCGTCGTAACCGATTACCGACTCCGATCGGTGACCGATTTGCCGATTCTAATTATCGATCGATTCCGATTGTTGTGACCGATTACCGACTCCGATTGACGTGACCGATTTGCCGATTCTAATTATCGATCGATTCCGATTACCGACTCCGATTGACGTGACTGATTTGCCGATTCTGATTATCGATCGATTCCGATTGTCGTGACCGATTACCGATTCTGATTGACGTGACCGATTTACCGTTTCGATTATTGATCGTTCCGATTGTCGAGGTCATGTTTTGGAGTCGATTCCGATTGTTGAGGCTGATTGTATAGGCTGATTATGATTGTCATGGTCGATTAACCGATTATCGATGGATGCCAATTATCGTGGCTGATTGTCGATTCCGATTGTCGAGACCCAATGTGATATATATGCGGCTCGTATTTGAGGCCTGTTGTGATGTGTAATCCACCCGTGTTTAAGGCCCAATGTGATGTATATGAGGCCTATGTGATGAGGCCCATTGTGATGCTTTTGAGGGCTAGGCGATGGAGCCCATTGTGATGTATGTTAGGCCCATGTGAGGGGCCCATCGCGACGTATATTAAACTCTTAAGTGAGGCCATGGGTTCACTATAGTTAGACTCTATGTGGGACATTCCTTGGGGGCGATGTTGGTTAAATATCCACATTGTCAAGGTCGATTAATGATGCAGGTTATTGATACCGATCATGAGTATGTGACAATATAGCATCATAATACATACTCATACGCATCATCTGCATGTTTGTTATGAGATGTGATTGACCATTGCATATGCCATAGGGCAGGTTGTTCATGGGGCTCCCTGACAGGCGGAGTTGCCTCACATGAGAGCACGACATGCGCAAGATTGATGCATGATTGGACTGTGTGACTCATGCATCTCGTATTTGTGTGACATAGAGGTGGGCAAAATAGACTCGATCCGATGGATCCGACCCGATCAGACCCGATCCTACCCGATCAGAACAGAACCGACGGTCTGGATCGGTGCTGATCGGGTAGCACCATCCAGATCCGAATTCTTTTCGGCTCGGATTCGGATTAGGCCTAATCCGACCAGATCAGATCCGATTGGATCCGATCCAAAAAAAATATCAAAAAAATAAAAATAAAAATCATTTCGGCCATCAATCTCTCGCACCCAAATGACCTGGATCAGAGACTAAGTTGAAAAAGTAATTTTTTTAAAGGATGGGTGCTTCCGCACCATTACAATTGCGAGATTGAGAGAGAGAGAGAGAGAGAGAGAGAGAGAGAGAGAGAGTCGTATCGATGGAGTCCGATCGACTAACAAATCGTGAGCTCCATTTGAGGTAGAAAGAAAAGAAAAATACCAGGAAAGGAGGAGAGAGAGAGAGACAGAGAGATTGAAAAGTAAAACTGCATTTATACCTTTTCTGTATGGTACTCTGGCTTTGTATGACGCTTGATACACATCCACTCCAATAATACACAGTTGATACTTGAGAACTTACATCTGGACCGATCGGAACCTAGCCCATTCGGAAAGCCGAGTCGGGCACTGATCGGATCAGCCAATCCATCCTTCGGATCTGTCCGATTCAGGTGGTGCAGATCCGGTAACGGATCTGTTCGGATTCGGGTAAGCCCAGTGGTATTTCGGTTCTGATCGGGTTAGCCCGGATCCGATCCTAACAGGACCGATGCCCACCTCTAGTGTGACATGACCACCGTACGCCCTAGCGACATCAAGGCCGTAGCCTCCACAGGTATTTCGTGGATGGCCAGATAGGACACCGAAAATCTGCTCTACATGGGGTGCTATAGATATCCCTGGGTGAAAGTCCATAAACCCTCTTGGTTCCAGAGGTTGCTCCAACGTCTAGACCGAATGGATACATGAGCGCATAAAGGCCGTATACCGTTAGGCCGCGTCTCCCACTGTGTCGTGGTCGGTTAGAAGGGGGTACGACCTTACCTGCCCGAGAGGAGGGGGCAATGCTAAGCTGAGTCTGACCAATTCAAGGAATGAGTCCGCTATCGACGAGCCGGGCCCGATATTGGCAGGTGGATAGTGAGGTCTCTTCCACTCACCTTGTTGCGGGGATGGGGCGACAATCTGGTTTGAAGTGTAATAGACCCCGGTGATTTTTCCTAGAGAGGAACCGTACAGATATGTGGACTTATTGAGCAGGGATTTCATATTCATTCATTCATTCATTCACTATCCACTCGGGTTGGTGGTGCGCAATCATTTGTTATGTGTACCCTCGCATGACCAGGATTTCGGTTGGGGCGCAAAACTAACCTGAGATCAGGATTTACCACATTGAGTCTGACTATCCAAATTTAGGTATGGGACTGATCTGGATAGAAGTCCCTTGTGATGAACCTCATAGCCTGCGATACTACGTACTATCATCCCGACTTCAAACTCCAGCATAGTCATTCCATTCACACCGCATATTGCATTACATCCACGACATATGACATTTTAGGTTATTGTGTTTCTACATTTATATGGTCTAGATATGGCTAACACTATCCGTGAACTCATCAGGAATTGCATATTACATCGCATCCTCGGCATCTGATATTTGGCTTTTTATGACTCCTCATTTGCATAGCTACCCTATATTGCATATTCTGATATTGGTTACCTCATGGACTTGTCCGTATTTCCGCTTACTCTGTTATCGTATAATGATCTTGTCAGTATTTATGCTTACTTTGATAATTCATGATCTTGTCAGTATTTCTGCTTATTCCGATATTGTACGATTTTTGGAATACCAGTAATTCTGGTATGGTATGATGATGATATTGTATTGAATACTTGACACTTACCTTGTGCACACACTTACACCACCCTCTAAGCTTTCTATAAGTTTATGCATGATAGATGCGTGCAGGTGATGTCAGGTTGTAGCAGTGTTGAGCTTGGAGCGTGTGGCGGTCTTCTGGAGATTGATTTTTGATTTATGTATTTCCCTTTCAGCATTGTACTCAAATGATTGTATTAGTGGATATGTGATGATGATGTTCCCTTTGTGAATTGGGTAATCTTGTGATTATGCTTAAGGTTTAAAAAAAAAATCCTCCTTGTAGGATCTCAGGATCGGAATCTGGCGTATGGACGCTAGGAGTCGAGAATGGGGTACTACGGAGGTTGTCGGCACCGGATTCGGCGATCGGGATTCCAGTGAATCCGATTTCCGGGTTTGGGGTGTGACAGCTTATTTGCTAGTACTTGAAGCCATTTTTCACTCACGTGGCATAGACGCCTGTGCCACATGTCAATAGATGAATATTCCACTGCGTTTAACCCACCCTTGCACACACTGACACTTGCCTTGTAAATGGTGCAACACTTCTTTCATCTAGCTGCAATCAACGAACCCTTGATGAGCTTCCATCGCCCACCAGCAAACCGGCTTTCATAGTCATCATCATCCAACCTTCCCGTCGACATCAAGTTGAGGCGAAGGTCTGGGATATGCCTCACATCCCTGAGAAATAATGTGCAGCCCACATTAGTCTTCACACAAATATCACCGACCCCTACGATCTTCGATACGTCAGAATTTCTCATCTTCACGATCCCAAAGTCACCTGACTTGTAGCTTGTGAAGAAGTCCCTACGTAGAGTAACATGAAAAGAAGCTCCCGAGTCAATCACTCAGTCGGTGTCCTGACTCGTAGTCGTGAGACATATATCATGATCTGCTGAAAGAATAACTACAACGTCGCCATCTGAAGCGACCGCAGTGAAATCTGATTCATCTTCCTTCTCCTTTCCTTTTCCTTTCTTGTCGTTCTTCTTACCACGACATTTATGCTTGTAGTGACCATTCTTGTCACAATTCCAGCAATCAATATCCCTTCTATTACTCGACTTGCCTCTTGATTTGTCTCGGGTCTTCCCGTCCTTCCTGTTTTTTCCTCTCCCCTGTTCCTGTGTCACAAGGACCTCTTGCTGAGTAGACCCTTGAGACTTCCTCCTTGTCTCCTCATTGAAAAGACAACTGGTTACCTGTTCCAAGAAAATCTTTCCGTCTGGCGCGGAGTTACTTAGAGACACCACCAATGTCTCCCAACTGTCAGGCAATAAACTAAGCAATAACAAAGCCTACAATTCATCATCCAGGACCATCTTCATAGCGGAGAGCTAGTTCACTATATTGCTGACCTCATTCATGTGCTCGGCCACAGAACTACCATATTTGAACTTGAGATTCATAAGTCGCCTTATCAAAAAAATCTTATTACCGGTTGTCTTTCTCTCATATAGTCCTTCTAATTTCAGCCATAGGCTAGTGGCTGAGGTCTCTGTAGACACGTGGTGGAATACGAAATCGTCTAACCATTGTCTAATAAACCCTACCACCTTTCGGTCCATCTTCTTCCAATCATCATCAGACATATCCTTGGATTTTGCTAATATGCCTAAAATTGGATAATATAAGTCCTTGCAATAAAGCAAGTCCTCCATCTTAGCCTTCCATATGGTCCAGTTAGAATCATTGAGGCTGATCATCCTTGATGAGTCACCTTCCATAATTCAAAACCGATCCTACCCGTTCAATGAACTTGGCTCTGATACCACTTTGTTGGGGGCCTTGCACAAAACCTTAGGATCTAGCCTCCCAAATCAAACCAAAATTATGGAATAATAATGCAATGAAATAAATCAAAGCATCAACCACATAACACAAGAGATTTTTACGTGAAAAACTCTCAAAGAGGTAAAAACCACGAGACCTTGTCCAGATCAACAATCCACTATGAAGTAGAACATTACAACCTTCTTCACTCACGCAGGAGTGGATAAACAATAAGAGAAACAAAGAAAACAAGAGATCTCATTGATTACGAGGACGTGGAAGCGCTGAGATATGGTAGATCACCTCTACGAGCATAGCCTCCCTTCCACAAGCTTCCTCTCTCTCTTTCTCTCTCTCTCTCTCTCTCTCTCTCTCTCTCACACCTTTAATAGCCCTAAGCCCTCCTACAAAACCTTTAGGAAATCTTAGAATACTCTATAATATAATACCCTAATCCCATTTTGGAACCCCTTAAATAGAGAATCAGACGAATTAGAGTCACATAAAGAAACTGCGCATAAGCAAAGGAATTATAGTCAAATAAGGAAACTGCATTACCTCTCCCCTGAACTGAGGAGGAAAACCCATCAAAACTCTCATCAAGATCAAATTGAAAATTTTCCTTTGCTTGCATTAGGGAGAAATTTTATTCTAGTTTGTCAGCCAATTGATTCTTTTCGGCCTTTATCAGCCCTAACTTTTTAATGATTTTCAAACTTTTAACGAAAAGCAGGTTATAGGCTTCTTACAACTTGACATCTTATTCATCTTCTTCTTAAGAGGAGGAGGATGTCTCTTCGTCTTCTTTTGAGGTGTTATGGTCGAACTCTTCTCTCATGTATCTAGTCATAAGGAGAGTAGTAGTGGTGGAAGCCATAAAAAATCGAAGAGATCCTAGGTCTTCATCACCATGGGACTCCTTAGAATCTGATTTGGAATCTTCGTAATCATCTCATATTGTTTCCATAGCCTTTCATTTAGATCTTAATTGACTAATATATTCGGAAGCAACATGACTATAACCCTCACAATTGTAATATTGGGTTTCTCTCGATTTTTTGAAAGATTTACCTATGCACTTGGGTTCAACTGATTTACTCTTTTGTCACAACTTTTCCCTCTATTATTCTTGAAAAACTTTATGAATTCTTTAGTCATTTACGTCATTTATTCATCTTCGTCTTCATCATCATTATTCTCTTCAGATTCAATTTTCTTATGTTTATGTGAAATCTCTACGACAGTGTGTTTCTTTTTAGAGTAAGTCTTAAAGTGTAGTTCAAATGTATATAGGGAACCCACAATTTTTTTTCTACTTTTATGCTAAATATCCCTACACTCTTCTATTAAAGTTATTTTAGAGGTGAATCTCTTCGGTAAAGACCTAAGTATTTTCTTACAAATGCGGCTCTCCGGGACTTGTTCTCATAAACCCCACATGGAATTACAAATGTTGTTAAGTTTTGAATATAACCCAATAAAAGTTTCATGCTCTTTTATTTTAATATTTTCGAATTGAGTGGTCAACAGATGAAGCTTTGAACGCTTTAATGTGCTTGTTCCCTTATAGGTAGTTTTTAAAATGTCTTACGCTTATTTTTCGGTTTCATATGTACAATTTTTTTTTAAATTCATTCGAGAAAACGACACAATAAATAGCATTGAAAGATTTGACATCATAGTCATATCTACCTCTTTCATCAACATTCCATTTAGATTTATCTTTATAACTGGTGATGGTAACACTATCTATCAGGGTTTATTCCAACAACATATGCCATTCTTGTTCTATAATTTTTCAAATCATAAGGTTAAGGGATCTCAAGAATATCCTCATTCTAGCCTTCCAATAGGCATAGTTTAGACGGAACTCCCTTCATTGTTAGACATCATTCTAAAGCTCCTACAGATCAAACTCCTATATATCTCTATGTGAGCCATCGGTTGGTGTATACGTAAAGGTTATTTGTTAGCCTATAGGAAACCCTTTTAAGTCTCTGAGTGAGCCTTTGATAAAAGTGTACGTAGTCTTTGTGTGAGTCTCCAGTAAGAGCGTATGTAGTCTTTGTGTGAACCTTCAGCGGGAGTGTAAATAGGTCCTTATATAAGACCGCAAAAGTTTGTGGTGAAACTATAGAAAACCATTGTAAATGTTAATGGTGAACCTATAGAAAACCATTGAGATAGTAAATCCGAAAAAGTTGAGTTTGAGTTCGTCATCTAGTTGTGGAGTAGGGATTTAGCCGAACTACTATACATCATTGTGTTTGCGATTGTTTGTGTATGCTATTAAACTTATGCTTATGAATGTTTTTTTTAATTTGTACGAACACATAAATAGAATGTATGCCAGGTACTTAGTTTAATATACACACAATTGAAATTTATACCTCACCTTATAAATTACTTGCTCAATTAGTTATATTATTTATAGTTTATGATCTTGCATCGATTTAGCCTTGTGGCTTAAATTACATTAATTAGTAAACATTTTTAAATGATCACATTCACCCCCTCCCCTTAGGACTTAGCTATAATTCTAAGCTCTATAAGCTTCGACATATCTGTTGGATAACCGTGCAATTTCATTTAAGACTTGTTTGGGCATACTTCTGCAAAAGGGGTTTTCATAAAAAAAAAAAAAAAAAAGGTGTCACGCATTCTTTTTGGGTTGACATAATGAAAATAAATCTAAGTTAGCCTTTTAGTGCTCATTTTGCCAAGTAGGGGATGAGGTCGGGTAAAAGTGAATCTTGCTCACTACAAACTAGGGTTTAGCCCAAAACTTGAATGCAACATTATTTATAGTTGTTACATTGGGCTATTGTGGCGTGTATTGCCTACTTAGGGGGATCAACCCATCATAAAAGTGGAACACCCAAAAAGCAGACTGATTCACTTACCAAGTGGGTTGCCACATGAATTTAGAGTTTTTTTTTTTTTTTAAATGTGATTGTCTATTGTTTTATAATATGATTGACTTGATGATTGGTAGGCCTGATTTACCTTGTATTTTTTGAGAAATTAAGATTGTGGTTCTCCTTCGCTTTCTCTTATTTATAAATATGTTAAACTTACAGTAGTGCAATGGACTACCTTATGGATACATCACTCTAATACTTTCCCTCAAGTTAGAGCTTGAAAGTCAACTACTTTAAGCTTGGATACAATATTTAAAAGACGAGGCCATATGACACTCTTCTTGAAGATATTAGCTAAATGCTTCTTAGACGAGAGATGAAGGGTACTGATTACCGAGGATGTTAGCAGCCAACTTTTCACAAACAAAGTGACAATCAACCTCGTGACTTTGGTGTGTTCATGAAACAACGAATTACAAGAGGTGTGAATTACTGCTTGGTTGTCACAAAAGAATGGTATGCCAAATGTAACAAGAACACAAAGATTAACAAAACAAAAGTGCAACTAAGTCAATTCACTAGTACAATTGCTTATAGCTCTATATTCCATCTCTACTACGAAGATCAAGCTACTCTAATTGTTTATTACTCTTTCAGAAGACATGATTGCCTCAAAAAAAAAAACCATATAATCCAGTTGTGGAATGACGAGCAACAAAATAGCATGCTTAATCAACATCATAACATGCTTGAATGTTGAGATGGTTATGATTAGCATACAGAAGGTCTTTTTCCAGGGGCAATCTTGATGTAAGAAAGTATGTGATGAATGATTTCAAGATGATGCTTGCTGGGAAGCGCGGAAGGTAAGCCCTCACAATCTGATGGTCTACACGAGTTTTGGAACCCCTATAATGTAGAAGATTGACGTTCCAACAGCCCGCCTATCTACTACTGGAGAAGATGGATCTATTCACACCTCTAATCCTACGGTATAAGTGGCCCCAGATCGCAATCTATGGATTAGATCGTCCTAAGGACAAGTCAAAATGGACAAATTTTAGTGCACATTATATATCTATGTATACCCATGGTATTCCTTATATATTATTTTACGAAAGAGTCTCATCCTTTTATAGGAAAGAATGAGAGATTGGATGAGACCAGATAATCCAGTCTTATCCCTATCTCCCATCTAAAATCAAATTCAAAGATGATTTTGAAATCTCAACAGAAAGGAAAAGGCCGGAAGAAGTTGAAACATATGGGACCCACCCACTAGTGATTGCTCACTAGTGGGCCCCACTGGCCTATGTCCAACATCTCCCACTCAATCACATTGTGGGATAGACACAAAAATTTGTCCATCTAACTTGCCTAATAACAATCGAAGACCAAACATTGCGATCAAAATAATCAGAGGCGTGGGACCAGCTAAATCACCGTAATCTTCTCATGGGTGCTTAAGTACTAAGTGACCACCTAACTAGTACTCAATAACCCAAGCTTTGCAATGCCTGTCCTAGTCCGCATGACCACACCGATGGAGTTGACTCCCGACTTGGAGTATCCGGTCAACATACGCACTTATCCAACTTTTCGAGTTATTCTGAAAACTTGATTTTTCACAAACTTTGATTAAAATTGATTTAAAGCAATACTTATATATATGTTTTTAAGAAAAAATATTGTTTGCAAAAGTCTACTAAAAACAACTCGTTACTGCCGGCTGATAAGTCTTCAAGTGCGTATTTAAAGTTCTAGAAACTTGGTGTAGCCGTCACGGGATCTTCCCCACGCAGATGTGTAATTTGGAATTAATCAAGCCGCTTTCCTAGCGTAACTGAGTCAGGCCAATCAAGGACCTTTCGTCATAGTACACTAAAGTAGCGACACTCAATCTCATCCTCATATACACAAGAGGAGGGTAGCTAAGGACAAAAAGAGTTATCTACGGGACTGGCTACTCGTACGTTGCAATGATTAGATCGAATCAAAGCAATTTGTAGGTAAAAGGTCCCAGCACGTGACTACAATCTACATCATAAAGTAGACAATACTAGGTGAATGTTGGGTCTACAATACACAGGTCATTATACATGAGGCATGACTCATCTCATAACCTCATAACCTGGCTATAAATTCAGGCCATAACATTGATCGCATGAAAAATGAATGGTGCGATTATGTTATTCGACTTTATCAGTCTCATCTTCAATCTTAATAGATTGTAGGCGGATACAACTCACTCATATCCTCATCCTTTATTATTCACAATAAAGAGAAGTTCATACCTCGGTGTATGAACATGGCCCCAAATGTACCTCTCTTGTACATTCAAGGTTAGTCAACCCGTGCGAGTGGGTGACCGGTCTGCCGACAAAAATAGAAATCCTACATGATCTCAAGGTAAATACTGATGATCTACATAGCTAGTTTATATTAGTGTTCAATACTGAATAAATGGAATGTGTTATTCATTAATGAAATATCAAATGTACTACAAAACAAGTACATCACTCAAGCTTTCGTCAATCTCATTTGCTTGACGTGAACCTGAAATAGATCTCTAGCTATAGGTTTCGTTATGGGATCAACCATCATCTCCTCAGTAGAAATGTAACTGAGGGTGACCTTTTTATCTTTCACTTGATCACGGACGTAATGATACTTGATCTCAATGTGCTTAGACTTCTGGTGATGTTTAGGGTCCTTTGCCAAGTCTATGGAAGAAATATTATCTATCTTCAGTGATATAGGCTGACGAACACTCAGTACAACACCCAGACTCAATAGAAATCTGCGAACCCATACGCACTCCTGAACTACAACACAACATGCAATGTACTCGGCCTCCATAAATGAAAGAGCTATGGATGTCTGTTTCTTACTCGACCATGAGATAGCTCCTCCTCCAAGTAAGAATACATACCTTAAAGTAGACTTTTCCTCATCGGCGTCATTACCCCAAGCAGCATCAGAATATCCTTTAAGCTCGAGGCTTGTGCCTTCATAACACAACATTAGGTGTTTTGTTCCTCTGAGATAGCGGAATATACGTTTGACGACTTGTCAATGAGACTGTCTCAGGTTACTCTGATAACGTTTGAATATGCCAACTGTATAGCTAATATCCGGTCTGGTGCAAAGCATAGCATACATTAAGCTCCCTACCGCGCTTGCATAAGGTATTGAGGATATAGCCAATTTCTCACCTTCAATCTGAGGACACGATTTCCTATCTAGTTTAATAGCTTTATCCATAGGGGTTTCAATAGCTTTTGAATTTTCTATCATGAACCGCTCTAAGATCTTTTGTATATAAGTTGCTTGAGACAAGCCTAAAAATTTCTTAGGGCGATCCCTTATGATTTTTACCCCAAGAATAAAGTTGGCTTCACCGAGTTCTTTCATCTCAAAGTTCAAGAATAGTCAATCTTTAGTCAATATCAACAATTACATGTCATTACCAGCTAACAGGATATTGTCTACGTATAGAGATAGTATCAGAAAAGATTTTTCAGACCGTTTCATGTATACACAATGATCTTCTTCACTCATCGTGAATCCAAAAGTGGTGATGGCCAAGTGGAACCTCATGTACCACTGTCTTGAAGATTGCTTCAGCCCATAAATAGATTTCAACAACTTGCAGACTTTCTTTGGATGCTTTTTGTCCACATAACCCATGGGCTGTTGCATGTATATTTTTTCATCCAAGTCACCATTTAAGAATGTGATCTTTACATCCATCTGATATAATTCAAAGTTTAAACTTGCGACAATGGACAAGATCATGTGGATTGAGGAGAACTTTGCAACAGGTGAAAAGGTCTCCTCGTAATTAATGCTTTCTTTTTGTGTAAAACCTTTAGCAACTAATCGTTCTTTATACTTGTCCACTGTACCATCTGTCTTTCTTTTGATCTTTAGTACCCGTTTATTACCTATCATTTTGCGATTAAAAGGCAGATCAACAAGTTCTCAGATTTTATTTTTCTTCATGGAAGCGATCTCTTCGTCTATAGCATTCACCCAATCGGCCGAGTTAGAAGATAATTATGCATCTTAGTACGAATCAGGTTCATCATCATCAACTTCGACGCAAGAGAATGTTTGCCGCTCAATATCGAAATATCTTCGGGGAATCAATCCTCTTTCGCTTCGACGTAACTCAGGAGCCTGCTGAGATGTCCTCCCACTGTCCTGATGAACTATAGGAGCATCATCATCGTGAGAAGCAGAACTCCCACTCTCCTGAGATACATCGGGTATTTCAAAGAGTTCTATTGGAACCTTTTGCTTCATTCGGCTTGGGTATCTATCTTCGATGAAGGTCACGTCTCGGGATTCTATCTTAATCCAACGTCCATGGCCCTCATAAACTAGAACGTATCCCTTTGAATGCATGCGGTACCTTATAAACACGCATTCAATGGTTTTACTATCAAGTTTACCTCTATGCGGAGTAGGGAGCAAAACATATCTCAGAGATCCCCAAGGGCGTAAGTTGGCTAGAGAAGGAATTCTCTCATACCACATCTCATATGAGGTCTTAGTAATGGATTTAGATGGAACTCTATTAAGGACATAAACGGCTATTAACAGTGCGTCTCCCCAGAATGTGGTAGAGAGATTGGCTTGTGCCATCATCGATCTAACCATGTCCAATAATGTCCTATTCATTCGCTCTGCAACAGCATTTTGTTGTAGAGTGTAAGCCATTGTGTACTGCCGAACAATGTTAACATTTTCACAATATGATTTAAACGTTTCAAATGTATACTCGCCACCTTTATCAGATAAAAGGATTTTAAATCTTCTTCTCAAACTGATTTTCCACCTCAGCTTTATATTTAAGAAAACAATTAAAAGCCTCAGATTTGTGTAAAATGAGATATTCATATCCATTGCAAGAGTAATCGTCAATGAAAGTGGCAAAGTATTGACATCCATTTCTGGCATGTACATTAAAAGGTCCACAGATATCTGAATGGATTATCTCTAGTGTGCCCTTAGACCTAGCCGCTTTAGGAAAGGTTTCTTCGAAGTCTTCTCGAACACACAATGTTCACAAAATGGCAAATTAACTTTAGATAAGGAGTCTAATAGACCAGAACGTACTAGTCATGTCATACGATCCTTTCCAATGTGACTTAACTTCGCGTGCCATTTTTTATATTCAAATACTACAGTTTCATTCGACATAGCAGATAAAGCAAGATGTGCATTATCAGTATTTACGTCTAGAATAAATAAATCTGAAAATAAATTTTCCCATGCAAAGATGAGGTTATTTAGTCTCAAAGAAATTCTTGTCCTGAAAAATCAAAAATCAAAACCATCAAATAATAACCTAGAAATAGAAATTAAATTCTGACGCATCCCTGGTGCATAAAGAGTATCACGGAGGATGATTGTTTGCCCTATGCGCGTACGGAGTTGGGAAACGTCAATCCCTAGTACGTCTTCGACAGCATTATTTCTCATATACACCTTGTAACTTCCCTTGGCAACAGGTTAGAATTCCTCGAGTCCTCGATGACTCCATGTCACGTGCTTGTTGCGCTTGAATCCAAAATTCACTCGTTAGATATAGTATCAAATGAAAAGATTCCAGAACAAATGCCTACATATAAATTATCTAATGACTTAGGAATTACCGTCTTTTTATGGGCACACTGCCGAGCATAATGGCCAGAATTTTCAAAGACAAAGTAAACGATATTTGTCTTTTTCTACTTCTTCTTTCCATTTCCCTTCTTGAGATTTGGAGGAGGTGCAGTGGTCTTTTATTTTTTGTTATTCTTTTTCGCCTTCTTGCGAGCTTTGAACCGTTTCTTGTTAGCTTTCCGCTTATGGGTCTCTGCTACAAAGGCCTTGCCCGAATCTGGCTGAATTGCATTCATTTCAACCTCACGTACCAAGTGGCTATAAAAGTCTCTGAACGTAGTAATAGAATCAGTATGGTTCAGAATTCTTTTAATTGGGGCCCAAGATTCAGGCAAAGAACGGTGCATGGCTATAATCTTTTGATTTTCAGTCAATTTACACCCAACATTCCTA
Source organism: Magnolia officinalis (assembly GCA_021015155.1). Taxonomy (NCBI): domain Eukaryota; kingdom Viridiplantae; phylum Streptophyta; class Magnoliopsida; order Magnoliales; family Magnoliaceae; genus Magnolia; species Magnolia officinalis. The sequence continues at coordinate 60,490,711 of JAJHSJ010000011.1, forward strand.
AGGGTACTTATCATTTACTCCATCTTACGGATATGATCTTTGATGGGGCAGCCAAATGGCATCCTATACTCCTAGAATTCTAATTCCATAGCTCGAACTTTCGCATCTGACTTCTACGCATAGGCATTTATCAGTGCTTCCCAGCTTCTCTTAGCGGTATCGTGCACTTCATACGTAGGTATGAGTTCTTTGTGCATAGTGATAAGAAGGACATTACGAGTTGAACGATTCTGTTTTCGCCACTTATTGTAGCGATTCATCGCAACCCTATGTTCTTATAAATTCTCGTTTTTGGCCAATATGAGTTTCACTTGAATTTCATCGAGTGTGTACGATATGTCGTTCTCATCCAGAAGGCATCGCACCGCACGAGACTAGTCTTCGTAGTTGTTACCGTCGAAATGTTGTCCTTTCAGTTGTTTAGCGATTAACGCTTTGATGGTCATCTCTACATTGAATAAGTATCACTACTTAGCTATGATTTAAGGTATTGACATTAATCATCAGCATTTCTATGTGTTATATAAATTTTCAAAGTATAAAAGTAGTCAACACATTTTAATGAGATCTGAAAGTCCACCTACCCAAATGGGCAGTGTAGAACAATCAAGTTCTCTATTTAAGATGAATTTAATGCTTTTATAAGCATAAATTTGTATAACGTGCAACCTTCCATTATTAGTTGCATGCATCATTTGGTGGAAGAGAATTAACTCTCATTCAGGTTATGCACAACCTATTTTTATGTATAAGGAGCATCCTAGCACTAGTTTTCCATATTCCAATGAAAACAAATATCTTAGATCTGATCACATCAAGCCTAATTATATCACACATATAATCATTATCATCAGAAAAAAAAATGAAGTGCATAGCCATAAAGAGAGTTCATTCATCACCTGTGATCATGACCATTAGTGATGGATCCGATCATTACCGTTAATGTTCATTATTGATGATGGATCCTATCATCAACATTGATCATCATGGTTAATGATCGTTTCGATTACTAATGATCTCTAGATCACTAATTCTCAAAGCAGATTTAATCTACACCATGTAACGTATTGCCATCCAATCTGCACATCAGTTATATGACATCCAATCTGCATATATGGATTTTGGATGTAACGTATATATGACTTCCAATTTGTTGCATCAGTTGCATTGACTCATTTAGTGGGTGCAACCAATATCTCAAAATGAAAGTAAAAAAAAATTGCAAAGAGCAACGGTTCACATCTTGCATGCAGAAATCCTGATTTTTGGGACGTCCAATCATTCTGATTTTAGAACAACTCATTCTATAAAAAATATTGATGGTTTGGATTATGGTATTTGTACCCCATTCGTTCAGCGGTTTGTGCATGCCTTGGCATTATAAAAAAAAAATCTATAGAAGCATCATATAGGGCAAAAAAAATTTAATGGTCGTTGAACACTTTTTACTGTGGTGTGGTCCACCAGATTAGTGATCTGCCTCATTTTTAACCCCATATCATGACATGATACAGAGAAATAATGAATGGAGCAGATCCCTGAGAAGGCATCATAAGTGGACCCCACCAATCCAACCTAAATTGAATGGAAACCTTCCACGGACAACCATGAATAGGTTGTGGCGTGTTGGCGGAAGATATGGAATGGTACCTTTCAAAAACATCTACAGTGGCGTGTTTGTGGAAAAGATGGTTTGGATACTACGATACTTTAATCCAAACAGTTCATGTAGTTGGCCCCATTATGCATGGATATACTTCAAACCATTTTCTCTATCTGGAAATTCAGACCATCTGATTGTACCCACCCTAAATGTGGACCATTCGTTTTAATTCTCTATTTTTCAAATTATGCTTATTACATTATGGTGAATGGTCTCAATTGATGTTTGTAATGATTAAGTCTAAAACTGAGCTAGCCAACAAAATAGACGGTTTGGATACAACTTATACCATGTGATCAAACCCACATGAGTGGCTGACGTCGATATAGCTAGTGTGGTGAACATCAGCCAATCCGCTTCTCTAATACAGCAGCTATGTTTTAGTGGTGTATTTCAATACAACAACTATTGCTGGTATGATGCATATAAGCCAATCGGCCTCTCACATTCATAGTGGCTAGCTATCTTGTGTGATGTACACGGATGTGGTATGTAGCTATTGTGATGTATATGCATGGAGTACATCACGCATGCACATGGCATACGTGTATACAAAATCTAATCCACCGTACACATGACTTTACATGTATGGAATCAAGATCATTCTAATTGACAAGCCATGGTAGTGGGTACTGCCCACTAAATTTTATACGTGCACATACTGATCCGATACCATTCGAAAACCATGGATTCCAATCCAAAAGGAAAGAATGGGCCACTTACTTTTTTAGATGAAAATAATCGGAGATCCGCCATTGAATGCTCTGATACCACTGTTGGGAAGTGTGGAAGGTGAGCCCTCAAGATCTGACGGTCTACACGAGTTTTGGAACCCTCACAAAGTAGAAGATTGGCGTTCCAACGGCCCGCCTATCTATTACTAGAGCAGATGGATCTATTCACACCTCTGATCCCATGGTATAAGTGGCCTCGGATCGCGATCTATGGATTAGATCGTCCCAAGGACAAGTCAAAATGGACAAATTTTAGTGCACATTATATATCTCTATATACCCACAGTATTCCTTATATATTATTTTACGAGAGAGTCTCATCCTTTTATAGGAAAGAATGAGAGATTAGATGAGACCGGATAATCCGATCTTATTCCTATATCCCATCTAAAATCAAATTCAAAGATGAATTTGAAATCTCAACAGAAAGGAAAAGGCTTGAAGAAGCTGAAACATATGGGACCCACCCACTAGTGATTGCTCACCAGTGGGCCCCACTGGCCTACGTCCAACAATGCCAACATGAATCCTGCATAAATTGGTTGACAATGCTCAAAACATAGGCATTGTCTTGCTGAGTGATGGAGAGATAGATGAATTTACCCACTAAACATTAATACAACCTGAAATCAATGAGAAGAAAAGACTATCTAATGAACAGCCGATGAATTGCCTCAATTAGCATCTTGATTAGGTGATTAGTGTTTTCATTGGGTGAGACCCTAAGATGCATATAGTGGTCAAAACATCAATGGCATATTTTCATTAATAGATGAAAATTACCTGTGGCAAATTGAGCAATTTCCATGATTGGAAAGTACTCTAATGCCCCGAATCTTCAATCTCAAACTAACAAGCAAATTTATTTTTCTAATGAATAATATATCATTTGTATTGTTACTTGCTAACAAGATATCATCAACATATACAACTGATATATGTTGGACATAGGCCAGTGGGGCCCACTGGTGAGCAATCACTACTGGGTGGGTCCCATGTATTTAGGCCTGTTCCGGCCTCCTCTTTTTTGTTAGTTGGTTTTTCAAATTCGAAATTGAATTTGATTTTAGATGGAAGATAGGGAGAAGACCGGATAATCTAGTCTCATCCAAACTCCATCATTTCCTATAAAAGGGATAAGGCTCTCTTGTATAATTCATGAAAAAATAACGAAAGAGAGAAAGAGAAATAGTGATACATAATAAGTTATTTATTTAGCTTGTCTTGGGACAATCTAATTCATAGATCGTGATCTGGGGCCATCTATACCGTTGAATTAGAAGGGTGAATAGACCCATCTGCTCCACTAGTAAATAGGCAGGTCGCTGGATTTATAGTGTTAATCTTCAGCTTCATGAGAGTTCCATATCGTGTAGACCATTAGATCTTGAGGGCTCACACTTCCGCACTTACTAATAATATCATCAACATATATAACTAGAACCCCAATTCTTAACTAAGACAAAATAATCAAATGCGTACCTCTAAAAGTCAATCTGGAGGACAATAAAATTGAACCTTTCAAATTAGGCTTGAGAGTCTTGTTTAATATCGTAAAGAGCCTTCTTAAGATGACACGTTTTTTCTTTAAATCCAAAAGAACATAATTCGAAAGGTGGAGTAGGTAAATCAATCTCTTCAAGTAGATTATCAGGAAGGAACACATCTTTAATGTCTACTTGATAAAGCAGCCAACAATCACGTGAACTGAGTTGAGTTTAGTAATAGAAGAAAACATATCATGATATTCCACTCATGTGACTATGTACTTCTTAGTAAGTCCTTTTGCAACAAGAGAGGCTATGTACTAAGTCAGAGATTCATCAAGATTATGCTTAAGAGGGTAAACCCATTTGCATCCAATTACATGCACTCCTCTTAGGAGTTTAACCTCCCATTCTCTAGAAGCGGCCTGCGTTCGGCTCTCTCGCCTAGATGATAATTCGTCCAAGCAGAGCTCTGTAGGGCCACTGTTATCTACGCCTTCCATGTCTATCCATTTTTTCAGATCATTTTAGAAATATGAACCCAAAAATGAGGCAAATTCAAGGCTCAAGTGGACCACACAATGGGGATTACACTCTCACCATTAAAAACTTATCGTGAGTGGCATAAGTTTTAAATCAATATGATATTTATGTTTTCCCTTTATCAAGCTCTATATGACCTTATGAACAGGTTAGATGGCAAATAAACATCACGGTGACCCTCAGAAGACTTCAACCGTGAGTTTCTTTATCCCCACTGCTTCCTATGGTGCGGTGCGGTCCACTTGACCATTGGACTCATACCTTAAAATGATTTACTTCTGGTTCTCTTATCCAGGGACCCATTAAAGTTATGGTGGTCCAAAGGAGAATCCTATTGCATGGATGGCTCTAACATATTTCATCCTAGTGAGAGTGACAAGTTGATGCATGAATTGAATGGTCTACACACAACACAAACACAGTCCAACTAGAGAATTTGTCTCTCACATGGTACATCACACGCGAGCAGCAGGCAGGTCAAGTGGGTCCACTCATCACACGTGCAACATGTATACATTGAATATGGACCGTTGGACCATTCACAACCTTTTTAAACACACATTCCTCGAGCTCCCCTGGCCCACCAGATGACTTGATCATCCCTATTTTTGTTCCAATGTGGGGAGGTGTTCACTAGACAAAGCTTTTGAATTCCCAAAATACCCTCAATGATTTTTATTATTCCTCTAACAATACTGTCATGTAACAAACTATAACTGCCATTTCTTTCATAATGACAAGAACACCCTTACCCGCGAAAAAGTAACTAAAATAACAGTTAGGTAGTGAGAATAGGGGGGAGGACATCTGATCTCTTCCCTTTCACACTAGCCATGGTGTCTGGAAAAAGCCCGTCTTCATGAAACTCCGATAGCGAACCGTCTTCCGCAGCCCACGCCCACCCCGGGAACGGTAGAAGATGGCCTGGAAGATCTACCACCTCATCTGCTACATACTTCTCCCACAAACTCTCTGCAATTTTCTTCACCATCTTCACACATTTGACTGACTCTGGCTCACTAAAGATGTGCATTAGGTGTGGGTAGTGGCTCATGAAATGCTCGTACCACAACGACATCCGGTAGCCGTAAACAACGCCACGGGCCCGCCTTTCGGCTTCGTTGGTGTGTCGGGGCTGGTATGAACCATGCGCGATCTCTGTGTCCCTACCTCCATCGAGTGATCGCTGGTTTAAGTTCGCTGACCCGATAATCACGTACTCGTCGTCCACTGGGGAAATAAAATCGATTAGAGAAGATAATTAGGTAGGAATTTCAAATAATCTGAGATAGAACACTCGGTGGGGTTATCGTATGTGTATCACATTTTCAAGCTGTGTGGGCCCACCCTTTATGTTCATCTGGAATCTAAACCGTTTGTGTGGTGTGGCTTCTCATTTTCATTGTAAATCTCAAGAATTATCCTGATCTCGAATTCAGGTGGGACACACCACAGGAAGCAATGTACAATCATGGTGAATATCTGTATGTTCACTTCTTTATGGAGTGGTTGGAGTAGTTCTGGTGTCCCTTCATCCTAGTGGGGTACACATAATAGCTGTGTTGGATGACAAATAGACAACTTGGTGGACCGTGCGTTCCATCAGTTTCTGCCATTGTTTCCTTTGGTGTGACCCACTTGAGTCATTGATCAGGCTGGATTTTGGGATCTGGACCTAACATTGGGTGGAGTATCTAATAGACGGTCCGATGGTATTCATACATTACTGTGGGCCCCACATTCAAATGTGTACATCCGAAAGTATGTGATCATTCCCCATACAAGGAAGCATATAGGATTGCAACAGGGTTGGATGGGCCACGGCTTGTTGAGGCCCGGCCCAACTATAAACTAAGGATCTGGGCCCATTAACTCTAGAGTCTAGACGAGCGATTGGGCCCATGCACCGTCCATGCTGCGGGTAGAGTGACCAATAGAGCTGGGCATCGAGTCAAGTCAAACCGAGTTAATGCTAACCCGACTCGATCCGGTTTTGAAACAACCGTAACCTAAACTCGAAAAAATTTCGCACCGACTTTAGCATGCTTGACCCAATCCGAGTCCAAGTTTGGCCCGAACTAATATAGACAGAGTCCGACCCGATCACAAGTACCGAGTCCAGTCAAGTTAGCATGAGTCAAGTCAGGTGCAACGAGTATTCGCCGGCTGAAATCATCACTGAAAGCCTAGATTCACTTGCTAGAATTGTAGCTTCTCCATCAACTACATGCCATTTCAGATATTGAACATAGACTGAATATTTTTTGTAATATATATGTACGAGTCAAGTTTCATATCAAGTCGAGTTAGTACCAAGTTGGATTTTGCTTCAAGTCGACTCAAGTTACTGGGTGACTCAGAAATCGACTTGGTTTGAGTTCAAATTGGACGAAGTCAACTCGATTCGAATCGGCTCACCCACTTGGCTCCAATCGAGTCGGATCCGAATGAACTGGATGAGTCGAGTTTGCCGAGTCAAGTCATCTTGTGCCCAGCTATAGTGACCAGGCCCCACAGAACTAATAATGTCATGTGGGCCTTACGCAACTCAAGCCCATATCAACCCGGTCCATGGGCCTGCCTTCTGAGCCCACATGAAGTAAGCCCAAACCTCCACTCATCAGGCAGGCCACACTTGTGTGAGAAAATAGAGAGGAAAAAATACCAGCAATCAACGTTCAACGTACATGTATGGCCGCAATGTTAAGTGGGCCAGCCTGAATTTTAGTCTAGTCCATTCAAGCACTCGATGTAATGGTCTGGATCTTACACATGTGTACCTTGTTGGCACGTGTGCCATCACCTCATGAAGTACATTTATCAGGATGTCATTCATGGGTTGCCCATGATGAGTTCAATCTCCAATCTGAGCGGTTCATTTTTAACTTGCACAGAATGTACATGGTTGATTGACCATTGAATCCAACGGCCCAGATCATTGAATGCTTGATCTATGTACCCTCAAGACCATCGCAACCACTAACATCCTATCAATGCAATATGGACGGTACAGGTATTGGCCAGTCATGTGGTGATTAGCAGAGTTGCTCAGGTGGGCCACCATGTGATTGATAGTGGCCCACCTGATCAACTCTTAAAATCCAATCAAGCAGTTTCCCAGTTGAATATGGATCGGATCCCTGCTGATTTTTGGACTTTTATTATTCCCTTTCCAGGCCACTGATGAGAAATCAACGGTCCACATTACAATAAGATGCACATAGCAGTAAAAATCTCAATTACTGAAGTTCTTGTTTACGTACCGATCATGAGCTTTGCATGGACATAGATGAGAAATCGCCGGTTAATCTGAGCCCTCCAATAATCCGTCCCCATCTCCGGCCTCTCCGGAGCAACATACTCTCCTTCGCGGGCCAATTCTCGATTCCCAAGACAGAAGAAATTCAAATAATCGCTTGGATGAACCTTCCCTCTCAACCCCACATCTTGAATTGCATCTGCAATAATCCCATACATCATCTCCATCGTCTGCCGATTCCAATGCAAGATCGCCTGCACCGTGTCGCCCTCCGGCTCTCCTTCCGGCCACATCGGCGTCACAACATAAACAGCAAACCTCTCTCCTTCTCTAATCTTACTCGCGATCTTAACTGCAATCTCGATCGGAACTAAATTCAAACACCCACAGTCCTGATCTCCGCTCCATGCGTGACAGCTCCCAAAGAAGTACTGATTTTCAATGTAGATGAATCTCTTCGCTCTTCGAATTGCTTCGATGTACCCCACATGAATGCTTTGATCGATCGTCACATCTTTTCCACTCATCAATCCCATTTTAGCTGCTTCCGACGGGTCGGAAGGAAAACCCACAACCGAAGCGTCGTCGATCGATCGGAAAACTTGCACATTCCAAGAATCTTTACAGTCAGAGATTGATGGGATCAAGAAGGTTTTTGGGTCTTCACGGATTTTTAATAAATGGTCTGAAAATCCTTTGGGAGCTTGTTTTATCCATCTCTGTTCGAAATTTGAGAGGATATCCCAAGCAGCAGAGCCTTCGAGCTTGGAATGTGCATCGTGCCATGGTTCTCTTGGGCCACCATGTCGTAGATCGGCATGTGGGAAGTTTTTCTGTTGAAAATCGTTGAGATAGACTGTATTGAGATTTCTAAAAATTGGGTGTTTTTCATTATCGTATCTACCGTCGGTGAGATCAGTCCCGCCGATGAAACTAATGATCTGACGGCTAGAAGAGCTGTTTCCGGCAAGTGGGCCATCGAGCGTGATTGTTTTCTGATGATGGGTGAATTCTGCCCCAATCTCGATCCGTTGAACGGCGGTGAGAGAAGAGTCGGCATTCCGAGGACAGACGAAGCACTTCACCTTTGTGTTCTGGAAGAATTTCCGTGTTTCCTCGTCGTGGGTCTTCATCAGGCCTGCATTTCCGAGCAGAGAAATCGAAGTCCGGTCTTGCCAAACCATGACTAGAACTGTTAGACCCTGATCTGCTTTTCTCTTCAGAAGTTCTCCAATCGTTACATTTTCAGCTCCTTGGATCATACGGTGAGGATCGCGAATGAGAGTGATATTTACATTGACAGACCAGCCAGCCACATAGATGAAGTGCTTCGCTTCGATGATGGCATTATAAAGATCTTCCCATAGCCGGCGAGGGTGGTAGAATTCATCATTTGAAAGATGGATTCTCGGGCGAAAATCATTTGATAGATGGGAGTTCTGATAAAGAGTGACATTGCATCCTGTTCTTTGAGGGAAGTAAGAAATAGGAATTCCAGAGAAAAACTGGCTTTTGATGCCTGAATTCCAGCATGGATCAGATCTCACATCGAAGAATTGGAGACGGAAATGGACTTGGGCTTTCTTGAGTTTTTGCCCTTTTTCGTTGAAGAGATCGAACCAGCCTTCCATGGGGTGAGCCGTGAGGATTCGGGCGATTGGGATCTTGACCTGGCCGATGACATCAGCACTTACGGGGAGCTGGTTTTTTATTGAGATTGTGATTTCTGATGAAGTATGGGCGCAATAGATGTGGAAATTCTCATTCCATATTGGGTTTTTGGGATGGAATTCGATTTCTCGTGTTCTTGCTACTCGAGCAGTTCCGATGTCAATCGTTGCATAGAGCTTGGTGTGGGGGAGTTTGTTGAGGTGTAGCTCCTCCTCTACCGTCTCGAGAACCTGATCATAATCAGTTGGGAGGATTAGGCCATGTTTGAAACTGATACTCATGGGGTGGATATTGTGTTCATTTGCTATTTCGAGCTGGTCTCAATGAATTTCTCCATTCTGCTCAATGGAGAATGAGGTTCCACAGGTTTCAAACAAAACCCAATTTAAAATTGGAATTCGGCTCTGTTTGATTAATCGGAAATGGCAATTTGATCAACCTAGACTGGCGTATTTCGAGCACAGCCTTCTAGTTTGGATTTTAAAACAGATTCAAGTAGAACAGGAGGAAAAAGAATCAAAGACAGCCAATTGAGGGCCTGTTTGGATGTAACTTCCATAAAATGCATTTTCCCGCCAAAATGTCAAGTATGCATGAATTCAAAACCTGTTGATTATATATATATATATATATATATATATATATATATATATATATATATATATATATATATATGAGAAATGCTCACACACAACTATTGGACGGTGAGTTTTGGTCGAACTAGCTGGGCATTTAATGAAAAATTTTCCTCTTTTATACGATGCATATACCTATATTGAGGAATTTTAGAATGCATGTCATAGTCATGTAAAGTGACATATGTGTTAAGATCTAAGCCATTCATCAGTTAGAATCCACTAAGGAGAACTTATATGCTAAAAACTAAAAAACTACACTTTTAAGAAAAGTACAAGTGTGCACGTTAAATTTAGATCATTGGACTATTATTAACAACCCATTATTTTCATAAGTATTTGACATGTTTGATCATAAGATCATCATCTTGTTTTTGCCCCTAACAAGTTGATAATGTAATTTATCTAATGTACATATCTGATTTTTAGTTGGATGGTCCAAATCTATGATAAGTGTGTAGTCCATTCTACATTTAATGAAAAAAAAAAAAAAAAAAACTCTTGTAATTAATGTAAGTAAATGCTTCCATGGTAGACTAATTACATTTTGGCATGGAAAAGGGCCCACAGCTTGAGTGGGCCTATCATTGCGTTAATGTAAAATCAACCCCGTCCATTAGGTATGTCACCCCATGTTAGATCAAGGTCTCAAATTTCATTTCCATCCTTAGTTCACTTGAATCACATGATTAGAAACAGTGTATATCGAAAGGTTCACCCTCTAAACTATTTCCATCATTGTGGCTCACATGAATCATATATGGACTTCATTTTTGGGACTCAGGCTTAATTTTGGTGTGATATCTAATAGCTGGAACGGATTTCATAGTTTCTTTACGACGGGCCCTGAAAAAAAATCAAGAGCGGATATCTCTCTCCTAATTGTTCCTATTGGTGTAGCCCATCTGAACCACTGATTAGCCTAACTTCTTTGCTTTGAGCCTATCACTAGATTACATGTTTAATGGTCGGAGTGGATCTTACATACATTTAAGAGTGGGCCCGTGAAAAAATCTGAGGTGTGGTACCTGTTCCCAAAATATTACCATTTGGCGTAATTAATGCTCCTAATGCTGGCATAGAGTTGGCGTTGTGGACTAGGATTACCAAAAATGAGGTGGATACAAGACTCAAAGGGGTCACACGAGAGGGGAAATTGGGGAAAGAAATTCCCACCGTTGAAACCTTCCTGGACCCCACCTTGATGTTTATATGCAATCCAAACCCTTTATAAGGTCATTCCAAATTGGATGAAGTGAAAACACTAAAAATATAGCCTGATACAGAAATTTTATGGCCATAAAAATGTTTCAACGGTGCTCACTGAATAACAACTATTTCCTCTCGTGTGGCCCAGTTGAGTGCTTGATACATCTATTTTTTGGTCGCACATCCTAAAATTATCTTTCAAAAAGGATGGATGGGATAGATTTTATACAAACATATCGGTGGGGCCCACCCAACGTCCTTGCGCGGGAACTTCCTGTGAAAGGCTTTTGCAGGAAATCCGGGTCCATTGTTTTGGTAATTAATCCTCGTAATGTCGATCCACGAGTGATTTAAACGCAGCTTTGAAAAAGGATGGCCCCTTCGGGTAGGCCGACTATGGTGTTAATTTTAAATCTACTCCTAACATCTGATGGGTCACCTCACTTTACACCTAGGGCTCAAATTTCAGGCCCATCCATGCTTCGGGTGGACCACACAGCTGAAAATAGTTGATAAAGAAAAGTTCACCTTCCAAACTATTTACGTTGGCGTGGCTTACTTGAAAGATGAATGAATCTGAATTTTGTCCCTATATAAGTTCTCCTTAGTAGATCCTAACTGATGAATGGCTTAGATCTTAGCAAATATGCCACTTTACATAACCATGACATGCATTCTAAAATCCCTCAATATAGTTGTATGCATTGTATAGAAGGGAAGATTTTTTCATTAAATGCCCAGCTGGACCAAAACTCACGGTCCAACTAGTTGTGTGTGAGCATTACTCTCTCTCTCTATATATATAGGTCCTCATGAAGTTTTTAATGGTGGGCGTTCAATCAGCACTGTGCGGTCCACTTGAGATTTGGATCAAGCTATTTTTTGGACTTATAACATAAAATTATCTGAAAGAATGGGTGGACGGCATGGATAAGACACAAACATCATGGTGGGGCCCACAGAGCACCAATCACTAGCCTTTGGCTAGAGGCAGGGTGAATAGCCAATCCGTTTCCGACTGAGGCTAGGACGCGGATTCCTCGCAGAAACTTCCAAGTTCCTGCGAAAGGCTTTCGTAGGAAATCGGCGTCCTTGAGGCTACCACTAGCAACATTGCTACTGGACACTGGTCTGTGGGCCTCACAATAATAATCTGTGTTTAATCCACACCATCCCTCCATTTTGGATCATTATTTTAGGGCATGAGCCTAACAATCAGACAGATCGAAATCTCATATGGACCACACCATAGTAGAACATAGGTGATTGAACCCCACCATTTAAAAAAATGCTAGGGTCCACTGTAATGTCTATTTGCAATCCAACCGGAGATTTTGATCTGCCTCTTTTTTGGGTTCGCATTAAAATGAGTTGAAAAATAGATGGACGGTATGGATGAAACACATACATCATGGTAGATCCACACTCCCTATCCAATAGTAAGTTGCTACCTGCCCAATCCGCGTTCAGGTATACAAAGGTATTCTTGCGGCTATAACTATCTCATACGCATGAGATCCACACCGTCCATCAGGTGTGCCTACATCATTTTTTTTGCCTTGAATCCGAACATCACACCGATCCAAAACTTATGTGGGCCTCGCCATGCAAGAAAGTGTAAATCATGCCTAAAACTTCTAAATTTACGTTGTAGGGCCCACCTGAGTTTCATAATAGCGTGATTTTTCAAAAAACCCATTCATCCCAATGATTCTCATCATATGAACGGATTGGATGGTATATATAAGTAACTTTGGGATCCACACTCAACTAACGGTGGTCGACCCATCTCAACCGGTCCCCAAGGTGTGGCCCACATGATTTTTGGTTTCACGGCGAACATGAAGCATCGCACCTAATGGACGGAGTGGATCTCATGCACGTTATCCCCCACGTGCCGCTATGTAAATTCATGGCTACGCATGGTCAGGCGAGCGCCGTTTGGGCATCAGGAATCATTGAAATATTTTCTCCGCTGTTTACGTTACCGGATGCGGTAGACTGCAATAATTAGTAAATTTGAGGGTTGTTTGGAATAAAATTAGGGGAGAAGGAGTTCATTTGTGTGAGGCCCACCACCATTTCATGATATCCACTCCGACCATCATGCATTCCCTCCAAAGTTTGATCATGGTTCCAAAATTCATGCAAATCCATTTCTCCTTTGGGTCACAACATAGGGAGCACTTGAGAGGGCACGGCCTTCCCATATCAACTGTTCTTGATTGTATGGACCATATCATTCATTTATTGTCCTGATTTATGGGATCATGGCCAAATGAAGGATGACTTGCATGATGATCGGAATGGATGTCATGAAGATATCATGGTGGGGCCCAAAGAGCTCGTTTTCGCTGGATTAGGAGAAGTCAAGGGGGGAGAGAGAGAGAGAGAGAGAGAGATCATTTTGGGAGAGAGAGAGATCATTTTGGGACTTGGGTTTTAGAGGTAGTTTGAGAGAGAGAGAGAGAGAGAGAGAGAGAGAGATCATTTTGGGACTTGGGTTTTAGAGGTAGTTTGAGAGAGAGAGAGAGATCATTTTGGGACTTGGGTTTTAGAGGTAGTTTGAGTGAGAGAGAGAGAGATCATTTTGGGACTTTGGGTTTTAGAGGTAGTTTGAGAGAGAGAGAGAGAGAGAGAGAGAGAGAACCTGAAGAGCACGGCCAAGGATGGAATGGTGCAGTTGGGTTGCCTGGAAGATGGTTGCATTGAGGCAGCCATGGATGAATTGCTGGGCCTCCTTTTCTCCCATGCCTTTCTATGTTGACTGCTCTTTTCCCTTCTCTCTATCATTTTCACACTTCCTAGTATATTTATAGAGGGAGAAAATTGCTTTGATACTCTGCCACTCTTTCATGGTTCCTACACATGCAGCATAAAAATTGCTTTTAAGAAGGTTCATACGCAATTGTTATCGTCACTGGACGAATATGAAAACTAGTCGACCGTCCAAATTCAATAAAAAACGTCCATGAATCAGCGGTTAAGATGGCCCGAACGATCTGATCTTGGGATTAGGAATAGGACCTATATGTACATTTGATGCGCGTTGGCTTGAATTATAATAGTCATTGACTGGCGTACGTCTAAACTGTCCAAATTTTGCTACTAGATGACTTCTCATCTTGGCCGTCCATTTTTTGTCCACCAATTTGAAACTGATAGCGATCCTTCAATTTGAGCTGGGTTATGGACCATCCATAGTGGGATCCATTGAATTAATGGTTTGGATTGGATGTACGAGCATATAGATGGAAATACTCTGCTGGAGCATCTTAAGTGTCCCCGTATACATATATCCTTTTGAGAAATGATTACATACATACAGCGGCTGTATCATTAGTTATGATACAGACATCTTTTCCTGCTAAAGTGTTACATATGTTTTCCACACCGTTTTCATCGTCTATCATGAAAATCACTCCAATCCACATATACATTGGGCCACGGTGTCAATATCAATGGAAATCGTATGTATATGATTTAATGAACTGGTTTGGCCCACCCACTGAGTAAATCATCCTGATTTTCATAAAGATCTTCATCATCATAAGGTGGCGGACATTTTTAACGGATGTGATCATCTATATATATAACACGTTGGCTGGAGAAATATGTCTGTATCATAACTTACCATACAACCGATGTATCTTATCATTTTTCATTTCCTCCTCCGATTCCACTGCATTTCAATTCATGTGGGGTAACCGTGTTTTATATGTAGATCCACTCCGTCCATCAGGTGAGATATATTATTTGAACCATATGTAAAAAATATTAACTTGATGAAAAACTTCGATGGGCCACGAATGTAAACAATGTAAAATTGTTCCTAAAATCTCTAAGATTATGGGGTGTGGCCCGCCTGATTTTTGGGTCAGGCTGCTTTTTTTTTTTTTTGCCCATTTATTCCGGGTGAGTTACACGTGATTAACGGGTTAGATGAAAGACAAGAATCATGGTGGTCTAATAAACAAACCTGTGGTGGATATCTCATCCCATTATTGTTCCCTGTGCTGTGGCCCACCTGATTTTTTGATCTTCTTTGTATCCATCCGACTTAGAATTGTGGATAGAAACTGATGGACGGAGTGGATGTTACATACAAATCATGAAAACCGGTGGTGGAATATCATTACCCCTTAGCAAATGAAATCAATGGCTCAGAGAACTTTAAGAAAAGAGAAAATGATCACTGTAGACAAAACCTTTTACCCAGCGGTTTTAATGAAAGAATACAAACTTTAGTTACCAACTTAGACTATCACGTGCGGACAGCGACTTTGAGGACGAAACTACCCCTCCTTTCGCGGAAACGGATTGGGTACTCCCCCTGCCACCAGCCAATGGCGGATGGTCGGTGGTCTGTGGGCCCCACCATGATGTATACTATTCATCCATGCCGTCCATATATTTTTCCATATCATTTTATGGTATACGACCAAAAATGAGGTATATGCAAATCTCAAGTGTACCACATTACTGGAAAACAGTATTGAATGAGCGTCGACCATTAAAAACTTTTTGGGGCCCACTGTGATGTTTGTGAGAAATTCTCCCCGTCTAAGTTCATTCATAGGTCACAAAGACCTGGATGAAGAAGAAAAACAAATTTCATAACGATCCAAAACTTCTATAACCCCTAAAAGGGTTTCAATGGTAGAGGTTCAATTCCCCATTGCCTTTTACAGTGTGGTCTACTTGATAGTTAGATCTATCATATTTTTAGTCTCAAGCCTGAATATGAGCTCGTCAAATAGATGGACGGTTTGGATATAACACAGACCTCATGATGGGACCCACAAAAGGCATTGGGGATTACAACAGCAAAAGAAAAATAAAAAAACAAAAAAACAACCAGGAACTCCAGTTTTCTATGGCTACGGATTAAAACCGTAGCTATAACTATAGCCACGGATTACTTTCAAAAAAATTCTCTCCTTTTTCTTTTTTCATTTATTTCATTATTCATTTAACAGGAATATCTTCTAAACTAAAATTAGTTACTTGACGTACCACATATGATTTTGGGGTAGGAGAAGCTACTTTAGCCAACCAACCTAGTTATTTTCCAAGATTCCATCAGGTCGATGGTTGAAAATACATTTCATTCACTTCGCCGTCAATTTCAATCACTTCGCGGTCAAACTAGAAATTGAGCGGGACAAACATGAAATTGAGTAGGCAAATTGAAAATGAGCGAGGCAAGGTAGGAATGAGCGAGGGAACCTAGAAATTGAGAGAGGCAAGGTAGGAGTTCAACGAGGGAATCTAAAAATTGAGCGAGGTAAGCTAGAAATTGAGCGAGGGCAACGTAGAAAATGAGCGAGCGAACTTATGATTTGAGCTAGGCAACCAAGGAATTAAGCGAGGGAAGTTAGAAATTGAGCGAGGGAAGCTAGAATTTGAGCGAGGGAACCTAGAAATTCAGCGAGACAACTAGGATTTGAGCGAGGGAAGCTACAAATTGTGCGAGAGAACCTAGAAATTGAGCGAGGCAACCTAGGATTTGAGCAAGGCAACATAGGAATTAAGCGAGGGAACCTAGGAAATGAGCGAGGCAACGTAGAAATTCAGCGAAGAATCCTAGGAATTGAGCGAGTGAAGCTAGAAATTTAGCGAGGGAACCTAGAAATTCAGCGAGGCAACCTGAGATTTGAGCGATGGAAGCTAGAAATTAAGCGAGGGAACCTAGAAATTGAGTGAGGCAAGGTAGAAATTCAGCGAGGAAACCTAGAATTTGATCGAGGCAACCTAGGAATTGAGCGAGAGAAGTTAGAAATTGAGCGAGGGAAGCTAGAATTTGACGAGGGAACCTAGAATTCAGCGAGGCAACCTAGGATTTGAGCGAGGGAAGCTACAAATTGTACGAGGGAACCTAGAAATTGAGCGAGGCAACCTAGGATTTGAGCGAGGCAACGTAGGAATTGAGTGAGGGAACCTAGGAAATGAACGAGGCAACGTAGAAATTCAGCGAGGAATCCTAGGAATTAAGCGAGGGAAGCTAGAAATTAAGCGAGGGAACCTAGAAATTCAGCGAAACAACCTAGGATTTGAGCGAGGGAAGTTAGAAATTGAGCGAGAGAACTTAGAAATTGAGTGAGGCAAGGTAGGAATTCAGCGAGGCAACCTAGGAATTGAGTAAGGCAACAAAGGAATTGAGCGAGGGAAGCTAGAAATTGAGCGAGGCAACCTATGAATTGAGCGAGGCAACCTAGCAATTGAGCGAGGCAACCTAGGAATTGAGCGAGGCAACCTAGCAATTGAGTGAGGGAACCTAGGAATTTCTACGTTGCCTCACTCAAATCTTTTGGAAGGTTTGCCACCCAAAAGAGAATATGCCTATCGATGAGTGACTGTAAGTCTTAGGCTAAATTCACTATGGAGCATGATTTCAAGTGTTTCATGTGATTTAATGACTATTTTCCCTTTTCTTTTTTTTTTAATTACAAATTCCTTCAGTTCATCCAGAGACTTGGAATCCGATGTGGTCGGTAGCAAGGTTAGGCAAATCCAAGTTTTCAGCAACTATATTTGTGGTTTGAGATTTAATTTTTATAGGACTTGATAGTTTCTTTATCCTCTTACACATAATACCTGTTTGCTTTTTGTGAATGCAGCATACTTACAGGGCATCTTTCATTCATGGTGAGTTCAATAAAGATCATAGCACTTTTCATTTTTATATCTCAACTCAGAATCCAATGATGGTAATTTTCTTCTTAGAAAATATGATTGAATGGCATAGTGCTAGCTTACTTGGTTGGGCCAAGCATCATTTACTGAGTGCAAACACCATCTGGAAAAAAGAGGAAAAAGGCTAAGTTGATATAATTGATTCTGCCTATAGTCATTGCTTCAGATGAAATGATTGAAACATCTACTTTTCACACCATCCGCTTAGGAGTGGTTTTTTTTTTTTTTTTGGGTGACCTACTCCCTGTGCTGTAGGGTTGTTTCTTTCATGTCTGGTAGATGATTGTTATTTTGCTAATAGTTGGTCTGTTTACATTTCTTTTCAAAAGTTGTTTGAATTCTCTTTTCCTTTTATATATACATATTACATTAAAGCCTTTATTTTCCCATTTTTGTGCAATTTTCTGGGGTTTTTGTCTCCAGCTGGGTAAAGCAATTGGTTGTCCCTTACAATCCCAGTGTATGTCCCGGTTTTGAGTCTTAACAAGGTCTCCTGTTGGAAGAGTGCAGCTGATTATGAACTCCTTATTGAATTGTGAAATGGATTTTTATATATAAAAAGAATCTGCTGTTGTTTTCATAAAGTGTTCTGCATATTTATGGTGTTAAACTGTGAACTTGATAAAGTCCATAGCTCTCCACTGTTATAACTGAAGCAGTGTTCTGAAAACTTCTGATTTGAGTACTTCACCAAGTCATCTTAACTCAAGACTTGGGTCTAGTTTCAGTCTTTCGAAGGCCTGTTTGGACACACATCCTCAAAAGGGGGTTTTCCGAAAAAGGGGGTTTCAAGCTCGTTCTTTCAGCTAGCTTGGCAAAAACCTATCTTACTGGTTTTTGTCGAGTCAGCATTTTAGTGCCTGTTTTGCTGAGCAGGAGACGAGTCTTGAAGGTTTGCAAAGTGCATCCACATGCACAAGGTCAACTGCCTTTTGGATCAAAACGGCCTTTTGGCCTCAAATGCTCTTTTAGAGGATGCATCCAAAAGGGCCCTTAGGCCCTCCCAGAAATCTGGGGTCTATTTTTCCTTAGTTTTGCTGAACCGGAAGTGGTTCAAGTGCGCAGCTGAAGCCAGTCTTGAGTCCAATTTCATTTATTTCTTACCTTTATTTAGAGTATATAATGTACAGGTTTACCTTTGGGCCTCAGAAACTTTCCTCATTCTGCATGCTTTTCTGCTTGAGCAGATGAATAATAATCCAACCACTGGTAGCATTTCAACTACTGTTGCTGAGAAACAACGGCTAGCACAGGCTTCTCTTCCATATAATTGCAAGAGGTGAGTCTTTCAACTTTCAATCTGGATTCCATGAATTTCTAGCAATTTTCTTCCTTTTTCCTCCTATCATTTTTCTTCTAGTTATTGCCTCTGTATCCCTTTTTAGTACTTCATTGTAGGGGCTTAACTCTGGTCTGAGTTGCCATGCGATGTCAAGTAATCATCCACTGTAAATATGGCATACATGCATGCATTCAAAGAAACATGTAAATTAAGGTACAACTAATGGTTTATAGCCCAAAAATCACACTAATCAAAGGGTGCTGACTATTAACTGCTTCACTCTATGGACTAAGGACTAAGACTGCTTCAAGACACTCTTGAAGCACCTCCCATTCTTTTCTTCCCACACGGACTACCAGATAGCTAGGAGGGCCATTCTCCATATCGCAGTCTTTTGCTTGCTGTTGAGACTCAAATATTGCATAATTTTTTCCATTTATATCTTAATTTTATGAACATGAATCCGCTTAATATTCTATTTTACTCATGTATGTGTTGCAAGGTGAATTTAAGTGTTTGGATTGAAAAATAATGTTAAAAGCATGATTTTGATGCTCAAGAATTACCAAGGCAAGGAATTGATCTTAGAAGATCAAGATTGAAGAATTCACATGCCAAATATCTAAGAAAACCGAGTGAAGAATAAAAAAAATCAAAGATTTGAAGTGAAGAATCCTGAAATCGTCCTGAAAAAGTGTATTCTGAAGCTGTGAAGTTTATTTGGGAAAACTGCGCAGCAGGAAGACTGTTTTAAACGAACTATGCAGCAAGAAGTCTATTTTGAAAAAATACGTATATTTGATGCGGTTTCTAGGGTTTTTCAAATTTGTACGAAAATTGGAGGTCCCTACTTATAAATAGGGCTTCCTAGGGCATTCTAAAACATTATTCAAGGCATTCAAGAGCAAAGTTTAGGGTTTTTAAAGAGTTTTTAGTTTTATTAAAGCTTTATAAGTTGTTTTTCTTAAGATCTTTTCTATTTGCATTTTCTTTCTTTATTTCTTGTTGCTTTTTATTTCTGCAATTTAATTATGTTTTTCTAAGTTCCTTCTATCCCAAGCTAGAAGGGAAGCACATGGGTTTAATGTTTCTTTAAGATTATGATGATTGATTGTTTTAATGATGAGAAAAATGGTGTATGTATGTTATCTATTATTTAGGTTTTGTTTTTTATCCTCTTGTGAGATCCATATGTTTCCATCATATGAGATCCACATTGATGGATAGGCTTACCCTAGATCAATCAGATTTCCTAGATAGGAGAGGTTCTCAACCTGTTATAGTTTTTTGATATTCATTATCCTATAGATATTGAATACTTAAAATCACTGACGCTTGAGAATATGTGTCAATGGTGCAAATCCATAATTTTCTAATATTTTATATCATTTATTAAAATACTTAAACTGTTTTATTTTCCGACTAGGCTGACCATAGTGCTCAGATCCTAGTTGTGTTATCCAAGTCATCATGATTTTGGAACATTAACGTATGTGTGGAACTTTGAAGCTTGGGTGTTATTTTATTCAATTGAATTACATCCATTCAAAAATTCCAAAATCAAATCATCAAATTAATTTTTATTACTTAGTTTATTTTGCGTTTGATTTTTTTCTTCTCACAATTCATCTCCCTGTGGGATCGACCCCGTATTCACGGGATACTACTTACGAACCTCTGCACTTGGAGGCAAGCAAACACTTGCCTAATCTAGCACCTTAATATTGATGGATGATGATTTTATTTATAACTGGTGATGGGAAGAATTAGTCAGGATAATTTGATCTGTAATGTTGGTGGGCCATGCGCTCTGGAGTGTCACTAGATGGATGTGACATGTTTGGCCGCAATTTTTTTTTTTTTTGGGGGGGGGGGGGGGGGGTTAGCTTGTTAGTACACACCCATGTCAGTAC
This sequence comes from Magnolia officinalis, assembly GCA_021015155.1. Taxonomy (NCBI): domain Eukaryota; kingdom Viridiplantae; phylum Streptophyta; class Magnoliopsida; order Magnoliales; family Magnoliaceae; genus Magnolia; species Magnolia officinalis. The sequence continues at coordinate 60,511,803 of JAJHSJ010000011.1, forward strand.
ACACACTCCATGTTTGGCTGCATTTGGACTAACATACTCTCAACCACAAACATCCTAGCACGCACTCTCACCCACACATTGTTGTATATGTAAATTCACTCCATAAGGTGCCCTTGCTGAATTTCTAGCTACCCTCACTCAATTCCTAGGTTGTCTGGCTCAATTTATAGGTTCCCTCGCTGAATTTCTAGCTCCCTCACTTAATTTCTAGCTTCCTTCGCTCAATTCGTAGGTTGCCTCGCTGAATTTCTACGTTGCCTCGCTCAATTGATAGGTTACCTCGCTTAATTCCTAAGTTCCTTCGCTCAATTTATATATTGCCTCACTGAATTTCTAGGTTCCCTCGCACAATTTGTAGCTTCCCTCGCTCAAATCTTAGGTTGCCTCGCTGAATTTTTAGGTTCCCTCGCTCAAATTCTAGCTTCCCTCGCTCAATTTCTAACTTCTCTCGCTCAATTCCTAGGTTGCCTCGCTCAAATCCTAGGTTTCCTTGCTGAATTTCTACCTTGTCTCGTTCAATTTCTAGGTTGCCTCGCTCAAATCCTAGGTTGCCTCGCTGAATTTCTAGGTTGCCTCGCTTAATTTCTAGCTTCCCTCGCACAATTCCTAGGATTCCTCGCTGAATTCTCTGTTGCCTCGCTCATTTCCTAGGTTCCCTCGCTCAATTCCTACGTTGCCTCGCTCAATTCCTACTTTGTCTCGCTCAATTTTTAGGTTCCCTCACACAATTTGTAGCTTCCCTCGCTAAATTTCTAGGTTCCCTCGCTCAAATCCTATGTTCCCTTGCTCAATTTCTAGCTTCTCTCACTCAATTGCTAGGTTGCCTCGTTCAATTCATAGGTTCCCTCACTAAAATTCTAGCTTCCTCGCTCAATTCGTAGGTTGCCTCACTCAATTCCTAGGTTCCCTCGCTCAATTTTTAGCTTGCTTCGCTGAATTTCTAGCTTCCCTTGCTCAATTTCTAGGTTGCATCGCTCAATTTTTAGCTTCCCTCGCTCAATTCCTAGGTTGTCTCGCTCAATTGCGAGGTTCCCTCGCTCAATTTTTATCTTGCCTCGTTCAATTCCTAGGTTGCCTCACTCAATTCCTAGGAGTGTGTGGTCCTGATTTTGGATAAGATTTTAGATGCACCTTTGGCTGAGGTATGACCCTTTCGAACTGTTCTAAGCTTTAAGATAATAGTCAATATGCCACATGGTTTAGTTCAATTCATAACATGCTTGGAATACTGTTATTTCAGTAATTTTTTAAGGCTATTGCAAACTAATCGAATGGGTTAAGTTGTTGTGTCAATTTGAACCTAACCTTTTGTTGGAAGGCTGCTTCCACTATGCTGGTTCTGGTTGCACTGACTTTTAGCTGGTTATATTGGAATCTGAGTTATCTCACAGGTGGATGGTTGCTTATGCCCAACTACTGGCTATTCTAACTTTAGGCAGAGACATAACATAGTTTTTAACTACCACAAATTAAAAAGCATACTTTAACTAGTACTAAAATACATACTTTGCATGTTGTTGCTCGCAATATTATTAAATCTTATGTTTCCTTATCTTTCATTTATACAATCTGTATCCATGATCAGCTGGGTTTTCTTATTTTATTTGTTTAGTTGAATGAGTATGCCTGTCCTGCCATTAATTCATTTCCTTGGTGTCTCACATGGTTAGTTGGTTTTGATGAAGGGCCTTAAGGGTTGTTTGGATGTGTGGAACTCCTCACTTAAGTTCAATGGAATCTGATGAGGCCCACAGAGCACCGAACACCAGCCATTGGCTGGTGGCAGGGGGAGTAGCCAATCCGTTTCATGTAGTATATCCACGCCGTCCATCCGTTTTTCTATCTAATTTAAGGGGTTATGCCCCAAATTGAAGCATATCAAAATATCAAGTGGATCATACCACGGGAAACAGTGGGCATAATTTCTAGTTTGGCCCACTCAATTTTCAGTTTGTCCCACTCAATTTTCAGTTTGTCTTGCTAAATTTCCAATGTCGGGTGGGTCACAGGTTGGTCGGGTTGAACCCGCCCAACTTTCAGCCCTAAAATCATATATGGTACGTCAAGTAACTAATTTTGATTTAGAAGATATTCTTGTTATACAAATAAAGAAAGAAATGAAAAAAGGAGAGAAATTTTTTTTATATGCTTATATATACATATTTATAAAAATGTGTTAGAGAAAAATGTAGGTAGAATAAAATTCTAAATGTAAAAATAAAAAAATTTAAAAAAAAAAGAAAGAAAAGTACCCAGGATACGGCTATAGCTACGGTTATAATCCGCAGCCATAGCCTTTTCTTTGTCAATCGCGGATTCCGCGATCCATCCCCAAAGCATACAGCGAGTTGCGGTGGAATCGCGGATGCTGTTTTTTTTTTTTTTTTTTTTTGAAATTTTCATTGCTTCTGTGGGCCCCACCATGAGGTCTGTGTTATATCCAAACCGTCCATCTATTTGGCGAGCTCATATTAAGGCTTGAGATGAAAAATAATACAAATCTAACTATCAAGTGGACCACACTGTAAAAGGCAGTGGGAAATTGAACGTCTACCATTGAAACCCTTTTAGGGGTTACAGAAGTTTTGGATCATTATGAAATTTGTTTTTCCTCTTCATCCATGCCTTTGTGACCTTATGAATATATTGGATGGAAAATAAATGTTATGGTGGGCCCTACAAAAGTTTTAACGGTGAAAATCAATTTCCCCGCTGCTCTTTGTGGTGTGGTCCAGTTGATCTTTGGATATGATTTTTTTTTTTTGGATAATGCTCCGAAATGATCTCGAAATATGGATGAACGTTGTGGATATAATAAATATATAGCTGTGGGGCCACGTAACTTTGATCTCTTTTAAGCCGTTCGTACAGCTCTCAGTTGGAGGAGCGTCAGCGCTCGTCTTCGCAGTGAAAAGGAGGGGTAGTTTCGTCCTCAAAGTCGCTGTCCGCACGTGCTAGTCTAAGTTGGTAACTAAAGTTTGAATTTCTTCATAAAAACCGCTGAATAAAAGGTTTTGTCTACAGTGGTCATTTTCTCGAAAAGAGAAAATGGATGGTCGGTCGCGTCTATAGTAAAAAATTACCCTAAGGTTAACCACGGTAGGTGTCTAACCAAATTCAGTGGTAAGATCGTTATTTAGAATTCAAGGCTTGTTTATAACATCTGAGCCGTGAAAACGGTGGGACAGGTACCGAAGATCCCCTGCAGAGAAAACCAGGATGGCCCATTCATCAGGCAGTTAACACACATTTGAGATGAATGGACAGGCAATGGTCCAACTCAAACTCAATGCACGTGAGTAGCCCGACTATTGTATGGAATTTTTTCTGGAGATTTTTATTATAGGATGTCCCACTATTTGAACGGATCGGATCTTACGATTAAGTGAAAAGTTAGTAATAGAAACGCTGCATGTTAAGGTTCACGACATACGACCCTTGCATGTGAACACCTCTTTTCCTTATTTTAAAAGGTAATAAAAAAGGGTGTATTATTAGAAAGGAGTCGGTGTAAAGGTGAACTTAAATTTCAGGCTCCAAGGAACCACCGAATTCGGTGGATCCATGAGGGTAGGATAATGTATGTATTTTATATCCATGCAATTCATCCATTTTGCCAGCTTATTTTAATGTTTGATCTTAAAATTTAAAGGATATCAAAATTTTATGTGCATAACAACGTAGGAAACATTACAGGTTGAAAGCCCACCATTGAAAACTTCTTAAAGCCCACCATAAATATATTTTAAATAGAACTAAACTAAAGGAAAATACAAATATTAGCTTAATTCCAAACTTTTTTAGCAATTAGAAAAATTTTAACAATAGATACTTAATCGCCACAATTTTCCTTATGGTGTAGTTAACATTTGATTTTGATGTCTTTAATTTTGGGTTCATGCCCATAAATTGACCAGGAAAATGATGGACAACATAGATATAGAAAAAATACAAATCATGATGGGTCCCTAAAGTAGGATGTGGTGCATATGTATTCTAGCATGGATAGGCTAAAAGAATGTGAATCGTAAATTGGCCATAACTTTTGATATGAGCATTGTTATGGGATGCGCAATCTATCAATTTTACTGTAACAGGCTATTTATAATCAAATGTGCATTTTTAGCTTAAAAAAAAAAATTTTAGAAAAAAATTATTATTGGTAGAAATTAGGGGTGCACATTGAACTAGTAAAACCGTGGAATCGGACCGGAACCAATCAAATGGTCCAGTTTGATCCAGTTCTAGAGTGCACCAGTTTCAAAACGGTTCGATTCTGGTTTAGGAGAATGTAGAACCGAATCGAACCGTGGATCCGAATCTAGAATCGAACCTAGAACTGAACTAGAACCAGACTTAAGTTTACAAAAAAAAAAAAAAAAACCCTAAGTCTACCCAACTCAACCTTGCTGTGGGGCTCTCTCTCTCTCTCTCTCTCTCTCTCTCTCTCTCTCTCTCTCTCTCTATATATATATATATATATATATATATATATATATGTTGGTGTTAGCAAATGTCAGAATTCATACCATTTGGGCTAGATTTTAAAAAGGTTAGAACTGTCTAACTGAATCGGTTTTCACGGTCCGGTTCCGGTTCTAAAATTCCTAGAACCGTATGGAACGGTTCGATTCCAATTTCACCCGTGTGCACCCCTAGTAGTAATTTTGATCTTTGTAGTATTTTTTAATTTTTAAGAATTATAATCATAGTAGGACTCTTCTAGCAAAAGTTTATTTAGAATTATTTTTTAAAAAATAACTTTTATAAGAGTTTTACTAAAATTATGATTATTAAAGTTTAAATTTTTAGTAATTATGATTTTGATTTTTTTTTTATTAATAGCATAATTAAACAGGTATATATTAGACAACTGGCAATTAAAAAAATTTTAAATCTTTTTTGATGGAATCAAGAGAATATCCTTATAAATTAAGTTTTTTATTATTTCAGAAAGACTGATTTTTCTCATCATCCATTCACACGCTCTCCTCTGTGTCAGTCCCACCTGTGATTCCTGGATGCGCCGAATCCGCGTCAGAAAAGTCAATCTTCATTTTGTATTTGAACTTGCTTTCAGATCCGAGCAATACGTTATTACTAAATTTCGAACATCCAAACCGTTGACATGATAGGAATGGGTATGGATGATTTTTTTCCTATCATTTTGTGAACCACACCCACTGGAAGCAACGTTGATCATGATTCTTACCGTTGAAACTTTTCTAGGACCCGCCGTGATGTGGTGTTTATTTTCCATCCAACCTATTCATAAAGTTCGGTAGACTTGGATGAAGAGAAAACACAAATATCAGCTCCATCCAAAACTTTTGTGGCCAAAAGAAGTTTTCAACGGTAACAGTTTAATCACAACTGTGTAGCCCACATATGTCTTGGATCTACCTAAATTTTGGGTCTAATTCCTAAAATGATAGGAAAAAATGAATGGACGGTGTGGATAAGACCCATACATCACGGTGGCCACTCAAAGTTCCTGCCCATTCCCAGCTGGAGACGGGCGGGGGAAGGACGCAATCCGCCTCCTTTTGAGGCGGTCACCATCAGCTTTAAATCTCGTCTTACAAACGATCAGGATCACTGAACCATGACCCCAGATCTAACGGATATAATCACAAGGTATTACTTGTGTTAATTGACCGTTACATGAGAGCAGTATACATTAGATCTATCCCGTCCATCAGGTACGAAGCCACATTTTCACCATAGATCCTAAAAACCAGTTAAATATAAAACGTAAGTGGGTCACAACACAAAGGATGGTGCAAAATCATTCTGAAAAACTCTAAATTCACATGGTATGGCCCACATGAGTTTTAGAATTGCCTAAGGAATCCCTTCATCATGGTGGGTCAGGTCAGATGAATAGAGTAGATGGAATACATACACCACGATGGACCCCACACATAATTGGGATGATTTTAACGGTGGGCGATCCATCTCAACTGTCCAGTGGTGTAGCCCACCTGAGGTTTGAAGCGCCCTGATTTTCGGATACCGGTCCAAGTAACGTGTGGCGCACCTGATGGACGGTGGATCTTACCCACAGTCGTCCGTCCACGTCAGCAACTTTTCAGTGACTTCCCGAGTTACGCAAGCGTTTTCAGTAGACAAAACCAACTAGCAATTCTCCTCTGAACACGGTAATTCGGTCAGCCGAGCTTTTCTAAGCACGCACGCATGTGCAAAAGCACATGTACCCACCATACGTGTGCCATCATGGCATGATAGGTCTGAGATCCAATCCATCCATCAGAAACACACCACTATATTGATGATCTACCCCAAGAATCAGGTTAATCCATTACTCAGGTGGGCCACAGCTTGTCAAATAAACGTACAGCTTTGAAAATTTTGGCTGAATTTCTCTAACACATCCACCTGTTTCCAGTATTAGGGCCCACATGATGAGTGGACCGGATTTATTTTTGGGAGAACATGTAAGAAGGTAGGAACAACCTGATGAATGCACTGGATCGAGCACCTATGTGCCATGCTGGCACATTTGTAGCGTTTACATCAGCTTTATTGCACACGCGCGCGTGAGTGCTTAGAGAAGCTCTGGGTGGGCCATCTCTATGAAAGTCTAGATCTGGTGGCCGCATCTTAAGACAGGGAGCTGATTAAATACCTCAGAAGCACATGGAAGATACGGTGCATCACATCGTTTTCAATACACGTGGCATGCGTGGATGAGTCGAGACTTCCATCCCTCGGATCCCACCATTCATTTGACCAAATAGGACAATCCTAACGATCTGATGATGAACTTCTTTTTTATTGAATGTGGGCCCTCTCTTTTTCGATCCGTTAGGATAGAACCGATTAAACGGCTAGGATTGTCCAATCAGTATAATATACCGTTATTGGTCCACTAATTGAAGAAATTACCAGAATGTACGGTCTGGATCTCATCCGAAAAATATATTGAAAATGGTACGGAGTCACATGGTGGCTCCTGTGCCCTCGACAAATACGTCCTTTAACAGCTACTTCCTGCGACGGAAAGCTAGGTGGGGCCCACCGTGAAGTTTGTGAGAAATCCACCCCGTCCATCCTTTTTCCAGATAATTTGAGCACATGGTCCAAAAATAAGTCAGATCCAAAACTCGAATAGGCCGCACAATATGAAAAAGTGTGTAGGGAAAATCCCACCGTTGAAACTTTCCTGTGGTCCACCGTGATGTTTATAACTTATAAGCCATCTGTACCGTTCAAAAGGTCATTCCTGCTGCGATGAACTGAAGACACAAACATATCAGCTTGATTCAAAATTTCCGTGGCTCCGTGAATGTTTCAAGTGTGGACGGCCTACTTGAGTTTCGTGCATGCTTCATTTTGCTGCCCATGCCCTGACATTATCTAGAAAAACAGATGGAAAAACATCTCAGTGGGCCCCACAGCTTCCGTCCCAGGAAGTTCAAATGCTTCCACAGGAAATCCGGATCTATCAGGAAGTTCAAATGCTTCCACAGGAAATCCGGAATTCCGGATCTATCATTAAATGAGTGCGGATCCTCTGCCTCCCGGAGGCAGGAACGAAATCGGATTGGGTACTGAGTTACTCAGTACGCTTTTATCGTACTGGGTAAACTCAGTTGGGCCAACTGTGAATTTATGTGGTTTATCCACACCGTCCATCCATTTTTACTGCTAATTTTAGGGGTTGATCCCAAAATTCAAGTAAATCCAAAGCTCAAGTGGACCATTACACAGGAAACAGTGTGGAATAAAGATTTCCACCGTTGAAACCTTCCTAGGGTCTAAAGTAATTTTTATTTGTCATCCAACCTGTTTATAAGACCACAAAGACACGGATGAAGAGAAAACACAAACAGCAGCTTGATCCAAAACTTCTTTAAAAATTTTCAATGGTAGAGGTTCAATCAAACGGTTTCCTGTGGTTTGGTCCACTTGATATTTTAATTTTCTTCGTTTTTGAAATCAAGGCTTTAAATTATCTGTTAACATGGATTAACGGAGTGGATAAAATAAATAAATAACAGTGGACCCCACACTGTTTACTCAATACGCTCCGGGTACTGAGTTACTCAGTACGCAATCCGCTTCCGGCAGGAACTCCCTGCCTCCAGCGTTTTCATTGGTCCACGTCATTATAAGTGCCACCTCGTTTGAATTTTTAAATATATAAAAAAAGTACATTTAATAAGAGGTATAACGGAGACGTTAACTGAAGCGGTTTGCGTGCTGAATAACTCAGCAGGGTAAACGTACTGAGTAAAGTCTGTGGAACCACCGGCGTCATTCCTGCATTGTATCAACTCCGGCGTCATTCCTGCATTGTATCAACTCCATCCAGCTCTTTTATTATCTAATTTTAGGGCTTTCCAACAAAAGTTAATCGTATTCAAAGATCAAGTGGACCACACCACCTGAAATAGTGTGAATTGAATTCTACCATTGAAAAGTTGTTGGGGGCCCACAGAAGTTTTATATCAAGATGATATTTGTTTTTTTCCATTCATCCATGTCTTTGTGATCTTATGAACAGTTTGGATGAAAAATAAACATCATTGGGGGGTTAGAAACATTTCAATGGTGAAAATCAATACTTCCACTGTTTCATTTGGTATGGTCTACTTGAGCTTTTGTTATACTTCAGTTTTGGGCTCAACCCCTAAAATGATCTGAAAAAACGGATGGACGGCGTGGATAAACCACATGAATTCATAGTGGGCCCAACATAGTTTACTCAGTACGATAAGACTAGTACACAATCCGAACAGGGGACACGGATTTCCTGCCAAAACCTTTTACGGTAAGATCCTGGGCAAGGATTTCGGATGGGCCCACTGTGATGTTTGTGATAAATCTAACCTATTCATCCAATTTTAGATATCATTTTAGGACATTATACCAAAACTAAGGTGTATACAAAACTCAAATGGGCCACACGAGAGGAAACAGTGGGGATTTAGCGTCCACCGTTGAAATATTTATATGGCCACAAAAGTTTTGCATCGGTCTAATATTTTAGTATTTTCACTTCATCCTAGTAAAAATGACCTTATAAACAATTTGGATGGCATATAAACATCAAGACACCTAGGAAGGCTTCAACCGTAGGAATTTCTTTCTCCACTGTTTCATCTTGTATGGCCCAGTTGAGTTTTTGATCATCCTAATTTTTGGTTACATGCCTTAAAATGAGCTCTAAAAATGGATGAATGGATTGAAATTCTTATAAACATCATGGTGGACCCCACCATACATCTCAGCGCTGGAACTTCATGCAAAAGGCTTTTCCTAGTGAATCCGCATCCACGGTTTCCATTGGAAACGGACGGGCTACTCCCCTGCCACTCGGTGCTATGTGGGCCCACCATGATGTATGTGTTTCATCCATGTTGTCCATTTATTTTTCTAGATCATTTTATGGTCTGAGACCAAAAATGAGGTATAACCCAATCTCAAGTGGACCACATTACATGAAACAGTGTTGAATGAACGTTGACCCTTAAAAACTTTTTGGGGGCCATAAAAGTTTTGGATCAAGCTGATCTTTGTTTTTTCCCTTCATCTGGGTCTTTATGACTAAACCAACAGATTGGATGTCAAATAAACAGTACAGTGGGCCTTAGGAGGACTTTAATGATGGATATCCAATCACCATTGTTTTCCTGTGGTGTGGTCCATATGAGATTTATATCCTTCTCATTTTTGGGATCAACCCCTAAAATTATATGTAAAAATAGATTAATGAAATGGATGAAACACATACATCGTGGTGGGGCCCACAAAGTACCGACCACCACCACCACCGGGCTGGTGGTGGGGGGAGTAGCCAATCCGCTTTCATTTCCATTTGGGATTCAGTGCCACATTGAGCAGTGAGACTCGCTATTGAAGTGATGTCACCTATTTATATGGGTCCCACTATGATATATGTTTTGTATCCACACCGTCCATCCATTTGGAGATATCATTTTAGGGCATGAACCAATGAATGAATTAGATCCAAAACTCGAGTGGACCCCGCCACAGAAAAGTGGAGAGAGTCACGCCCACCGTTTATTATGACTGAATCCAATCCAAACCTCGTCACTTTGTCTACTGAACCCCGTCACTTTGTACTTCAACCCCATCACTTTATCTACTGAACCCTGTCACTTTGTTTTGCAACTCGTCACTTTGTCTAGTGAATCCCGTCACTTTGTACTACAACCCCGTCACTTTGTCTACTGAACCCTGTCACTTTGTACTACAACCCCGTTACTTTGTCTACTGAATTCCGTCACTTTATACTGCAACATTGTCACATTACCTACTATACCCTGTCACTTTGTGGTACAACCTCGTCACTTTGTCTCTTGTACCCCCGTTACTTTGTGCTGCAATCTCGTCACTTTGTTTAGTGAACCCCGTCACTTTGTATTGTAACCCCGTCACTTTGTACTGCAACCCCGTTACTTTGTTTACTGAACCCCGTCACTTTGTTTACTGAACCCCATCACTTTGTACCGCAACCCCGTCACTTTGTCTACTGAACTCCGTCACTTTGTACTGCAACATCGTCACTTTGTCTAATGTACCCCGTCATTTTATGCTACAACCTCGTTACTTTGTCTACTGTACCCCGTCACTGTGTGCTACAACCTTGTCACTTTGTGAAGTACCCCGTCACTTTGTGATGGGGATTTACTAGACAAAGTGATGGGGTTAAGTAGGGTTACTGGACAAAGTGATGGGGTTAAGTATGGTTACTGGACAAAGTGACGGGGTACAGTAGACAAAGTGACGAGGTTGCAGCATAAAGTGACTGGGTACAGTAGACAAATTGACGATATTACAGTACAAAGTGATGGGGTTCAGTAGACAAAGTGACGGGGTTGCAGTAAAAAGTGACAGGATTCACTAGAAGTGACGGGGGTTGCAGTACAAAGTGATAGGGTTCACTAGACAAAGTGACGACGTTCAGTATACAAAGTGACGGGGGTTTCAATACAAAGTGACGGAGTACAGTAGACAAAGTGACGAGATTGCAGTATAAAGTAACGGAGTTCAGTAGACAAAGTGACGGGGTTCACTAGACAAAGTGACGAGATTGCAGCATAAAGTGACGGGGTACAGTAAACAAAGTGACGAGGTTGTAGCAAAAAGTGACGGGGTACAATAGACAAAGTGACGATTTTGCAGTACAAAGTGACGGAGTTCAGTAGACAAAGTGACGGGGTTGCAGTACAAAGTGACGGGGTTTACTAGACAAAGTGACGAGGTTGCAGTACAAAGTGATGGGGTTCAGTAGACAAAATGACAGGGATGCAGTTCAAAGTGATGGGGTTCAGTAGATAAAGTGACGAGGTTTGGATTGGATTCAGTTGTAATAAATGGTGGGCATGACTCTCTCCACTGTTTTCTATGGTGAGGTCCACTCGAGTTTTGGATCTGATTCATTCTTTGGCTCATGCCCTAAAATGATCTCTCCAAATGGATGGACGGTGTGGATACAAAACATACATCATAGTGGGACCCATATAAATGGGTGACATCACTTCCCTACCATGATGTATGTGTTTCATCCATTCCGTTAATCTATTTTTACATATAATTTTAGGAGTTGATCCCAAAAGTGAGAGGGATATAAATCTCATATGGACCACATCACAGGAAAACAATGGTGATTGGATATCCATCATTAAAGTCCTCCTAAGGCCCACCGTACTGTTTATTTGACATCCAATCCGTTGGTTTGGTCATAAAGACCCAGGTGAAGGGAAAAATCAAAGATCAGCTTGATCTAAAACTTTTATGGTCCCCAAAAGTTTTTAATGGTCAACGTTCATTAAACACTGTTTCATGTAATGTGGTCCACTTGAGATTGGGTTATACCTCATTTTTGGTCTCAGACCATAAAATGATCTAGAAAAATAAATGGACGGCATGGATGAAACACATACATCATGGTGGGCCCACATAGTACCGAGTGGCACGGGAGGAGTAGCTAGTCCGTTTCCAATGGAAACCGTGGACGCGGATTCACTGGGGAAAGCCTTTTGTATGAAGTTCCAGCACTGGGATATATGGTGGGTTCCATCATGATGTTTATAAGAATTTCAATCCATTCATCCATTTTTAGAGCTCATTTTAAGACATGTAACCAAAAATTAGGATGATCAAAAACTCAACTGGGCCATACAAGATGAAACAGTGGAAGAAAGAAATTCCTACAGTTGAAGCCTTCCTAGGCGTCTTGATGTTTATATGACATCCAATTTGTTTATAAGGTCATTTTTACTAGGATGAAGTGGAAAACACCAAAATATTAGACAAATGCAAAACTTTTGTAGCCATATAAATATTTCAACGGTGGACGCTAAATCCCCACTGTTTCCTCTCGTGTGGCCTATTTGAGTTTTGTATACACCTTAGTTTTGGTATTATGTCCTAAAATGATATCTAAAAATGGATGAATGGATTGGATTTATCACAAACACGTAGTGGGCCCATCCGAAATCCTTGCCCAAGATCTTACTATAAAAGGCTTTGGCAGGAAATCCGCATCCCCCGTTCGAATTGTGTACTGGTCTTATCGTACTAAGTAAACTCTATTGGGCCCACTGTGAATTCATGTGGTTTATCCACGCCGTCCATCCGTATTTTCAGATCATTTTAGAAGTTGAGCCCAAAACTGACGTATATCGAAAGCTCAAGTAGACCATACCAAAGGAAACAATGGAAGTATTGATTTTCACCATTGAAGTGTTTCTAAGCTCCCAATCATTTTTATTTTTCATACAAACTGTTCATAAGATCACAAAGACATGGATGAATGGAAAAAACAAATATCATCTTGATATAAAACTTCTGTGGGCCCAAAAAACTTTTCAATGGTAGAATTCAATTCATACTGTCTCAGGTGGTGTGGTCCACTTGATCTTTGGATATGATTAATTTTTGTTGTAAAACCCTAAAATTAGATGATAAAAGAGATGGATGGAGCTGATACAATGCACGAATAACAATAACGGTGGGCTCCCCAGACTTTACTCGTTACGTTTACTGTACTGAGGTACTCAGTGCGCAAACCGCTTCCGTTTAGTCTACGTTATAGTTCTTATTAAATGTACTTTTTTAAATATATTTAAAATTTTAATGACGTGGCACTTACGGTGACGTGGACCAATGAAAACGCTGGAGGCAGGGAGTTCCTGCCTCCGGGAGGCAGAGGATCCGCACTCATCATTAAATTTATTTTTTTTCCAAGGAATGACGTTACTTTAGGAAATGCAACCTCGGTCAATGAACATGCAAAAGGGTTCGATGATCCATGCACAAGCACATGGGTTATGAATTGGTACCGGGATCTGTGTATATTCATGACACATGCACAAGAGTTGAATGTGGGGGTCTAATTTCTCCAACCCCATTGCTTTTACTGCCAATTCAATCAAACACATTTGAAACGAGGGTCTAGATTGGTTGTGTTGAGAAGTGGAGCCACATCTGGGGCTGCCCATGACTAGTCAAGGTTGTGCGGATTTCGTGTCGCAAGTCCTTTCGCAACTGGGATACGAAAGGAGTTTTTGCGGATTTCGTGTCACAAGTCCTTTTGCAACTGGGATGCGAAAGGAGTTTCGCGGATTTCGTGTCAAAAGTCCTTTCGCAACTGGGATGCGAAAGGGAGTTGCCAAAACTATAAATTGGGGTCCCTATGGTTATTCTAGGGTTAAGGTGAATGATGAGAAAGTTATTCTAAGGTGTGGGCAAAGGGTTTTCTGTGTTCTTCCAAGGGAGAGGTTAGTATATTGCCTTGTAATCTTTTTTTCATAGTGGAAGTTTGCATCCGTAGTTTTTTACCCTAGTTTGGGGTTTTTCCATAATATCTTGTCTTGTGGTTTGTTTTGTATTGCTTTGATCTACTTCTAGTTTATATTTCTTTCTGTTTATCGTTTGTGGGTGAGGCCTGAGATTGGATTTAGGCTCACTGCGTTGTTGGCGTGCTGCGCAACAACTGGTATCAGAGCTATTGGTTTAGTTCTATTGAGAGCGATGGCGGAAGATGGAAAAACTAGAATTGAGAAGTTTGATGGTTCAAATTTGGCCTTCTGGAAGATGCAGATAGAGGATTATCTGAATCAGAAGGACCTCTATATTCCTCTAGGAGGAAAAGAGAAGAAACCATAAAAGATGACAGATGATGAATAGTTTTTACTGGATAGGAAGGCTTAGGAACGATCCGACTCTCTTTGTCTAAGAGCGTCGCTTTCAATATATCCAAGGTAAAAACGACAAAAGAATTAATGGAAGCCCTAACCACCATGTATAAAAAGCCCTCAACATCCAACAAGGTCATCTTATGAAACAACTATTCAACATGAAGATGCCAGATGGTGGGAGCGTGGCTGAACATCTAAACGAGTTCAATACAGTCACGAGCCAGTTGGAATCCGTTGGCATTGCTTTTGAGGATGAGGTCAGGGCATTATTGATCTTATCTAGTTTGTCAGACAGTTGAGATGGTTTGGTGATTGCTGTGACCAATTCTTCAGGATCGATAAAGCTGAAATTTGATGATGTGGCCGGTCTAATTCTCAGCTAAGAATCTAGAAGGAAGGCATCAGGAGTTTCAGGGGATTCAGGGAATGCTCTAAACGTTGAAGGAAGAGGAAGATCACTGAACAAAGGAGACAATAAACACGGGCGTTCTAAGTCGAGGAAGAAGTCTAATGGACCGAAAGACAAAGATGGGGTGTTGGCATTGCGGCAAGAAGGGGCACATGAAACGTAATTGCAGGGCGCTCAAGAAACAAGAAGAAAGCTCTCAAGGCGGGAAGGATTCGGTGAATCTGTCTGAGGAGAGCGACACAAAGGCGTTGATCTTGTCTCTTGATGCAAGGAATGAGTCTTGGGTTAGAGACTCGGGTGCTTCGTTTCATACTACTTCGTGTAAGGAAGTTCTGCGTGATTATGTGTCAGGTGACTTTGGGAGAGTCTACCTGGGTGATGATGAGCTGTGCAATATTGTTGGAAAGGGGGATGTTCATGTAAATCAGAAAGACGAAATGGTCTTGAAATTGAAGGATGTCAGACATGTACCGAGTTTGAAACGTAATCTGATCTCAATGGGACAGTTGGCCGATACCGGTAATATGACGACATTCACCAGTGACTCCTGGAAGATCACAAAAGGTGCCTTGGTAATATCTTGAGGCAAAAAGAAGGTACTTTGTACGTGACTTCAGGATCGTATAGTTCACTTGCAGTCGCATCAACTGGAGTGAATGGGCAGTTATGGTATCAAAGGTTGGAACATATGAGTGAGAAAGGGATGAAAGTGTTATTGTCAAAAGGAAGCTACCAGAGCTGAAGTCTATTGACTTGGAATTCTGCGAGGACTACGTGTATGACAAGCAGAAGAGGGTAAGCTTCAAGAAGACGGGACGCGCTCCAAAGACACATCTGTTGGAGCTTGTACACACTAATGTGTGGGGACCGACACAGGTATTATCTCTTGGTGGCTCACGTTATTTTGTTACCTTTATTGATGATGCTAGTAGAAAATTGTGGGTCTACTTCTTAAAACATAAATCTGATGTATTTTATGTATTTAAGAAGTGAAAAGTTATGGTAGAAAATGAGACAGGTAAAACAGTAAAGTGTCTCAGATCTGACAATGGAAGAGAGTATTGTGATAAGAGGTTTGAGGAGTATTGTGTAGCAAATGGAATCAAACATCAGAAAACGACTTCAGGGACACTACAGCAGAATGGTGTGGCTGAGCGCATTAACAAGATCATTCTTGAGCGCGTCAGGGGTATGAGGTTACATGCAAGGTTGCCCAAGACCTTTTGGGCAGATGCTGTGAATACTGCCGCATATCTCATCAATGGAAGTCCCTCAGCACCATTGGATGGTAGGCTACCAGAAGAAGCGTGGACTGGGAAGGAAGTGAACCTTACACATCTCAAAGTGTTTGGTTGCACTTCATATGTTCATATTGATGCAGAGCACAGAAACAAGCTGGATACGAAGTTCAGAAGGTGCACGTTTATAGGCTATGAGCAGCATGATTTTGGCTACAGGTTCTAAGATGCAGAAAACAGGAAAATCATCAGAAGCAAAGACGTAGTCTTCAATGAAAAAGTGATGCATAAGGGCAGTGTGCAGGAAAATAAGGCCGAGAAAAAAGAATTTCGTAGAGTTGGAAGAGTTACCGGACATGGATGTTATAACGCCACAGGATGAGGTAGAGCCGCATACATCGGTTGTGAGGAGGTCTACTCGAGAGAGGAGACCACGGTCCGATATTCACCCTCCTTACTTTATTTACTACCGACGGATAATGGTGAGCTAGAGTGTTTTGAAGAGGCGTTACAGTCAGATACACGGGTTAAGTGGGAACAGGCTATGGATGATGAGATGTACTCTCTTGAGTCTAATCGTACATGGGAGCTAGTCACTCTACCCAAGGGTAAGAAAGCTCTTCATAACAAGTGGGTTTACAGACTGAAGGAGGAACACAATGGTTCGAAACGGTACAAGGCCAGATTAGTTGTGAAAGGATTTCAACAAAAGGCAGGTATCGATTTCACTGAAATATTTTCATTAGTAGTGAAAATGTCTACGATTCGCATGGTCATGAGTATAGTGGCTTCAAAGGATTTACATCTAGAACAGCTACATGTTAAGACAGTCTTTCTTCATGGGGACCTTGAAGAAGAGATATATATGCATCAGCCGACAGGATACATGGCACCAGGTAATGAGAACAAGGTGTGCAGACTGAAGAAGAGTCTATATGGCTTGAAGCAGGCCCCGAGGCAGTGGTATAAGAAGTTCGACAGTTTCATGTTGGGAAATGTTTTAGGAGATGTCATGCAGACCATTGTTGTTACTTGAAGAAGTTTGATACGTCTTACATCATCCTTCTTTTGTACGTTGATGATATGTTTGTGGTCGGTTCAAGCATGAAGGATATCTCAGATCTCAAAAGACAATTGTCTAGAGAATTTGCCATTAAGGATTTAGGAGCTACAAAATAAATCCTAGGCAGGATGAGGATAAAGCGTAACAGGGGAAACAAGAAATTAGTTTTGTCACAGGCAGAGTACATAGCCAAGGTACTTGATCGATTCAATATGGGAGGTGCTAAACTAGTTAACACTCCATTAGCCAACCACTTCAAGCTATCTAAGGAGAAAGGTACAAAGACGTAAGAGGAACAAGACTACATGGCTAAAGTCTCATACGCGTCAGCTATTGGGAGTCTCATGTATGCTATGGTGAGCATAAGGCCAGACATTTTTCAAGCAGCGGGAGTTGTTAGCAGGTTCATGAACAACCCTGGGAAGGAACATTGGGAAGCTGTGAAGTGGATCCTTAGGTACTTGGTAGGTACTACGGACATAAGTTGTGTTATGGTGGATTGAAATCAAGTTACAAGGCTACTGTAGACACCCCACCCAGGCTAATATCTTGATTTTGTTAAGACAATCCGAGAACCATGATCATATCCTAAACCTAACCCTAATCCTAACCTGAGCTATCATGAGTCATCATTCAATCCAGACCATGTCCAAAATCAACCTATTTCTCGAATCATTTTCGGGTAACAATCGAGCCGACTTCAAGCCATTTTGAGCCAAATATCCAAAACGGACTTTGTTTCGCTCTAAGGACCCAAAAAAGGACTCACTAGATGAATTTCGAGGGAAACCGTACCGAAGCGATAGTTTGACTACCGCCGGCGGTAGTCAAACTACCGCTTGCTCCCAAAAAATGTGTGCGGAGCCAGTCACACTAGTTTCAGACTCAGCCAAGTCGGGGCGGTAGTCGGATTACCGCTGGCGGTACTCGGAGTACCGCCGCGTGCAGCCGGAGCAGGGACAGCTGTCCAGCATCCAAAGTCAACTCTCCCATACATTTACCCCCCTCATCCTCACTATTTACTGTTTTACCAGCCCTTTAGCCAATGAGAGCACGCCACATGACATCTCTCTCCTCTCCACCAATTACCACATGCCACATCATATTACCCTCCTCTTGTCCTCTATTTACCAAAAAACCATTGGAAAGGGCTATAAATAGCCCTCTCCCCTTTCATTTTCACCAATAAGCCACCAAGAGAGGGAAAGAGTGAGAGAAAAAGAGAGGAAGAGAGAGAGAGAGAGAGTGAGGAGGAGAGTGAAGGAAGGGAAGGAGCTCCCAAGCCTTCAAACCCCAAATTTTCCAGCCATCTCCCACCCTTTACCTCAACCTTTCAAACCCCCTAAGCTTAGCCTAGAATGATCATGGTTCAATCAACATCTTAGCCTACTCAAGAATCAAGCCAAGGATCCATTTACATACAAGCAATCATCATGACATCTACTCTCTTCTCAATCCTCCTGCTTCTCTAGATCTCTAGCGGACGTATGCTCTGTGACTTGTCGTACATCGGATCCTGTCACATCAGAAATTCCTAGTGATCTAGTCCACTTTTCTTATCTCTTTGCATAAGCATCATCATATCCGCCCTCTAGACACATTGACGGACGTATGCTCTGTAGCCTGCCGAAATACTCGGATCTTGCTACATCAGAAATCCACGTGTGACTAGTCCCATCATGACCGTAGCATCATCATCATCCCTTGAGATTATTTTACCACACTAAGTCGAGACCGTACACTTGTACGGACAGAGAGGGTGCCTAACACCTTCCCTCTTTGTAACCGAGGTCCCTTACCCGGAATCCCGGATCGTAGACCAGGAGTCAATCTAAAGTCGGAGAATCTTCAGATTCTCCAACCTTACGTATTCCGTGGTTCTAGCCGACCGCGGGAGAGGATTATTAGATTCAGCTAGTGGCGACTCAACAATCACAAGTCAACTTAATCACCCCCAGCATCACCACAACAACATATCTTTCACAACAACGTAGACACCGATTTTCAGTGTCTACAGAATGGCGACTCCGCTGGGGAAAGTCTAGAACGCACTAGCTGAGACCCGACTCGACAACGTGGTATACTAATCTCAAGGGACATTTATCACTGCATTCATACAAAACAAAAAAAAACTTTGGCTTATACTTGTTTAGGCAAAGATTCAAACCATGACCACTCGATCCCGTGCAGCCATGACTTCTCAAGCGACCCATGAAGAAGAGCCTGCACCCCAACCAACTCCTGAAATATCTGCACCTGCACCCGCACCCGCACCCATGCCTACACACCGTACCCTTACCAATAGCTCCGACAGAGTTGCCAGCCAATGTCACCACACAAGAGCTACTACTTCGAACAATGCAAGAGCTACTGTTTCGCCTGGTGCCAAATGCCACACCGAATACACAGATGACCCAGCCTAGTGTGCAGAACAGCCCACTCCCTCAGACCCCTTTTGCCTTCTCTCTCATTCCTCCAACAAATCCTGTGCTCCCTCTCCCAGAAGAATCAGCACAAGATCAA
>JAJHSJ010000011.1:60531330-60641823 GCA_021015155.1 Magnolia officinalis
TTACGGATTGAATATGTAGCTATATCTGGCAATCGCTACGGATATAATCCGTAGCAATTATATCCGTAGCTGTAAATATAACAGCTACGGATTTAATCATAACAGCTACGGATTTAATCCGTAGCTATAGGTTACAATGCTACGGATTATTTGTTTATATTCAATTATCCCTGTATAATCATTCAATTACCACCTGTATAATCATCCTATATAATCATTCAATTACCACCTGTATAATCATCCTGCATAATCATTCAATTACCACCTGTATAATCATCCTATATAATCATTCAATTACCACCTGTATAATCATCCTGCATAATCATTCAATTACCACCTGTATAATCATTCATTCATTCCATTACAATCAATTACAATCATTCATTCATTCCATTACAATCAATTGCAATCATTCATTCATTCAATTACAATCAATTACAATCCTTCATTCAGACAATTACAATCCTTCATTCAATCAATTAAAATTACAATCCTTCATTCAATCAATTACAATAATGCTGAAAATACAAATCTTTGGCTTCATTAGGGAAATTTGCTCGACTTCACCCTGAAATTTCAAAGATAAAGAATTGAAAGAATAAATATCCTTCATTCAATGAATTACAATTACAATCCTTCATTCAATGAATTACAATTACAATTTACAATTACAATAATGCTGAAAATACAAATCTTTGGTTTAGGTTAGGTTATAGGTTAAGGTTTAGGTTTAGGAAACCGGTTTCAGGTTCGGGATCGGATTTAAGTTTGGGTTTAGGTTTAGGTTAGGGAGTTGAGATTCTGATTAGGTGTAGGTTTAGGTTAAGGGATTTGAGAATAGGTTAAGATGTAGGTTTAAGAAATCGGGTTCGGGTTCGGGATCGGGTTTAAGCTTGGGTTTTTAAGTTTAGGTTTAGGTTTAGGTTAGGTAGTTAGGTTTAGGTTAGGTTGTAGGTTAAGGTTTTGGGAATTGAGAATAGGTTAAGGTTTAGATTTAGGAAACCGGGTTCGGGTTCGGGATCGAGTTTAATTTTGGGTTTTCAAGTTTAGGTTTAGGTTTAGGTTTAGGTTAGGGAGTTAGGTTTAAGTTAGGTTGTAGGTTAAGGTTTAGGGAATTGAGAATAGGTTAAGGTTTAGGTTGAGAAAACTGGATTCGGGTTCGGGGTTTGGGATTGGGTTTAAGTTTGGGTTTTCAAGTTTAGGTTTAGGTTTAGGTTTAGGTTTAGGTTAGGTAGTTAGTTTAGGTTAGTTTGTAGGTTAAGGTTTAGGTTTAGGAAACCGGTTTCGGGTTCGGGATCGGGTTTAAGTTTGGGTTTTCAAGTTTAGGTTTAGGTTTAGGTTAGGTTGTAGGTTAGGTTTAGGGAATTGAGAATAGGTTAAGGTTTAGGTTGAGGAAATTGGGTTCGGGTTCGGCATCGGTTTTAAGTTTGGGTTTGCAAGTTTAGGTTTAGGTTTAGGTTAGGGAGTTGAGATTTAGGATTAGGTGTAGGTTTTGGTTTAGGGATTTGAGAATAGGTTGAGGTTTAGGTTTAGGAAATCGGGTTTGGGTTCGGGATTGGATTTAAGTTTGGGTTTTCAAGTTTAGGTTTAGGTTTAGGTTAGGTAGTTAGGTTAAGGTTAGGTTGTAGGTTAAGGTTTAGGGAATAGAGAATAAGTTAAGGTTTTAGTTTAGGAAACCGGGTTCAGGTTCGGGATCGGGTTTAAGTTTGGGTTTTCAAGTTTAGGTTTAGGTTTAGGTTAGGGAATTAGGTTTAGGTTCGGTTGTAGGTAAAGGTTTAGGGAATTGAGAATTGGTTAAGGTTTAGGTTGAGGAAACTGGGTTTGGGTTCAGGACCGGGTTTAAGTTTGGGTTTTCAAGTTTACGTTTAGGTTTCGGTTAGGGAGTTAGGTTTAGGTTATGTTTTAGGTTAAGGTTTAGGGATTGAGAATAGGTTAAGGTTTAGGTTGAGAAAAGTGGGTTCGGGTTCGGCATCGGGTTTAAGTTTGGGTTTTCAAGTTTAGGTTTAGGTTTAGGTTAGGTAGTTAGGTTTAGGTTCGGTTGTATTAAGGTTTTGGGAATTGAGAATAGGTGAAGGTTTAGGTTTAGGAAACCGGGTTCAGGTTCGGGATCGGGTTTAATTTTGGGTTTTCAAGTTTAGGTTTAGGTTTAGGTTAGGGAGTTATGTTTATGTTAGGTTGTAGGTTAAGGTTTAGGAAATTGAGAATAGGTTAAGGTTTAGGTTTAGGAAACCGGGTTCGGGTTTAAGTTTGGGTTTTCAAGTTTAGGTTTATGTTTAGGTTAGGGAGTTAGGTTTAGGTTAGGTTGTAGGTTAAGGTTTAGGGAATTGAGAATAGGTTAAGGTTTAGGTTGAGGAAACTGGGTTCGGGTTCGGGTTCGGTTTTGGGATCGGGTTTAAGTTTGGGTTTTCAAGTTTAGGTTTAGGTTTAGGTTTAGGTTTAGGTTAGGTTAGGTTAGGGTTTAGGTTAGTTTGTAGGTTAAGGTTTAGGTTTAGGAAACCGGTTTCGGGTTCGGGATCGGGTTTAAGTTTGGGTTTTCAAGTTTAGGTTTAGGTTTATGTTAGGTTGTAGGTTAAGGTTTAGGGAATTGAGAATAGGTTAAGGTTTAGGTTGAGGAAATTGGGTTGGGTTCGGGTTCGGCATCGGGTTTAAGTTTGGGTTTTCAAGTTTAGGTTTAGGTTTAGGTTAGGGAGTTGAGATTTAGGATTAGGTGTAGGTTTTGGTTTAGGGATTTGAGAATAGGTTGAGGTTTAGGTTTAGGAAATCGGGTTTGGGTTCAGGATTGGATTTAAGTTTGGGTTTTCAAGTTTAGGTTAGGTTTAGGTTAGGTAGTTAGGTTGAGGTTAGGTTGTAGGTTAAGGTTTAGGGAATAGAGAATAAGTTAAGGTTTTAGTTTAGGAAACCGGGTTCGGGTTCGGGATCGGGTTTAACTTTGAGTTTTCAAGTTTAAGTTTAGGTTTAGGTTAGGGAATTAGGTTTAGCTTCGGTTGTAGGTAAAGGTTTAGTGAATTGAGAATTGGTTAAGGTTTAGGTTGAGGAAACTGGGTTTGGGTTCAGGACCGGGTTTAAGTTTGGGTTTTCAAGTTTACGTTTAGGTTTCGGTTAGGGAGTTAGGTTTAGGTTGTTGTAGGTTAAGGTTTAGGGAATTGAGAATAGGTTAAGGTTTAGGTTGAGAAAAGTGGGTTCGGGTTCGGCATCGGGTTTAAGTTTGGGTTTTCAAGTTTAGGTTAGGTTTAGTTTAGGTTTTAGGTTAGGTTGTAGGTTAAGTTTAGGGAATTGAGAATAGGTTAAGGTTTAGGTTGAGGAAACTGGGTTCGGGTTCGGGTTTGGGATCGGGTTTAAGTTTGGGTTTTCAAGTTTAGGTTTAGGTTTAGGTTTAGGTTAGGTAGTTAGGTTTAGGTTAGTTTGTAGGTTAAGGTTTAGGTTTAGGAAACCGATTTCGGTTCGGGATCGGGTTTAAGTTTGGGTTTTCAAGTTTAGGTTTAGGTTTAGGTTTGGTTGTAGGTTTAGGTTTAGGGAGAATAGATAGGTTAAGGTTTAGGTTGAGGAAATTGGGTTCGGGTTCGGCATCGGGTTTAAGTTTGAGTTTTCAAGTTTAGGTTTAGGTTTAGGTTAGGGAGTTGAGATTTAGGATTAGGTGTAGGTTTTGGTTTAGGGATTTGAGAATAGGTTGAGGTTTAGGTTTAGGAAATCGGGTTTGGGTTCGGGATTGGATTTAAGTTTGGGTTTTCAAGTTTAGGTTTAGGTTTAGGTTAGGTAGTTAGGTTGAGGTTAGGTTGTAGGTTAAGGTTTAGGGAATAGAGAATAAGTTAAGGTTTTAGTTTAGGAAACCGGGTTCGGGTTCGGGATCGGGTTTAACTTTGAGTTTTCAAGTTTAATTTTAGGTTTAGGTTAGGGAATTAGGTTTAGGTTCGGTTGTAGGTAAAGGTTTAGTGAATTGAGAATTGGTTAAGGTTTAGGTTGAGGAAACTGGGTTTGGGTTCAGGACCGGGTTTAAGTTTGGGTTTTCAAGTTTAGGTTTAGGTTTAAGCTATGGAGTTTGGTTTAGGTTAGGTTGTAGGTTAAGCTTTAGGGAATTGAGAATAGGTTAAGGTTTAAGTTGAGGAAATTGGGTTCGGGTTCGGCATCAGGTTTACGTTTCGGTTTTCAAGTTTAGGTTTATGTTTAGGTTAGGTTGTAGGTTAAGCTTTAGGTAATTGAGAATAGGTTAAGGTGAAGGTTGAGGAAACCGGGTTCGGGTTCGGGTTCAGGATCGGGTTTAAGTTTGGGTTTTAAAGTTTAGGTTTAGGTTTAGGTTAGGGAGTTAGGTTTAGGTTAGTTTGTAGGTTAGGTTTAGTTCTAGGGAATTGAGTTTAGGTTATAGGTTTTGGTTTAGGTTATTGGTTTTGGTTTAGGTTAAGGTTTAGGTTATTGGATTTGAGAATGGGTTCGAGTTTAGGTTAAGGTTTAGGTTATTGGATTTGAGAATGGGTTCGGGTTTAGGTTGTAGGTTTTGGTTTTGGTTTTGGTTTAGGTTATAGGTTTTGGTTTAGGTTATAGGTTATAGGTTTTGGGATTTGAGAATGGGTTCGGGTTTAGGCTATAGGTTTTGGTTAAGGTTTAGGTTATAGGTTTTGGGATTTGAGAATGGGCTCGGGTTTAGGTTACAGGTTTTGGTTAAGGTTTAGGTTTAGGTTTAGGTTATAAGTTTTTTGGGATTTGAGAATGGGTTATAGTTTAGGTTTAGGTTAGGTTATAGGTTTTGGCTTTGGTTTAGGTTATAGGTTATGGGATTTGAGAATGGGTTCGGGTTTAGGGATTTGAGTTTAGGTTATAGGTTAAGGTTTTAGGATTTGAGTTTAGGTTATAGGTTTTGGTTTAGGTTATAGGTTTTGGTTAAGGTTTAGATTTTTGATTTGAGAATTTGTTCGGGTAGAGGTTATAGTTTTGGATTTGAGTTTAGGTTATAGGTTTTGGTTTAGGTTTTAGGTTTTGGTTGGTTTAGATTTTTGGATTTGAGAATGTGTTCGGGTAGAGGTTATAGGTTTTGGTTTTAGTTTAGGTTTAGGTTATAGATTTTTGGATTTGAGAATGGGTTATGGTTTAGGTTTAGGAAATCGGGTTCAGGTTCAAGATTGGGTTTAAGTTTGGGTTTTCAAGTTAAGGTTTAGGTTTAGGTTACGGAGTTGAGATTAGGATTAGGTGTAGGTTTAGCTTTAGGGAATTGAGTTTAAGTTATAGGTTTAGGTTTTGGTTTAGGTTAGGGGTTTTGATTTAGGTTATAGGTTATAGGTTATAGGTTTTGGTTATAGGTTATAGGATTTGAGAATGGGTTCGGGTGTGGTCCCTGCAAATACAAATATAATACAAATATAAACACGGCCTGTCCGAATGGCCAGGCCCTTCCAATGCCGTCCATAGGAAATGGACAGCTTCATCATGGTCATAATAGCGGTTCCCACCTTCCAGGGACCCCCGCTCTTCCGGATAGCTCCGACGCACATCCGGGTCTGCTCCATTAATCTCGAGCAAATACATAAACACGGCCTGTCCAAATGGCCAGGCCCCTCCAATGCCGTCCATAGGAAATGGACAGCTTCATCATGGTCATAATAGCGGTTCCCACCTTCCAGGGACCCCCGCTCTTCCGGATAGCTCCGACGCACATCCGGGTCTACTCCATTAATCTCGAGCAAATACATAAACACGGCCTGTCCAAATGGCCAGGCCCCTCCAATGCCGTCCATAGGAAATGGACAGCTTCATCACGGTCATAACAGCGGTTCCCACCTTCCAGGGACCCCCGCTCAACATCCGGATAGCTCCGACCCACATCCGGATCTGCTTCATCAATTTTGAGATAATATATAAACATGGGCCTGTCCAAATGGCCAGGCCACTTCATCAATGTATCATATAGTATGAAGGAAAGAAGACTCACTAATTTAGCTAGCAAGGAGAGAAAGTGTGAGTGCTTGGAATGTCGCCCTTTCTTTGAATAATGGATGCATATTCCACAATGCAATCTGAGAATGAGTAAGTAAGCTAGGATGTGCTTGAAAACCTAGGTAAGCTAGTAAGCTAAACTAACAAGCAAGTGGTACATACAGCCATAGAATAAAATGTATGAAGCTCTGAGAGAAAGGCTACCCAATGTTTCATTTATTTGGACTTATAAATAAAAATGTATCACAAAATAATAGGAAAGGACATGCATTCTTTGTTGAAAAACTAACCTTTCTTTATTAGGAAGCAAGCCACAAAGTCTTCATTGTCTTTCCACATGTATACTGATGAAATCCCCCGTTCATAATACCTACCAATGCAGTTGTGCAAAAGAATTGCTTTTACTTCTTCAGAAACAGAGAATATTTTCTTTCATTTTCTGCGTACTGGCATTACTTGCCAAATCATTAGATGAAGGTCATGGACAAAAAATTAAGCCTACTGTAATAGATAAATAGTAAATCAAAGATCTAATCTCGCAACAAAAAATTAAGCATACTGTAATAGATAAATTGTAATTTAAGGTGTGTTTGGTTGAACCAAATATCATGATATTTTTGTGCAACTAGACACCGTTAATAATTGATTCTTGTTGGTTATGGGAAGAGCTGATGAAGGGTGTCTAGATCAGCTCAAGTTATAAACAATCAAAATTTTTTAGATAATTTCGTGAAAGCATTTCCAATTAAGAATTCGACAACCTTCTAAATGCATCATACACACATACATACATGTATAAAACATACATAGATACCTATAGGGGAATTTTGGACACATTTCCAATTAAGAATTCGACAACCTTCTAAATGCACCATACACACATACATGCATGTATAAAACATACATAGATACCTATAGTAGATTAGTTGTTGTCCGTTGATATAGCATCTTCGAAAAAACCAACCAACTTATGAAGCAATAACAATAGCAATCACTCATAAAAAAATAAAAATAAAAATAAAAAGTCCAAAAATAAGAAAAAACCATCCTTTCAATAGGTCAATAGGTATGCTTCATTCATAGAAAAACCAAACAAAAACACTAAACTTCAAACTTTATGCTCATGTCAATTAAAACATAAACCAATAACAAATGGCAATCTGCAATAGCTTACATCCAAATACACTAGTCTAGATAGAGGACTGGTGCAACTTTTCCAGATACGCCGGTCTACATCAAACTGCAACAATAGATTATGTTCTGACATCCCAGCTAGTTAGATGATCCAACAACTCTCCTCTAACCGGCAAAGAAAAAAGCCTTGAATTTTCTACCAGGTTTTGAGCCAATAACAAGAGAACAGTACACATCCAATGTTAAAAGCTCCAATGGCATATCATAAGATGATCCAACAACTCCCCTTGTACGCATGGAAACTAGATCTTTTAACAGGTTTTTTGAGGGAGGAAATGGTTTTACTCATTTTCTATGAAAAGGAAATTGATATCTCCTCTCGTTTTTCTTTCTTTCTTTTTGTTGTTGTTGTTGTTATGTTTTTCTTAAACAAAGAATCTGTCATAGAAGGGGAATTCATTTTATTTTCCATGGTTCTATATGGGTTTCCCTCTCCACAAACAGGCAATGTAAACTTGTGATTCCCAAACTTTGGATGTGTGGGGCCCGCAGTCCAATTGGTTGGGTTTGGAGAACTAGATCTGCACATGCATGGGCCATCTCAATGCATATATGCATTTCAGCCACAATGAGGCCCACAAATTGGATAGTATGAATTGACTAGCATATATGCTACTAGTGTGGCAGGTGAGGCACCATCATTTAAGAAATGGTGGAAAATGCACATAGTAGTCCAACACATTAACTAATATGCCCTCAGAAACACAGAGGTAACAGGCATATCTTTAATCAGCCAATAGGCTGCCTACTGTAGATATCAACCAATTCATCTGAAGTGCATATAGTTTGGACGGGTGGTTTTTGGTTCATCTTGCCTATCCGTGTTATAATAACCCTCAGAGGTCATATGTGAATAAAAGCTTACATGATGGTGACGTGTGCATGAGGATCAAGAGTACCCGAAATATTTAAAAAGTAAATTATTATGGAAATCCCTACAAAACAGAGCAAATAGAAAATATTTAGCAGGAAATTTATGTTGTTCAACTTGAAATATGGAGCTAGGCAAACACTATCATTAATGGGTTGTAGTCAGGTTTAAGTTTGCATATGTAAATAAAAGCTTACATGATGGTAACGTTTGAATGAGGATCAAGAGTACCCAAAATATTTAAAAGTAAATTATTCTGGAAATCCCTACAAAACAGAGCATTAGCAGGAAATTTATGTTATTCAACTTGAAATATGGAGCTGGGCAAACACTATCATTAATGGGTTATAGTCAGGTTTAAGTTTGAATTCTTGGCCCAACTTTGTAAAAATTGTCCTGCATCAAAACATACACATAATGAAGATGCTCATGAAAAGGTCTTCAAGTAAGATAACCTCAGGAAGCATGCATCTTTTTCTATAACATTTGATCTGCAGTTAACTGTCTTGAATTTGCAGCACTGGATCAGCAAGGCTTTGTTTGTGGTCCGGACTTAAATCCATCGCCATTGTCTTACATGAAGCGTTCGGCATTGTTGTCACCTGCATTACTTCTTTTCCGAATCTAAGTTAGTGGGATGCCTGTCTGAAAGTTTTAAGGCCTGTTGGAAAGCACTACCACATATGGATTGGTTCCACAACTTCAGCAGAACTCATCCATTTTGAGTTCGGAGTGGAGCAGAAAATAAAAATCACATTGAGCAGGATTCCATTTCCTGCCTTCTCTGACCCATAAGAACAGGATGGTTGAATGCCAATCTCACATGAGGTTTGCACAGAGGGATTATAGAGTCGTCAATCAGCAAACATTAAGCTTGCAGATGCTTGTGGTGTGGGTGGTTTGGCAATCCCAGCCATTGATCTAATTGGCCCCACTGTCGATAGGGAATTTCTTAAAAATAATTCTTAGCAGATGATGCTAATCCTTCAATAATTGGCCCTGTTTAAGGACAAAATACAGAAACAGCTCACATTCAATAGAATGTGGTCCAACAATCGAAGGGCAGAGTGCTTCCAATCTGGGAGATTTTATAGACTTCCCCAATCTACGGTGGGCCCAACGATCGACAGTCAGTATACTGTACTGTTGCAAATGAGAAACAGTACAAATAATTCCTCTGGGCAAAGTGCAGCCTCTATATAAAAGCATTGTTCATTTCTTGTCTCAATGACAAAGCGATGCTCATGAAAAGGTCTTCAAGTAAGATAACCTCAGGAAGTTTTAGCGGAGACCTGGTTTTTGGAAAGAAAATAATACAATCAATAATTCAACAAAATAGATAACTGGACTAACTGATTTTTTTTCATGACAACCAAACAATAAAGGGAATGTTGGGGCTTTGGCATTGTCGGAGCCGGTTGCTTCCTTGAAAACCCATGTTGCAATTCTGATTAAAGTTTAAGGAAAATACCACCGAAGAAATGTTGTGGCCACAACAATCATGTACATAATTCTTCCAGAAAATACAGATCATTGACAAGTAGAGGACTGATTTCCACAATCATCACCTGGTTTGCCAAAAGAATAAGAAAATTAAAATGAGTCCATGCAATCCTCGATGGATGGAAAGAAATTTCAGCAAAAGTTGTTTGTGGAGTGTCTATGTGCATTCAAAACTGAGAAGATGCTGATGTATTATCCTTTCTTCTTTTTTGAAATATATTTTAGTCATTCATGAAATAAATAAATAAATAAATAAAATCTACTTGAAGTGTCCCTCACACTAACAGCTAGCTGAAAGCTTGTATCTTTGTAATTCTAATGTGTTATATATTTATGTATTTGATGCTCAACTCTATTTATGTAACTCTATTTCATTCTAATGTGTTAACTGAATTTTCCCATGTTCAGTTTAGAAAGAAGGAGAAGAAGAGGTGAGGTGACTAGTATAGGGACAAGTGAGTGAAGTAGATATTAAGTAAACTACATGACCCACACATATATGATCATGCCTAAGCTGAATTCAGCATTGCTCATGGGCTGATTGGTCAGTAACAGAATGAAATACAAAGTCACCTTCCTCGTGAATATTGCTGCTTTCAGGGGCATTTTTGTCACTAGGAGTTGGGGTCTCAGGTGCTGAAGGCGGGGCTGCTGGCGCAAGCGATTGCTGCTCTGTCCTTGCAGGTGCCATCCAGACAGTGGCAGTGGGTACATACACTGCTCTAGGCACTGCACTCTCCTTCATAACTTTAATCTGTAGGCAAAAAATTCGATCTCACTACAAGCAATACATACAGGAGGATTCGAGACTATTTTCAGTCTAACTTTTGGTGCATGTTGTAGCTCAAACAGAGCTCGCTTTTAAGACGCACTTCCCGCCATTTTCAGACACATATTCTCTTGTTTTATAGGCTGGATATGTGGCTGATTACAGGCCGTGATCTCAGCTATTTCTCAGCTGGGAAACGCACTGTTTACATGTCCGCTGTGGCCTGTTGGGTCTATAACCCAACTTCTTGCTGATGTGTGGCTACAACCACCGTAGAACAGAAAAACTGAAAAGAGAAAGATGTTGAACTGCTGCTGTATTTCTTACTGTTTAGGAACAGTCCAGATCCACCAGATGTGAGAAGGAGCTGCTAATCCGTGAGAAGGAGGTCCTGCACCTCTACCTGTTTTGGGTGTTTGCAAATACCTAACAACAAAATCAACAGAAAAGTTCCCAGCAAAAAAAGTTTTCCAGCAAGTTTTCAGCCACAACAGAATTTCCAGCAAGTTTTCAGCCACACAGCAAGTTTCTCTTCATTCTCCTTTTGTATTACCATCAAAGGAAGGTGTAACCGCTCTAGGTCTTCCCCTTTCATGCTCACACACACAATTCCAGTTCCATGCTTAACAATATAAGCCATGGCTTCTGGTGTTACCAACGATGCTGCCATTATAAGATCTCCCTCATTTTCTCTATCTTCATCATCTACAACAATCACAAACTGCAATATCAACAAAAAGGAGTAAGTAACAAACAGATTAGTGTAGCAACCAAAATGTAGAAACATAAATTGTATAGAGGAGAAAAACTGTTAAGAGGTAGCATGGGTGTGCAACAAGAACTTTCATATTTCTACATTTCCCATTGGTACTTTCTACTTTCAACCTTAAGCTGTCTCTCTTTTCTGTATTTCACTTAAGGGTATTTTTCACACTGTAGATGACATTTGTATAGTAGTCAATAGCATCCTTACACCCAACATTGTGTGGGAGGAATTTCACACACTTTCACTACTAACCTTGCCTTGGCGAATGTCTTCAATGGCCTCAGGTATTGAAGCGAATCCTTCTGAAGGATAATCCAAGTTGAATTCGCCATTATCAGTGAGAAAATCATCAGCTGCAGGTACGACATCAGCTGCAATTGTTCCGAATGCTATGGCATTGGCTTGCATCTCAATACTGGTTGATAGATTTGACTGTTCATTAACAGACTGCGCTGCAACTATACCAAAACAAGATCTTTTCCTGCCAACGGGTTCACGAAATATAAACCTCTGAACTCCTTCAAATTCTTGTACCCACTAAAGAAACCACAGAGAATTATGACAAGTACAAAGATAAAATAAAAAATAAAGAAAAAAAATTAAAGAAAACAGGAGAATGGACTAGAGCCTATGCACGAAATCACATGCTTTATTCAACTTTTGTGCTTATAAATATGTTGAAGAAGGTAAAGCAAAATCAACTTTTTGTATTTTTTATGAGTTTCCTTTATTATTATTATTATTATTAGTATTTTTTATGAGTTTCCTGTAAAGTTTGTAAATGCAACATGTGAAATAAAAAACCTAAAACCGGCATTTGAATATTCAAAACAGAATTGTTCACCTTTTACAAAACAATATACATTTCAGTATGGCTGTAAATGAGCTGGCTAGGCCCTACAGGTTCCTGCACCCAGAGTGTGGCTAAATGGGCATGGGCATGGGTTTAGGTAAGTTTTTTAGCCTGGTAAATAAATGCACCAGGTGTTGTTACACCCCTGCCCATGCTCGAATCTGGACTGAACTGGATTATGTATCTATGAGAATTCTTATGTGATACTTCATGTACAATGTATTAAAATACTATAATTTTAATAACATGTTATGCCTGACCTTGGTTCATGCAGTGTTCTCGTAATCTTTTCCATATGAATATGTAAAAATAACACACTAAAAAAAAATCAGCAATTGATAATTATACTAATCCTATTTGGTAGACACAACTTTTTTTTCTACTTTTGGAAATAGAATAGTACAACTCTATAGTCTTCAAAGCTTGGGCTAGCTTTGAGGACTTTTTACTGGGATTTGGCAATATGAAGCCTAGTCCCTTGACAGCCAATCCAATAGATCACCACCAGGCCATTCCTTATAGCCCATAGTTTTTAACTATGAATGCAAGTGGAAACACCAGCCTATCCATGTCCATAGATTTACATGCGTTTACATATGTAATTATGGTAAAACCTAATAGTTGATACGTATTCAACTGCAGTTTGTACAACTTTTTAGCGGTTCAACAGAAAGCTCATAATGGTTCAGACAGTTTTTGAGTTTCTAAGTGGTTTGGATCGAACTTGTGAAGCAGGCCATACACATCCACCACCTGACAAAGGGCCACAATAACTTATCTCTAAACCCACTTCATTTATACATCATACAGCCTAGCCTGCGATGAGCTCAACTACAAGCCGCATCCAACAGAAAACTTGTAACCGCAGCAGCTACTGGCCCCATTCATCAATATTTATATTTTACATAACTAACCAAGATTGGTCACTTCTCAATGGAACCTGCAAGGGAGACATTATTAAGTGATTGCAACCATACGTACACATATGTTGTAAATAATAAAATTATGCTTACTTGACAGAGAACATCCACAATCACACCTACGCATAAACTCTTTTACAATCCAAACAGTGTAAACAAAAAACAGCAGTAGTTTTCTTCAAAAAGAATTCTTTTCCACAGATTCCTCGTATCCAAACAGGGCCTAGGTTTACTTCGATGGATAAATAACTCTAGCATTTTTAATTCCTATTGAATTTAATATAAAAGATGAGATTAGTTTCTCTTCTTTAGTTAACTCAATCTTGCAACGTCTCCTTTTTCCATTTTGCAAGTTAGATCCATTTACAATCAGTAAGTTGTGTATATCAACTAGCAGAATATCATGTAGCATAAAGAACAAATGTTAGAGTTGCATGCAAACTTTACAAAATGTGCAGTCCATTGGCTCAAACCAAGAGCTGAGAAGAAAGGGAATGGTGGTCATCTTTGAAATTCAAGGGCATTGGTGTCTTATGGTACTCAAGAGCATAGGCAAAATCACAGAACTAAGGATATAATAGCAGTTGAGTATTGACCACCTACTAGATCAGAACAAAACTGTAGCAATTTGTGCTCCATGAAATCAGCCTAATTTTTCACCTTGAAGTTTGGTTAGCTGCAAAATCAAGGGTAATTGGATTGTTTGTGAAACTCAGGAACACCATGTTTTGGACCTTTGGTACAACCCAAACCAGGCTTTTACAGGTAGAAATATTGCCAATGTAATGTATATCCAGATTGTTTGGATGAGAACAGGACCACAGTTTCACATGTAGAGAGGATTTATTCATTTCCACTTCATTTCCAAGAAGAAATGAGTCAAAAAAAAAAATAAATTCTCATGCCACAACAGGTCCCACATGCAACCAGTTGCACAAATTTCTCATCTATAGCTATAAAATCCCTGCTAAAAAGATGTGGCCATTGCTGTAAATGTGAGGATGTAGAGTAGCAGGATGCAGAAATATAACCTTTTCAAGAAGGTTAGCCCCAAGCACCGGTAAATGTGGCCATTGCTGTAAATGTGATCGTCATGGTGAAGCCCACCTTGTGCATTGGTCCAATTCCCTACAGCATTTATCATGTTTGAGAGAAAGACGAACCTCATAGAACCACTTGATTTGATGGCCTGATCTACTTCCAGCATGCAGGGACTGGAACTATTAAAGTGCCATGCACAACTAAAACTCGCAATGGCCAGTCCATTGTAACTCTGTCCAAACTAATTCCCAACAAAAAAGGATTGTTAACAAAATGGATAAATAGACAATTTGTAGCCCATGCCACATCCAAAGTAGTAAAGCCATTCATAACAAATAACTTACACTAATAACAACTAATGTGAATCACCTCCTTGGTTGTGAAAGTTGAAGAGTGTTTGTAGAAACAATCGAGAGATCTGTAGAAACAAAATGCTTCTCATGAGAATATTGAATAAAATTGACATAAAATCCACACCTATTACAAAAACCAATCATTGAGAATAAATACTCTGAGATCGAATCCAGGTTTGAATTCATGTCTTTCAGCCCTTGTCCAAACGGGCTCTATGAATCTTGCTTTCCCTGAGGAATAAAGAAACCAATAGAGGCACTCAACATAGATTCACCAAAAAACTGAGCTACAAAAAGAAAAATCCAGATGTAGGCTCTAAAAGACCCCCTTTCTTAGATGAAACAAGGCAGTGGTTGAATATCTGTTGAAATCAACAACTCTGAGCAACGTTGTTGGGTCCTGTACGTTGTAATCAGCCAGTTTTCCAATATGGCCAGGACCTGACTAATACATGTGTTCTCTCCATGAAGTAAGAGCTCCCCATTTAACCAATACATTTAAGTTCTCAACAATCCTCGAATTCTCACCATCACTTTGATCACCACCATCATCAATAACAATAATAATAATAATAATAATAACAAACAGGTTTGATAAGCCCACATACACCTCCATGCATGGCCATATGCAGGATATTGAACCATATAACTGGCCCAAAACTCAGGCCAGACCATTCGGCAGGCAGGACACCCTTATACTTTGAAAAGGAAGCTAGTCTCAGAAAATGTGAGCTTACCTTCAGCTCCAAATGCAAACTCATTAGATGATTCTCAACTTGTTCGATTTTTGCCTGCTTATCTTTATTTCCTCTTCCTGTCATTCACATCAAAAATAAATTTAGAAATACTTCTCAGGGACCAACATTCTATGAAAAAAGACAGAAAAGTTAAAAATAGAAAGGGCAATGTAAACTATCCATCCATGTTCGATTTTTGCCTGCTTATCTTTAATTTCCTCTTCCTGTCATTCACATCAAAAATAAATTTAGAAATACTTCTCAGGGACCAACATTCTGTGAAAAAAGAATCTGATATGAGAGTACAAGTATCCACATTCTTAGCAGAAGTAGCAGCAACATCAATACAAAGAAGAATCTGATATGAGAGTACATATGTTAGGATATACTTATCTACTACAAAATTTGAATAAATTGAAATCCATTGGAATTGGAAATACTTACTGCAGCTAAAGGACCCAATTGAGAACGGAGGGATGAAAAATCTAATTCCTGGACTGCGCTTGGAATTCCCTCAGCGACACAAGAAACTGCATCTTCCACCTGGGAAAAAAAAAAAAGAAGAAGAAAAAGAAAGAAACAAAAGACACTTTACTCATCCCAGAAATGGCAGTTAATGTAAAACAATTTTGCCTACTCCATCCATGGAAAATCACATGCAAGCAAGCATAGCAGTAAAGAAAGCTATGATGCAAATAAATAGCATCTAAGACAGTACACACGCAATTAATAAATTATGAACATGGAAAAAGAAACCCAACATTACACAACATGGAACAATAAGAATTTTTCTTTTCTTCTTTTTGGAATGGGACAATTTTTCTATAGTAGCATACATTTTATTAAAGTGAAAAATGAATGATCTGTAAAGAAGAATTCACCAAAGATGATTGAAGGAAGATACCTAACACAGTGTTGGTACTCCTTCCTTCCCTGGCTTATTCCACATTGTTTACCTCCATAGTAAGGTACAACACAATAGCATCCAATACATGAATGGGAGAATTTTCCATTGTAAGTTTGTAATATCCATTTTATTAAAGTGAGAAGCAAAAGATCTATAATGAAGAATTCACCAAGATAATTGAAGGAAAATCCTACACAAACAGTCTTGGTATTCCTTCCTTCACTGACCTAATCCAGATTGTTTGCCTCCCTAGTAAGGTATAATACAATATCATGCATGAAGTAAATGATAAAGAATCCCATATTGGCAAGCAAAACCAGAAACAATACCAGAACAGAGAAACAAGCAGATAAAATTTAATAATGAATCCATATAGAGGGAAGGGAATACACAACTTTCAGGGTCATCGTGAAATTATTTTAGCGGCTAGAAAATGTAAGATGGCATAAGACATCCTACACTACTGTTATTAGGAAGTATGAGTATCATAGTATAGGATAATGATTCCAAAAATAAATGAAGTGCTGCAATCGTTGAAAGATGGGAGTAATAATTAGTACTTTTTTAAACGTAATAACTTTACTGAGAAAGAAGATAAAAACAATCTTATATGCAAAGATACACAGGTCACACCATCACAGGCGAGAGAATCTGCAACCTCATTGGCATCCTTGAGAGCATAAGAAAATCCAAACAATAGCAATATTGGAGTCGCCCTCCACAATTGAGATGACTCACGAGCACACTTCTTAACAACTACCTTCAATAAAGGCCCATAGCCCCACTATGTTGGAGGATTGTTCCCCAATCTGAAAGGAACACAAGGATGAATTCACCCCTGTCATTCCTGAGAATCTCTATTGTTGGTAGGCTGTGATTCCCAATTGAACTACCATCAAAACTTAACAGTACGACTGGCCATTATGAATTGAAAAGAACAGCATCATCTAGCTGAGCTTCAAAATTAGTTAATGTGTAGTAGATGCATTTGAAACTCAATCAAAAGCAGCAAGAGCGTTCGAAAGAACAAAGGGGATACCTGTAGCATGCCATTTTCCAATATCGAGTGCCTCCAGAGAGTGGAGTACGAGCCTGTTTTCCATTCTCTGCAGAGGCAGCAGACCGTTGGAATCATCAACTTCGGAAGAGGATACTTCCGTCTTTTTCTTTTTTTTCTTTTTTTTTTTTGGACCCTAATCCGCCATGTTTCTTTTTGGACCACCTCCAACCAATTCGAAAATGCCAGCAGCATTGAACAACAAGAATTCAACTCAAAATGAGATACATCAACAACACCCACCCTCCCAAACCCACCCCACTCTCTCTCTCTCTCTCTCATGCCATCTTCGTCATTGACCTGGACAAAACAGAAAACCCTTAAAACAGAGAAT
The DNA here is from genome assembly GCA_021015155.1 of Magnolia officinalis. Classification (NCBI taxonomy): domain Eukaryota; kingdom Viridiplantae; phylum Streptophyta; class Magnoliopsida; order Magnoliales; family Magnoliaceae; genus Magnolia; species Magnolia officinalis. The sequence continues at coordinate 60,548,558 of JAJHSJ010000011.1, forward strand.
ATTGCCTCTTCTACCCTTGATTTCTTCTTTTTTTCCGTCACCAAATTCCTGAATTTCATCACAATATAAATAAAATTCCAACTTTGGAAGAGAGATGAGAGAGAGAGAGAGAGAGAGAGATCTGGTTTCATTTCAATGAAAACAGATAAAGCTCTCTGACGAGAAATAAAGAGCGTAAAAAAGAAAAAAGGAAAATGAAGACCTAATCAGAAATATTAGGAGAATTCCTGGCATATATTAGCCAGGCTTTTCCTCGTTTAGCTGTCCTGATGTAATAACGAATTTTGAAAATGAATCAGAAATTTCCCTTTTTACCCTTCCCTTCTTTTACTGTTTCTTACCTTCCGTCTTAAGTTTCTTAGGGTTTCCTGTATTGGAGTCTTCGGTTTCTGGGTCTGCTTGATCTGGTTCGGGTTCCTTTCTTTTCTTCTTGGAGGGCGCCGTCTCCCTGATTTCATTGTCTAACTTTTGAGATTCGGCAATGGGATTTTCTAGGGTTTGAGGAGGAGGTGGCGATGAAGCTCCATCTTCCGCCATGGAAGCAAACAGAGAGAACTGCTGTGAAGCGTATGAGAGGAGGTTTCAGATCCTCAGCACTTCCTCTTGCGGGCCTTCTCAAACTCTGGCGTGTTCCGGCGAGAAGGACGGCAACGGCCGAGAGATCAACGTCTTCAACCACCAACGGAAATGGAAGCCGGATCAAGAGAGGCCGGAGTCGAGATACGTTGGAGAGAGAGAGAGAGAGAGAGAGAGAGAGAGAGAGAGAGAGTTTCGATCGGGATTTGGGATTTCGGAGGAGAGGAGCGGAAGAGGGTTTTGGGAGAAAATAGGTGGGAGAGGCGCGATGAATTTGGGGGGCGCGCATTTTGGATTTGGGACTTTGGAGTTCTTTTTTCATTTAAAATCAAATCAGCGGCGGTGGCGCATTTTGTACACTGGCGGCCACGTAAAAACACCCCTGATTTTAATCTATAGTGGCGGTTTATGGTGGCCGCCTGTGATAAAAATGCCCCTAATAAATGTTTTTTTTGTAGTGTGGAGAAAGGCTAAGATGATGACAACATTAGAAAATCTTACTCTTGGCCAAACCTCCACCTTGATTCTTGGGTCGACACCCTGCACCAGAAATAGCAAGAATGAGGGGGAAAAAAAAAGAATTATAGCAAATTGTGGCCATTGTGTTCATTTCTTCTATTTGATGAGGTAAGCTCACTTGCCATTTGTATTTGAAGGATGCCCAGTACTCATTACCTCTATTTGTGCTATTTCCAAAATTGTCACTTTGATATAAAAATGAAAGAAACCTTGCAAAACCAAGGCCAATTGTAAAGACCTTTGGCTGAGCCCAATAGATCACATAAACAAGCCTCAAAACATGCTGTTCTATAGATTTTTTTTTTTAATTTATTGAAAGGTTGCAAAAGCATAGGAAAACAAGCCTCGAAACCTGCATTTCTACATTGAACAATCATAGTTGGTAAAATGACAGGATGCACAACTAGATAGGGAAACAAGCCTCAAAACTTGCATTTAACACTGAACAAATTAAATCATGTTGATAAATTACAGGATGCACAAGCATAGGAAAAGAAGCCTCAAAACCTTCATTTCTAGATTAAACTATCATGATTGGTACAAATGACAAGATGAACAAGCATAGGGAGTCTTCAGTCATAGTACTTCTGAAATTCTTACTTTGGCATATTGGGTTATATCATCATACAATCCAAAGAAGAAGCTTCCTACTTGATGGATGTGCCTCAAAGAGGATTCTCAATCCTCTTTGTACCAATATCTTTAGCATTCATGATGCAACATTTAAGAGTTGCTGAAATAACATTTAGAACAGCAATAGGACCAAGACGTTATTTGCCACAAAAATTATTGAGTTGTTTCAATTTCAGGATATGGTCTTTCCACATGCTAGAATGCCAAATCAATGGCCCCATCACTATTTGCATTCACCAAGTGTGTGGTGAGGACCATGCTAATGGACAGCATATGCATAAAACACATCGGTGGGCCCGTGGGTGAGAGAGTGGATTCAATAGTACCCATGGCACGATTTGATTGGGTCATGTGCTGCTGCTAGAGTCAAGCAAAGCATGTTTGAAAGTGGGGCTGGACCAATCAAATCTAGCAAAGCCAGGGCCTCATGAAATCCACTCCCAGTGGGTGAAGGGTCTGCATAGTACCCATGAGAGAATTGACCAAACAGCTTTGATAAGCCCACGAGTGTAAAAATCTTCTCTCCTACATACTGCCACATTCACTTGAGTGGCAAATAGCATGATATCCATTTATCAGGTGGACCACACTATAGGAAACAGTAGTGATTGAACATCCAATCATTAAAAACTTCCTATGGCCCACTGTAATGTTTTCGTAATGTTTATTTGCCATCCAACCTATTGATAAGGTCAAATAAACATGGATGAAGGTACCAAAAAAAAAAAAAAAACAAATATCAGCTTGATCCAAAGCATTTGTGGCTCATTAATGGTCAATCACCATTGTTTCCTATGTAATAGCTGACCTCTATCAAAATCATCAGCTAACAGGCTTTCATGGTCATAATGCCTAGGTTAAGGATCTATAAATCTTGATATCTTAAGAAAAACACAGGAAGTCAATCGTGCCTATATAACTGTGACCGATCATTTGAAAAATATGGCCAGTCAAATAAAAATGTGGGCCAGTATCTCCACCACAATGGAGCTGAAGAGTGGACTGTCCTGATTTCAGTGAAGAGAGATAAGCATGGTGGAACCAACATGATGGGTGCCTTGGGATCTCATGCCCAGTTCACACTGCCACATGGTGGCATGTTCACGAATTGCCCTGTGCATGCTTGTGGCCCAGGAAAAAACCTCATTGTAGATATACAGATTTGAAACCAGCAATTAGATTTCCCTCTAGATTTTAAATAGAATCAAGTGAGACTTTTGTGCCATTCATCATATTGTTTGGGGGAAAACTGAAATTGAAAAATACCTAAGCAAGCGCACCTTATGGATGGAGATCCCTATGCGTACGGACCAGATCCAAACTCAAGCCGCTCCACACCTGTGAAATCCGATCGTCGGAAGCTCGATCAGATCAATGGCTCGAAGATCGCTGTTTCTGTTGAAGGGAGAGGAAGAGTGAGAGAGGAAAATAGAGAGAGTGAGAGAGAAAGAGAGAAGGGAGCGAAAGAGAGAGGGAGAGATCGAGACAGAGGGAGATCGTCCATGAGGGAGCGGGAGACAGATGGGGAGAGAGATCGAGAGGGAGGAAGTGAGGGAGCAGGAGAGAGAGGAAGAGAGATCGGGAGGGAGACAGATCGAGAGGGAGGGAGCGGGAGAGAGACGGGGAGAGAGATCGAGAGGGAGCGAGGGAGTGAGGGAGCGAGAGAGAGAGAGGGAGGGAGTGAAGGAACGAGCGAGCGGGAGAAAATGGCGGACGTGCTTTTGGAGGGGTTGGGGGTTTTGGAGGGGCGCGTGACGGACGGCTCCCTGCACATTTTATGGTTTTAGGACCGTGGGGCCCACTGTGATGTCTTTCATATATCCAATCCGTCCATTAATTTTAAATTATTATTTTAAGTGCTGATAAAAAAAATGAGTTAGATCGAATCTGTAAGGAGACCACACAACATATTAACAGTAGAAATTTAATTTATATTATTTCTTATGGTGTGGTCCACTTAGACATTTAATCTACATAATTGTTGGGCTCATGCACTAAAATTATATATCAAAATTTTTGGACGGCTTAGATCAAACACATATATTCCAATGGACCTCATGGATCCCCTTAAGCACCATCTATATTTAATATATTATAGGTGGGGAGGTATGCTTTAGCTACGGAACACTTAGGATATAGCTACGGATTAAATCCGTAGCTATATTACTACGGATTAAATCCGTAGCTAAAAGCTTCTAACCGCCATAGCCATTGCTCGATTTTTTGGTAGTGAAAATAACCCATTCCAAGGCTTAAATCCTCTCCAAAGTCATTGCCACTTTAAAATCAAAGGCCCGCTCAAAGATCAAGGTCCATTTTTAAAAAAGGGGGGGGAGGGGCCGTTTCAACAAATCCATGCATGATCCAATGGCCCAGATCATTCATCCATCCATACATGGTCTAGATCATTTCATCCAATGGTTCAGATCATCCAGATCATCCATACATGGTCTAGATCAATCATTCATCCATACATGGTCTAGATCAATCATCCATCCATCCATGATCCAAATCATTCAATCAATGGTCTAGATCATCCATACATGGTCTAGATCAATCATCCATCCATCCATGATCCAGATCATTCAATCAATGGTCTAGATCATCCATACATGGTCCAGATCATTCATACATGGCCCAGATTATCCATCATCCAGGCCATTCACCCAGATCACTCATCCAATGGTCTAGATCATCCATACATGGTCCAGATCATTCATACATGGCCCAGATTATCCATCATCCAGATCATTCATCTAGACCACTCATCCACCATTCATGCATGATCCAGATCATTCAATCAATGGCCTAGATCATCCATCCGTCCATATGAAATCCAGATCAATTGTCTAGATCATCCATCATCCATTCACCCATGATCCAGATTGGTAGTCCAGATTATCCATTGTCCAGATCAACCATCCATCATCCATTCATTCATGCATGATTCAAGTTAATGGTCCAGATCATCCATCATCCATTCGTCCATGCATGATCCAAATCCATCATCCAGATCAATCATCCATCCACCCATCCAACGGTCCAGATTGTCCAAAAAAAAAAAAAAACAAAAAAAAGAGATTAGACCAAATAAAAGGTGGGGCCCTCTTTCTTATCACACCCCACTCTAACAAATAAAAAAATAAAAATAAAAACAAAAAAAATACATATGTACAGCCAGCAACTTGAATAAAAAAAATAATAAAAAAAATAAAAAAATAATAAATAATAAATAATAATAAATAAAAAAATATAATGCAAAATCCTGCAAGATTCAGTGGTCTAGATTTCATCAAAACTGATCAACGGTCCTGATCATGGCCCTCCCAAAAAAAAAGAGAGAGAGAAGGAGTGCAAGATCTCCTCAAGAGGGTGGCCCGCCAAAAATCCAAGGAAAATCCAACAGCCGAGAATACCTGAAATCAAAGAAAATATAAGGCAAAGAGAGCTCCAGGGACCACAAATGCATCCCTGGACGATCAGACGAGCGGGCTAAATGGGAAGAAGGCTGCATCGGACGGACCAGCGAAGAGGAACGGACCAGCGGTCCATGTGACGGACCGGCGGTAGCCGGACTACCGCTGGCGGCAGTCCGACTGCCGCCGCCGACAATCTGACATGGGGTAGTGTGCTGTCCCCCATGCCCACCTCCTGTGACCGGTCCTCCCTTTGGACCGGTGGACAAAGTCAAAAGAATTTTTAAAAATAGACTTCTGTTTCTTCTACGGTTCAAAAAGGGTCTTCAAAAATTCCAAAAATAAACCTCTGATTCCCAAAAACCTCCAAAATGTCCTAGAAAATTCTTAAAATAAACTTCGGTTCCTCTGAATTTCCAAAAAGGGTCCCAAAAATTTCTAAAAATAGATCTTAGTATTTCAAAACCCTTGGAAGGACCCCAGAGAATTTCAAAAGTAAACCTTTGTTCCAAAAACTCTAAAAAAAACTCTCAAAAAAAAATAATAAATAAATAAAATAAAAAAAATCAAAAAATCAAAAAATCAAAAAAATCAAAAAAATAAACCCCGGAAAATCTCCAAAAAATCTCTAACAATCCCAAAACAAAAAAATAAAAACAAAAAAATAAAAATAAATAAATAAATAAATTTTCAAAGTCTTCAAAAAATTTCAAAAAATCCCAAAATTTCCCAAAGGTTTTCAAAAATTCCACAAAACCTCCGAATTTTCTAAAGATCTCAAAATCTTCAAAAAAAAATAAAAATAAATAAATAAATAAATAAATAAATACCAAGTAACTCTAAAATAAATCCCCAGGCTCAAAAGGTTTTCTTCTTCTAAAAACATTAGCCCCATTAGTTTATTGGTGGAGGCCATCTGACTTTTTTTGCAAATAAAAAAAAATTAGCCCCACTAATTTATTAGTGGAGGCCATCTGACTTTCAAATAAAAACCGTTAGCCCCGCCAACTCATTAGTGGAGGCAATGCGACTGTTTACTTAACTTGCGAAAATAGAAACCGAACGACGACGCCCACCCGTGAAATCGAACGGATATTTTTCAAAAAAAAAATCTAAAAATAGTTTTAAATAAAATCCTCAAGGAGCCTAGCTCTAAAGAGGATAGTTTTCAAAAAACGCACGCGTCGCGCAGTACACTGAGGAATCTTCCATATTCTCCAGTTGCGGTCAGTGCAAACAGTTAAATAAGACCCGATCTTTTTCGGTTTCCCTGAAGGACGATCGAGTCCATACATGATATATGTACGATTGGCCAGATCTCTATAACTGGGCAGTCGTACAAATGCTAGTAAGATAAGTGGATCTATCTCTGGAAAGAATAATCAAACTCGAAGTGAAGACAATCCATTGTAACCAAAGTGTCAGACTCAGCAGATTGCACGGCAAATAGATTACCTGCACATACCTAGTCTGGAATGTTCACAAAATTTGATCGAGTCCAAGTCGGCGTAGTGAGTTCCCCGTAAGGCCGCACCAACGCACAGGGCAGCTAACCACTTTGACGATCAAATGGAACGAACATTCCTTGGGTGATTACATAGCAAAGGAACGACAGACCTAACAGTACGGGAATCCTCGTAAAGCCGCGACGAATGCGCAGAGGCCCTTACTTTTCAAACTTACCCTCCAATGCTGTAAACAATCCGATGTGAAGAGGTTGTGATTGGTGATCCGTAAAGCCGCGACGAATGCGCAGGAGACAATCACAACGTTTTCCTCAACCCTCGTGATATGTGCAAGTCATCTTTTTCCAAACAGTCGACTGATAATGATACAATGGTAAGTAATAGATTTGAATCGCTACCCTTCATTTTGACCAGAAGGGTGAGGTGTCCACTTGCTTTGACCTTCGGTTGCTCGCAACCTCGGTCAAAGAGGGGCATCTGTAGACACCTCACCCAGGCTAATATCTTGATTTTGTTAAGACAATCCGAGAACCATGATCATATCCTAAACCTAACCCTAATCCTAACCTGAGTTATCATGAGTCATCATTCAATCCAGACCATGTCCAAAATCGACCTATTTCTCAAATCATTTTCGGGTAACAATCGAGCCGACTTCAAGCCATTTTGAGCCAAATATCCAAAACAGACTTTGTTTCGCTCTAAGGAACCAAAAAAGGACTCACCAGATGAATTTTGAGGGAAACCGTACCGAATCGGTAGTTTGACTACCGCCGGTGGTAGTCAAACTACCGCTTCCTCCCAAAAAATGTGCGCGGAGCCAATCACACGAGTTTCGGACTCAGCCAGGTCAGGGCGGTAGTCGGATTACCGCTGGCGGTACTCGGAGTACCGCCGCGTGCAGCCGGAGCAGGGACAGCTGTACCAGCATCCAAAGTCAACTCTCCCATACATTTACCCCCCTCATCCTCACTATTTACTGTTTTACCAGCCCCTTTAGCCAATGAGAGCATGCCACGTGGCATCTCTCTCCTCTCCACCAATTACCACATGCCACATCACATTTACCCTCCTCTTGTCCTCTATTTACCAAAAAACCATTGGAAAGGGCTATAAATAGCCCTCTCCCCTTTCATTTTCACCAATAAGCCACCAAGAGAGGGAGAGAGTGAGAGAGAAAGAGTGAGAGAAAAAGAGAGAAGAGAGAGAGAGTGAGGAGGAGAGTGAAGAAGGGAAGGAGCTCCCAAGCCTTCAACCAACCCATTTTCCAGCCATCTCCCACCTTACCACCCTTACCCCAACCTTTCACCCCCTAAGCCTAGCCTAGAATGATCATGGTTCAATCAACATCTTAGCCTACTCAAGAATCAAGCCAAGGATCCATTTACATACAAGCAATCATCATGACATCTACTCTCTTCTCATCCTCCTGCTTCTCTAGATCTCTAGCGGACGTATGCTCTGTGACTTGTCGTACATCGGATCCTGTTACATCAGAAATTCTTAGTGATCTAGTCCACTTTTCTTATCTCTTTGCATAAGCATCATCATATCCACCCTCTAGACACATTGATGGACGTATGCTCTGTAGCCTGCCGAAATACTCGGATCTTGCTACATCAGAAATCCACGTGTGACTAGTCCCATCATGACCGTAGCATCATCATCATCCCTTGAGATTATTTTACCACACTAAGTCGAGACCGTACACTTGTACGGACAGAGAGGGTGCCTAACACCTTCCCTCTTTGTAACCGAGGTCCCTTACCTGGAATCCTGAATCGTAGACCAGGAGTCAATCTAAGGTCGGAGAATCTTCGGATTTCTCCAACCTTACGTATTCCGTGGTTCTAACCGACCGTGGGATTCTGAGATTATTCGGCTAGTGGCGACTCCAACAATCACAAGTCAACTTAATCACCCCTAGCATCACCACAACAACAACCTTTTACAGCAACAACGTGGACACCGATTTTTCAGTATCTACAGCTACGTGGATTCAGATTTGGCAGGAGATATCGACAGCAGAAGAAGCACTACAGGTTATATTTTTATTCTGGGTAGTGCTGCAGTCAGTTACAAACGATAGTATCTATCAGTACGACAAAAGCAGAATATGTTGCGGCTACAGAAGCATGCAAGGAGATGGTGTGGATGCAAGGTTTTATGGAAGAGTGGGTAAGAAGCAAGCAGATTGCAAGCTGTACAGTGACAGTCAGAGTGCAATACACTTGGCTAAAATTCAGCCTTTCATTCAAGGACCAAGCATATTGCCATCAATATCACTTCATATGTTCGTTACTGGAAATGGATCGATTGCTTTAGAGAAGATTCATACAAGTGAGAATCCTGCGGATATGCTGACCAAGGCGGTCACAAGGGAAAGCTGAAGCTCTGTTAAGCTTTGATTGGTCTTCAGGCTTGAAGACGGGGAGGTGGTGCACTTCGGATGAAGAAACAAGGTTTATGGCGATGTGTCTCCAAGTGAGAGATTGTTGAGAAGTGAGCCACATCTGGGGCCGCCCACAACTAGTCGAGGTTGCGCGGATTTCATGTTGCAAGTCCTTTCCGCGAGACTGGGATGCGAAGGAGTTTCGCGGATTTCGTGTCGCAATTCCTTCGAAACTGGATACGAAGGAAGTTTGCCAAAACTATAAATTGGGTCCTAGGGTTATTCTAGGGTTAAGTGAATGATGGGAAAGTTATTCTAAGGTGTGGGCAAAGGGTTTTTTGTAATATCCTCGATTTTCACATTATTTACTATTTTAGATTTCTGAAAATCTTGAATTTTTTTTATTAACTTATAATATCACTTAACTGACCATTAGCATCCAACATTAGCTTATACACGATGGTCCTGTCTGGTCACGATCAGACCATGTGCGAGCTGTCAGCCAGTAGCCCGATTACACTTAACAACAGCCGTGTGGGCCGCCCAGCGACCGAGGAAGGTCAGAAAATCTAAAAATTTAAGAAATCATATATCTCAGTGGGCTTGTGGTCCATCCGGACTGCGGACCCAGTGGACACCCGAACTGGGATCTGGCACTAACCGAATGCACCCCCAATGCTAGAATTGGAATCTGGCACTTGTTTCAATAATCGAGATACCAGGCCTTCCGCCATCGAATTTCTTCCAAATTTACGGTGAATGTTTATTGTATTTTTCTAACGCCCGTCCACCAAGTTTGGGACCCGATCGTGGAACGGTGACCTTTGATCGCGAATCAGACCCATACGACCAAACCCCATATTCGATCGTTTCCAAATTTTGCGTGGCCATTCATCGGGCCATGGAGCACCTACCCTATAAATTTCATGGCCAGAGGGCCACCAGAAATGCCCCATCAATCAGAATGGGCCTCCCAGGGCCATTTAAAGATCAAAACCCTAAGCTCAAACCCCACTTTCGTTGATCCGTTTGTCCCCAAACTTTGCCTGACCCCTCATCGGGTCATGAGACACTTTCACACCAAATTTGGTGGCCAAAGGGTGATAGGGCCCTAGAGCCTAGAAAGACCCTCCCATAGGTCTAGTATAGTAAAAACCTAGCCCTTGGGACCATTTACAACCAAACCTGGCATTATAAAAGGGCCTCATTTGGGACCTCCTCTCCTCATACGATTTTTTCCCTAGAGAGGAAAAGAGAGAAAGAGAAAATGGAGAAGAAAGGAGAGATCAAGAGAAAGGAAAAAGAAAGGAAAGGAGGGGGTTGTTGTTAGTGGAGGAGCCAAGGAAACTTAGAACCTTAGCAAATCTCATCCCTTTCTCCACATCTACAACTCTAAGCTCCTTTTCCAACCGTAAACTGAAAAGGCCAAGCTATATGTCCTAGAGGGGGGGGGGTGAATAGGACTATGCCAAATTTAAAATAAAATTAGCGGAAATAAATTAAACCAATAGCCTTACAATATGAATCAATTCACAAAGCTAAATTTAAATCACCTTGATAAATAGGTATTGAGAGATTGATACAAATTCAGTTCTAAGGACAACCTTACACCATAATAAACAAGGGCTTATGGTAGGACAACCTTATTTCTAGAACCTCTTTGGATCAAGGACTCAATTTTAATATAAGTAAATGAAATAGCAAGGAATTGAAATTAAATGCAGAAGTAAGATCTAAATTATTACAACAATCCCCACACTTGCTTGAAATGTAAATAGTTACAACATTCACATCCACTTGTACATTCCACACAATCGAATGATAAAAGATATGAAAATTAAGCAAGCATTCAAACCACAAGGCAAAGAGTTATAGTGGTTCGCCTGTGTGTACACCAACTGTTTTCCAACAGCCACACAAAAAGCTACTCCACTCCTAATATCCTCACACAGGGGATATTAGCGTTCACTATCAAATAGGTTCACAGGTTCACCAATCAAATAGGTTTTCACAGGTTCACCAAAAACCTTTATAATTGTGTCTTTTTCACTTGGGCTTACACAATTCAAAAACCCCTCTTTTCTGAGTTTTCTGGTTTTCCTCAGACAACCAATACAATGAGATTTTCTGGTTCAACCTCAAACAAAACCAGTACAATGAGATTTTTCTGGCTTAACCTCAAACAAACCAAAAGAAATGAATTTTACAGAATTGTAAAATACCTGGATTTCTCCTTTTTCGTAGCAGCCCGGTAGAACCAATCGGAGTAGATGATTTGAATGTCAAAGTTCAATTTCCAATACTCACATTCATAGGTTCTAAATTCTAATAGATTTTAGATTTAACTCGTTGGGCGTAGCTATATTTGATTTTGATTCCAAGAAGAAGGAATAAGATAATTCCTCTTTTCAAATAAGATTGGAATATAGAAACAAAATCAAATTAAATAAGCTAGCAAAAAGGAATATTAAATAAGCACAATATAGCTTAAAATAAACACAGACTTATCTCAGAGTGATCACTTGAAAATTCTTGAGTTGAATGGGGTTGAAGTGTGAAAACTCTGAATTTCGTGTTCAATTTATAGAAGCAGAAATCGCTCCTACGACTGGTCTTAGAAACCTACGACTGGTCATAGCTCTAACAGATTTTTGAAAAAATAAGCGCGATCTTTGAAAGCCGTTCCACGACTGGTCGTGAGTAGCCTACGACTGGTCGTAGGTCACCTACGACTGGTCGTAGGTCACCTACGACTGGTCGTAGATTCCTACGACTGGTCGTAAGACCAGAGATTTCGTTGCTGGACTTTGAGTCGTAGCTCCACGACTGGTCGTGGACGAGTCGAAGCCACTCCTACGACCGGTCGAAGGATCTCCAGGACTGGTCGAGGGCGTACAAAAAATTCCGAAAAATCTTCAACTACTTAGGATTGGTCGTGGAATTTCTTGGACTAGTCGAACCAATGCTAGGACTGGTCGAACAAGAGCTAGGACTGGTCGTAGAATAGACCAAACTTTGTAAAATAAATATTTGATTTATGTATCCAAAGTGACCTACTTAAAGGGTCAACCTAAGGTCATTCAAACCTGAACCATGTCGTATGGACATTGAACTTCAACCATTCAACGAATGTAGATATTTTGAACCATATCAGGCTTGAAATCTTGAGCTTGTTTTGAACCATATCAGGCTTGAAATCTTGAGCTTGTTGTAGCTTTAAACTTGAGATCTTTATCAACATAAAACTACTTCATGCGTTGCTTCTTCAGACTTGAACTTCAACATTGTAGCTTCTTGAAGACTTCAACATGTAGCTTGCTTCTTCAGACTTGAACATGTAGCTTCTTGAAGTGTTTAAGCAGTGTCTTGAATTCATATAAATCATCATACAAGCACAGGACACAGATAGATGTTTTGGCACACCAAAATTTGACAACCAAAGGAGCATGAGACCATAGCACTTACAATCTCCCCCTTTGTCAAATTTGTGACAAAACACCCAAATTATAATACTTCAAATTGAAACGAAGTACTCACAACAAGTTCAACAATAGAGAAGCATACACACCACAAGTTCATCAATAGAGAAGCATGCACAGATATATATGATAAGTAATAACTAGCATCATTCTCCCATAACTACCCCTGAGAAGCTTAACTCCCCCTGAGTAATAGGTAATAGGAGCACATCTCCCAAAACTTCTCCCCCTTTTTGTCACAAAATGACAAAGGAAGAAGGGCAGCAATGATAATGAATATAGCAGTTAGAATATAGATTCAAGAGAGCTTTAGTGCATAATTCAAAAAGTCAGTAAGCATGTAAAGTTCAGACAAAACAAAATATTACAGACCCATCAAAAATTCAGTCAGAACCAGAAGAGGGAGCAGGATTAGATGGATCAATTTTGTGTAAACCCTTAGCAATACGCCTCATATATTTGCGTAGATAAGAAAATTGCGTGTCTTGGGTAACACGAATTTGAGCCACCTGCTCTTGAAGGGAATTCAATCTCTCATCAAAATCAGAGGGCTGAAAATCAGGATCATCAGCCGAGTCTGACTCAAGTTCTTCAAATAAATCATCCATATTCACGTCTTCAGTAGGATCACCAGCTTGACCTGCATCTCCTGCTTCAGCACCACTGCTACCAGCATCCACTTGGCCATCAGCCAATTCTAAGTCATCTTGTTAATATTGGAATTATTAAAAGGAGATGATGGATGGGTTTTTCTCTAGTAGGCATAGCCACGAGCATATGATTTGCCAGCATAGTCAACAAATAACCAAAGGGTATATCACTATGTCCAGGATGGTGACGAGACAGAATAATGGAATGACAAATTAAAGAAGGTAAACATATTTTTGCACCAGAGATAACAGAATGCAAAACACGAACCAAAAGCAGTGAGTTCGGTTTTATTACCAGCACGTGGATAAAGATTTGAGATGAATATCCTATGAAGTACTCTGTGTCTGGGTAACAAAAACCTTGAGGGAAGTGCATGACCTTTATGAGTCCAGTGAACATCCAAATTACATAAATCTCTAGTAAGCATTCTTCGTTCAGATTCTGAGAGACTGTCATGTAAAATATAATTGGAATGCTCTCATCATTGACAGGTATTTCCATAATGTCAGCAATCAAATGTCGATCCACTAAAAACAATCCTTCTTGAGTATCAACTTTAAAAGTTAAATCTCAAGAGAAAAATCACAGATACATGCAAACATGGATTGGGCAATGGACTGGTATGCAGCTCCACCCCAATGCAAGATGTTATCCCATCCCACAGATTCCAACAGAGGAGGGATACCAAATGAAGCAATGTGATTAACATTCACAGGACGTTCAACAATAACATTGCGCATACGCAAATCCCGAGCATTAGAAGGATCATTTTCGGGAGACCGAAGATGACGTTGTGCAATAGAAGCTGATCTAGATGAAGAGGGACCTCTAGTAGTTTTCTTTTTACCTCTAGCATCCATTTTCAATGGAGGATTTCAAGGAAACAACAAGATGCAAGATAGAAGAAATGGGTTTTAGATAGAACAGATTTTTCAAGATAAAACCCCAAACTTGCAATGAACGACCAAATAGATTCCACAAGAAAGAGATTTGAAACACTAATATCAAGAATCTACAATAAAAATGCAAAGGAACCACTAACCTTGAAGTACTAAGAAGGTGGGTTCGACCGGTCGTAGCTAGAGCCGTTGGATGGTAAAAAGAAATGAGGAAGAAGAGTCAAAATCCCCAAATTAAAGTGAAATCCCGAGTTTCACGACCGGTCGTGTAAGTGTTCGACCGGTCGTAGCACGACCGGTCGTGTACACTCACGACTGGTCGAGTACGACTCAAAATTTGCAATTTTTTCAAATAATTTTCAAATTTAAGCAAATAATCATCAAACTTATGTACATTATGATACACCAAATCATGCAAATTCAATTTAAATTGCACATACCGAGATCAAACTTTAATTTATTAAACCTGCTTTTGTCGAGCGGTTTAGTGAAAATGTCCGCAAGTTGAGTCTCGGTTGGAATGTAATCCAAATATATTACCTTTTCTTCCACTAATTCACGAATGTAATGAAATCTAATGTCAATATGCTTAGTACGTGAATGCTGAACTGGATTTTTAGAGATATTTATTGCACTGGAATTATCGCAAAATAAAATCATAGAATCCTGAGTAATTCCATAATCGCTTAACATTCGTTTCATCCAAACAAGTTGAGTACATGCATTTCCAGCAGCAATGTATTCAGCCTCAGCTGTTGATAGCGATATAGAACTTTGCTTCTTACTAAACCAAGAAACAAGACAATTTCCAATGTAGAAACAACCACCACTGGTTGATTTCCTATCATCAATGTTTCCAGCCCAGTCAGCATCTGAGTACCCGGCTAATTGAACATTAGTCTCATGTGGATACCAGAGACCCAGTTTAGTAGAACTTGCGACATATCGCATAATCCGCTTAACAGCAGTTAAGTGAGATTCTTTAGGATTTGATTGATAACGAGCACAAATACCAACACTCAAAGCGATATCTGGTCTACTAGCAGTCAGATAAAGTAAACTACCAATCAAACTACGATACAATTTAGGATCCACATCATTACCTGTAGAGTCTTTTGAGAGTCTCAAAGTTGTACTCATAGGAGTATCAAAATTTTTACCTTTCTCAAATCCAAATTTCTTGATTAAATCTGAGCATATTTGGTTTGAGAGATAAAAATTCCATCAGGTTGTTGTTTTACTTGCAACCCTAGGAAATAGTTTAATTCTCCAACCATGCTCATTTCGAATTTAGACTTCATCAAATCTGCAAACTCAACAGTCATGTTAGTACAGGTTGATCCATAAATAATATCGTCAACATATATTTGAACCATTAGAATATCATCGTTATACTTCTTAACAAAGAGCGTCTTATCAACACATCCCATCTGAAAATTATGACTCAGTAAAAACTTAGTCAGTTTTCGTACCATGCTCTGGGAGCTTGTTTCAGACCATAGAGAGCCTTCTTAAGACGATACACATGATCAGTAAATTTAGGATCTTCAAACCCTGTAGGTTGTTCAACATATACCTCTTCATGTAAATCACCATTCAGAAAGGCACTCTTTACATCCATTTGGTAAATTTTAATCTTCCTAAAACATGCAATGGAGATAAAAAGTCTGATTGATTCAAGTCGAGCTACAGGGGCAAATGTTTCATTATAGTCAATACCTTCAATTTGTGTATACCCCTGTACAACTAGTCTTGCTTTATTTCGAATAATATTTCCAAGTTCATCAGATTTGTTTTTGAAAATCCATTTTGTTCCAATAATATGTTTATCTTTAGGTCTAGGAACAAGGTCCAAACATCATTTCTGACAAACTGATTAAGTTCTTCTTGCATCGCAAGAATCCAGTTTTCATCCGAAAGTGCTTCTTTTACGTTAACCGATTCAATCTGGGATGTAAAGCACACGTAGTTACATATGCATATGTCCTCTAGTTGTCTACGAGTGCGCACACCAGTGAGAGGGTTTCCAAGTATTTGAGAAGTTGGATGATCTTTAACAGTCCTTAATTCAGAATTAGGTTCACTTGATGAAGTTTCTTGTTTTTCAAGTATAAGCACTTCATCATTATCTGAACTAGGGACAGGTGTATTCAAAAGATCGTCAATCACAACATTTATTGACTCTTGAATCACACCGGTCCTGTTGTTCAGAACACGATATGCACGACTGTTTAAAGAATATCCTAAAAAGATCCCTTCATCACTTTTAGTGTCGAATTTTCCAAATTTTCACGGTCACGCAAAATATAGCACTTGCTGCCAAAAACTCGAAAGTATTTGACAGAAGGCTTTTTCTCAAACCACATTTCATAAGCCGTTTTATTATTAGTTTTACAGATATAAACACGGTTAATAATGTAGCAGGCTGTATTCACTGCTTCAGCCCATAGATTCCTAGGGAGCTTCATGCTATTTAACATAACATTTCCCATTTCTTGAAGCACTCTATTCTTCCTCTCGACAATTCCATTTTGTTGAGGAGTTTTAGGTGCAGAGAATTCATGCGATATTCCCTGATCGCTACAGAATTTCTCAAAACCGCTATTTTCGAATTCGGATCCATGATCACTACGGATCTTGTTGACTTGAGAACTTTTTTCAGTTTGAATCCGTTTTATAATCTTTTTCACTTCATCAAGGGTTTCTGATTTGTCTCTCAAGAATGAAACCCAAGTGAATCTTGTATAATCATCTACAATAACTAAGATGTATTTTTTGCCACCTCGACTTTCCGTTCTTGTTGGTCCTATAAGATCCATGTGGAGAAGCTCGAGTGGTCTTGTGGTGGTATTGGAGTTCACCTTTTTGTGAGAGCTCCTAGTTTGTTTACCATACTGGCATTCACCACAAATCTTGTCTACTTTTTGTATCTTAGGTAGACCTCTAATTAGTTCTCCTTTGCTCAATCTGTATAAATTTCGATAGTGTACATGTCCGAGGCGTTTATGCCATAATTCTGTCTCATCGGTATGGACCATGTAACACGTTTGTTTAGATGAGCTACTATCGCTTACTATATAGCAGTTTTCAGAAGTTCTGCGACCAGTTAATATTACAGAACCCTTTTCATTTATAATTTCACAACCTTGATTAGAAAATTTAACATTATGGTTGTTATCGCATATTTGAGATATGCTCAACAGGTTGTGTTTTAAACCCTCAACATATAAAACATTTTTAAATAAGGGAAGGTTATAGAGTTGGACCGTACCTTTGCCAATTATCTTGCAGTTGCTACCATCACCAAATGTGACTGACCCATCAGTCATATCTTTAAGATCGGTGAATAGTGCTTTGTCGCCTGTCATATGTCTGGAGCATCCACTGTCTAGGTACCATTTCGAATGGCTTGTAGCTTTGAAAGCAGTGTGAGCAACCAAACAGGCAACCTTAGGAACCCATTTCAGTACTGTTTTGGGTTTAGGAGAATAATTGGTCTTCTTTTGTTTATAGTTGTAAGAGTGACCTACAGAGTTAGATTTTAATAGCTCCTTAAGTAAATCAACAATTTTTTCAGCTAGTGGGTTTCGAATCTGATTTTTGAAATTTATATAGCTGCTTTTGGGTTTTTGAAAAGTTTTTTATTTTTAGAAAAAACTTGACTAGTACCTTTTCCTTTTGAGTTAGAAGTCTCTCCTTTCACAAAATTGGAAGGAGTATTCTTCTGTTTAGGAATGTGTTTTTATCATAGCCCAACCCGGATCGATCGCCACATTTTCTTGATCCGGATAATAATTTTTCTAATTTTGGATCACCTTGGGCATATCTCAATGTGTCCTTCAAACTCAGAAGAGAAGATACTTCATTTTTAAGTTTCTCATTTTCAGATTTCAAATTTTCAATTAGGGAGGTTTTGAATTCTAGATCACACTTTGATTTTTCAAAACTATCTGAAATTTGAGATTTTTCTAAAACAAGAGTTTCAAAACATTCTTTAAGTTTAAAAAACTTTTCTTTTTGAAGTTTAAGTTTGACAGCAATTTTACAACTTTCCTTATATAAGGCATTGTAAGCATCTTGAAGATCTTCATCAATTCATGATCACTATCCAAATTTTCTTCACTTGTTGAATCATCGTGATCGAAAAAGTAAACTTGGCTAGAGTCATAAGGGCCTTAAGTTCACTGCCCGACTCAGTTTCTGAATTTTCTGACTCAGAAGAGGCTTCAGAATCAGACGATTCATCCCAAGTAGCCAACATACCCTTCCTTTTGGATCTGTCCTTTTTAGGACATTTGTTTGCTAAATGCCCATATTCTTGACAGTTGTAGCATTGACTATCTTTCAATGATTTCCAAGTTTTAGACTTAGGTTTGGAACGTTTCTTTTCATTTGCCTTTTGAAAATCGACTCTTTTCTTACTTTTGAAAATCTTATAAAACTTTTTCGCCAAAAGGGCCATATCATCTTCAGACTTTTCTGAATCTGAATTTTCTTGAGTAATACTTTTAGATGACTTCAAAGCAATAGATTTACCTTTAGGAGCTTTAAAACTTAATTCATAGGTTTGTAAAGAACCAACTAATTCTTCTACCTTCATATTATCCGTA
This sequence comes from Magnolia officinalis, assembly GCA_021015155.1. Classification (NCBI taxonomy): domain Eukaryota; kingdom Viridiplantae; phylum Streptophyta; class Magnoliopsida; order Magnoliales; family Magnoliaceae; genus Magnolia; species Magnolia officinalis. Next base: position 60,567,199 of record JAJHSJ010000011.1, read on the forward strand.
TCACGAAGTTCCTGGATTGCGGTTACCTTTGAATTGAACCGTTCAGGAAGAGAGCGTAGTATTTTTGCACACACTTTACTTTCTGGGATCTTATCGCCAAGACCCCACATTGAGTTTACAATGTCATTCAATCTAGTGTAAAAGTCCATAAACATTTCATTTTCCTCCATATGAATTTCTTCAAATTTAGTTGTGAGGAGTTGGACTTTAGATTTCTTGACAATTGATGTACCTTCGTGTGTCATTTCTAAAATATCCCAGGCTTGCTTTGCAGTATCACAGGATATGATTCTTTTGAACTCATCCGGTGATAGTGCGCAAGTGATTGCATTTAGTGCTTTAGCATTAGCACTACTCTCATTTTTCTGAAGTGTGGTCCATTGGTAATACGGTGTAATTTTCATAGATTTTGAACCATCAACACCAGTTACTTCCATGATAGGAGGTTTCCATTCAGTCACTGTGGCTTGCCACACACTTTCATCCATGATTTGAGGAAGATCCTCATTCTGGCTTTCCAATAGGCATAGTTGGAGCCATCAAAGGGAGGAGGTCTAGTAACTGAAAGGCTATCAAAATTTGACATCTTTTTATATAGCTTAGATCGTTAGCTCAGGAAATAAATCCAAATAAAAAGCAACAAAATGAGCTATTAGGCTTTGATACCACTTGAAAAGGCCAAGCTATATGTCCTAGAGGGGGGGTGAATAGGACTATGCCAAATTTAAAATAAAATTAGCGGAAATAAATTAAACCAATAGCCTTACACTATGAATCAATTCACAAAGCTAAATTTAAATCACCTTGATAAATAGGTATTGAGAGATTGATACAAATTCAGTTCTAAGGACAACCTTACACCATAATAAACAAGGGCTTATGGTAGGACAACCTTATTTCTAGAACCTCTTTTGGATCAAGGACTCAATTTTAATATAAGTAAATGAAATAGCAAGGAATTGAAATTAAATGCAGAAGTAAGAACTAAATTATTACAACAATCCCCACACTTGCTTGAAATGTAAATAGTTACAACATTCACATCCACTTGTACATTCCACACAATCGAATGATAAAAGATATGAAAATTAAGCAAGCATTCAAACCACAAGCAAAGAGTTATAGTGGTTCGCCTGTGTGTACACCAACTGTTTTCCAACAGCCACACAAAAAGCTACTCCACTCCTAATATCCTCACACAGGGGATATTAGCGTTCACTATCAAATAGGTTTTCACAGGTTCACCAAAAACCTTTACAATTGTGTCTTTTTCACTTGGGCTTACACAATTCAAAAACCCCTCTTTTCTGAGTTTTCTGGTTTTCCTCAGACAACCAATACAATGAGATTTTTCTGGTTCAACCTCAAACAAAACCAGTACAATGAGATTTTTCTGGCTTAACCTCAAACAAAACCAAAAGAAATGAAATTTTACAGAATTGTAAAATACCTGGATTTCTCCTTTTCGTAGCAGCCCGGTAGAACCAATCGGAGTAGATGATTGAATGTCAAAGTTCAATTTCCAATACTCACATTCATAAGGTTCTAAATTCTAATTGATTTTAGATTTAACTCGTTGGGCGTAGCTATATTTGATTTTGATTCCAAGAAGAAGGAATAAGATAATTCCTCTTTTCAAATAAGATTGGAATATAGAAACAAAATCAAATTAAATAAGCTAGCAAAAAGGAATATTAAATAAGCACAATGTAGCTTAAAATAAACACAGACTTATCTCAGAGTGATCACTTGAAAATTCTTGAGTTGAATGGGGTTGAAGTGTGAAAACTCTGAATTTCGTGTTCAATTTATAGAAGCAGAAATCGCTCCTATGACTAGTCTTAGAAACCTACGACTGGTCTTAGAAACCTACGACTGGTCGTAGCTCTAACAGATTTTTGAAAAAATAAGCGCGATCTTTGAAAGCCGTTCCACAACTGGTCGTGAGTAGCCTACGACTGGTCGTAGATTCCTACGACTGGTCGTAAGACCAGAGATTTCGTTGCTGGACTTTGAGTCGTAGCTCCACGACTGGTCGTGGACGAGTCGAAGCCACTCCTACGACCGGTCGAAGGATCTCCAGGACTGGTCGAGGGCGTACAAAAAATTCTGAAAAATCTTCAACTACTTAGGACTGGTCGTGGAATTTCTTGGACTAGTCGAACCAATGCTAGGACTGGTCGAACAAGAGCTAGGACTGGTCGTAGAATAGACCAAACTTGTGTAAAATAAATATTTGATTTATGTATCCAAAGTGACCTACTTAAAGGGTCAACCTAAGGTCATTCAAACCTGAACCATGTCGTATGGACATTGAACTTCAACCATTCAACGAATGTAGATATTTTGAACCATATCAGGCTTGAAATCTTGAGCTTGTTTTGAACCATATCAGGCTTGAAATCTTGAGCTTGTTGTAGCTTTAAACTTGAGATCTTTATCAACATAAAACTACTTCATGCGTTGCTTCTTCAGACTTGAACTTCAACATTGTAGCTTCTTGAAGACTTCAACATGTAGCTTGCTTCTTCAGACTTGAACATGTAGCTTCTTGAAGTGTTTAAGCAGTGTCTTGAATTCATATAAATCATCATACAAGCACAGGACACAGATAGATGTTTTGGCACACCAAAATTTGACAACCAAAGGAGCATGAGACCATAGCACTTATATAAACACCCATCCTTTTGTAATCCTTTGTGTTGAGATAGGATTTGTATGAAATCCTAACATGCAAGTGCATTGTCTTAGGATTCCGGCCGATCACCACCTAGTTCGGCGCTTCTAGGTCGTTCTCAAGTCTTCAACAAATCCGAAGGTGCGGATTATTGTTCTTAGGTGGCCTAGCACCAATTTTAGCATGAGCTTAATGATTTTGATTGCTTGGATGTTGTGTTTGAACGTCTAGAGAGACCTTAGAAATTGTAGCTATTGGATTGTATGGACATGCTTGCTTGATTCTTTCATGATTTGGATCTTGTTTCTTACATGGTTTGTGTATGGATAATCACATGCTCATGCTTGATTGATTTTCCATGTTTTGTTGCTTTATAGTACGTAGGATGTCATTATTCTTTGCGTATGATTTTGTAATATGGAGGAAGTACTCAACTTCCTCACTAACCCACACACTCACATGCATTTTATTCTTGATAATGCTTGGTTGTTTGTAGAAGTATTCATATGTATGTTTGAAATGTATGAGAACATGTAGTTGTTACGCTAGTTAAGAATCTGTATAGTTGGCTTGTTATGAATAACCTTCATCCTATTGGGTTGGTCAGGAATCATGAGGAGAGATGGTTGTCCCATTGGTGGGACTACCCTCAGGCTAAACCCGTGGGTTTGGGCGGGTGTGTTCAGGTGGCTGTAGTTCGACTACATGGGTCTTTTGTGCCCGAGGTCACTCGTCTTACGCTCGCTTGACTCGTGCGGTCTAGCCTACTATCTGACCAATTCTGTATGTTAACCATGTTTACTCATATATGTATGGAACTTGAACCACCCTACAACCGTTGTAGCCCATCAAAAATCCACTTGAAACTGGTCCACAGCCTCGTGAGCCGGGCATGGTGAAATGGGACACTATGTCTGAGCTGTCGACCTACGGTGGGGTATCGCGCCTCCCCGTAGTGATCGTGAGCGATCCCTTCCTTTCGGCACTCCTCATGTGCTTGGTGTCGAGGATGAGGAACCCGACGGGATCACGGACCGCGAGGTCTCGGCCTCACGCGTTGATGGGGTCTTAGCCTCACGCGTTGCTGGGGTCTTGGCCTCGCAACCAACTTAGGGCATTGATACGTAGGGTGAATAAGAATCTCCAACCTGCTGGATGAATGGACTTAACTAATAACTCGGCTAACACGATCGCATTGCACGCATTAGTTAGGGTGGCGACTTGGAAGTCGAGGTCTCTCTGAGTGAGCGTTATCATATGCGATCGTTAGATGGAGTCGCTTGAGGGAGTGTTGTGGCGAGGGCATGCATCATATCATCCCGCATGCATGCATTTTAAATAAGAGTTATTAGGTGTTGATGATCGTCTGTTTTTCATTAAGTTCATATTACAATTGATGCCTGTTGTAACTTGAGACCAATAGTTCACACTGAGTTGATCACTCACTCCCACTCTGGGACGGTGTTTTAAAACACCAACCAGACCCATTCATAGATGCAGGTGACTCAGGGCATGAGGAGCCTGACGAGGCGAGCTTGGACGAGGAGGACGGGCTCTCCTACTTGCAGCAGATGGGCGGCTCTCCATCGGCTTGATCGGGCTGGATTTGGATTTGCTGAGCCGCGGGCTCAGCTTTATTCGTTTTGGATATAGCCTTCTTTTGTTGTTCTGTTGGGCAACGCCTTGGGCGACCCTTTATTATTTTTGGACCTGTATATATGTGAGATATCCTTCATTTCAGTAGACTGGTGTGATTGTGCTTCGTGCCTCAGGTAATTCCAAATTGCGTAGTTAAATTTGATTAATCATAAAAACCATAAATGCATGATAAGTGACACTCGGGAACTCGGGAGTCGAGCTTATGCACGACCCCCGATTTTCCGGGGCGTTACAGTTTTCTATGTTCTTCCAAGGGAGAGGTTAGTATATTGCCTTGTAATATTTGTTCTTTATAGTGGAAGTTTGCATCCGTGGTTTTTTACCCTAGTTTGGGGTTTTTCCACGTATATCTTGTCTTGTGGTTTGTTTTGGATTGCTTTGATCTACTTCTAGTTTATATTTCTTTCTGTTTATCGTTTGTGGGTGAGGCCTGAGATTGGATCTAAGCTCATTGCGTTGTTGGCGTGCTGCCAACAGGTTGTTTGTGTGAGGATAAGAAGTGGTATGACCCTAAGAAGCGCCGGCATGTCAAAGTTTACTCAAATTAAATGTTTTTATTGAATAGTTGATCCTCCCGTGCCGAGATGAGCAGATTATAGATTAAACTTGGATTTAATCATCAGTTTAGGCAATTTGTGAAAGAGTAGGGGTTAGTCATTCATCAGTAGACATGAGTCTACGTATTTAATAACTTTTTCTTTCACTAGTTTTTAAGTTTGTATGTCTCTCAAATAAACGTGGATGTACAGATAAACAAAATAAGAGTATATAATGTTGATTTTATTAATATTTAAAATGTATGGTTCATTATAATCAACAAAGTAATAATTAACAAGAAGAATAAATGACAATAAAACAAAAGATAAATACTTGATTCATCTATCGAAAGAGACGATCGAGGTGGGTGGTCAGTAGGATGTAATTGGATTGTTATGATCAATAAAATCAGAACTCGGTTGAACATGATCCTATAACTTAAGGTTAAGAATATTTACTTTTACTCTTAAGGTACTGTAGTAGGAGTTGATATGTAGTAGCTATCTATGCTAAAATTAGGCTAAATTAAGGAAAGATAAATGTAAATGGACGCGGATTGCATCCTACCCCTGCTTGCCTCTACCACGAATGGGCGATTCTGTGGGTAGGCCTACCGTGATCTATCTGTTAATCCATGTTGTCTATCCCTTCTCTTAGATCATTTTAATGTATGTGCATAAAAATGAGGCATATCCAACGCTCAAGTGGACCACACCAAATAATAAGCTTGGGTCGCATTAAATGCAAGTTGCATTAAATACCAGTCATTTGTGGTGTGATCCAATTAAGCGTTGGATCTATCTCATTTTTGTGCATAGACAGTTAAATGATCTGAGAGAAGGGATGAACGACGTGGATTAGTAGATAAATCACGGTGGGCCCGCCCACAGAACTGCCCGTTCGTGGCTAGAGACGGGCGAGGGTAGGATGCAATTCGCGTCCAATGTAAATGAGATAGATGTGTTTGGCGTGGGGCCTTGAGCTCTTTTTCGTGTATTCCTTTGATAGCTTGTCGAAGTGGTGAAACCCCTCGTTGGGTTTCCTTGTTTCTTTCGGACCCTTCACGCTCGCGTTGCAATTTTGGATATGGTAATCTCTTTATTGATCCAGAACTGCCGGCTTGCATTGGAAAGAAAAGACTCCAGCAAGATTTGAACTTGCTAGTTTCTCGTAGCTGATCCTCCATGGAGATATTCGTGACCCACTAAAGATCATGTCTTCGACCATCAAAGTTTCTTTAATGAAGACAACTAGACCAAGATCTGCGAACCGCAAGGGTTAGTTTTAAACCAATTATGGCCAGTCAACATCTCTGTTGATGGCCCACCTTGTCCACTTTGAGGTGTTGGACAATTAATATCAAATCACCTCTTACATTTTAACTATCTATAGGTGATGGTCTGGAGTGATGTGGGGTTTGACACTTGATACCGATCTGTCATCAAACCAGATTGGATTTAGTTCCCTCAGTCTCTTAATTCTGATTAATGTAGGAAAGGGAAACATAATCTAGCCGATATGTCTGTCTCTCTTGACTTGGGTCTGAACTAAGGCTAGATTGGCGTGGACAATGGTCTGATCTCCTGATATTCAGAACCTTCTCAAATGTTGTTGATTCTTCGAACGTCTCTGGAAAGATCTCTCATTTTGGAAGAATAGTGACAGATGGCCTCATCAAGAATATCATCACGAATTTCTAAATGCATCACGACTCAGTGGGGCCCATTAGTACACTCTATCACATTATCCAACCCTTAGGACAATCCAGACTGTTGATCAATAAGGCCCACCTTATAGAGTTCTTACAATAGCCTCATCGAGAATATCATCACCAGATTCATAATTGGATCCATCTCTCAACGGGTCTTTTATAGCCGCGCCAAGTACTTTGCCTCATAAATGATATGTTGATCGTGGCCACGTGGCATGCGATAATTCATCTCCTTAAGAGTATGCATAAGGGTTTGTGTCATCACATTAATAACAGAATACGTAACGTTGAAGGAAGATCAACCGAAGATCTCTTTGGATGCAAGTATGACTTCCGCGTAGTGTCACCACGTGGCAGTTTTCTATTAAAGCATATCAGGGCACCGAAAATGGGTGTAAACAGACCCGTTGTGAATTTAGGTCGGGTTGGGGTCTCACCTTTTGGGTCTTGGTTAAATTTAGGTCTAGTCAGGTCCAAGTTGGATCCAACAACTTAAGATTTTCTTTGATAAATTGAAAAATAAACTTTGAAAATAAATTTAAGAACTTCTCTGAACAAAGACTCATATTTTCAGTGAACATTAATTTAAGTACTTAATAAGTTGAATTAGCTATACCTATGATTCAATGAAAATCACTAAAAAAAAATTATTTTTAGTGATAAATACTAAAAGTAAATTTTATCGAACGGCCTTTTTACACAAGTTAAAATCAAATTGAGGGGCCAAGTTGGATGTGGGTAGGATCTAGTTAATTTGACAGTTAGAAAAGATCGAGTGCACTAAGAGAGACCCAGGGATTGTGTAGAGTAGATATAGCACTAATGTTGATATTGTATATACATGGGAAAATTCTATGGGCCCCAATATGATGTATGTGTTTTATCCATCCTACCCATCCATTTTTCCATATCATTTTAGGGCATGAGCCCAAAAAATGAGGCATATCTAAGGCTCAAGTAGACCACACAATAGGAACCCGTGGAGATTGAATACCTACCATTAAACAGCCATGTCTATGTGACTTTATGAACAGGTTAGATGGCAAATAAACATCATGGTTGGCACTAAGGAAAGTTTAATAGTGGGCGCCATTATCCCCACAACTTCCTGTGGCGTAGTCCACTCCAACTTTAAATCTTAGCCTTTTTTAAGCTCATGTCCTAACATTTTCTGGCAAAATAAACGGAAGGTATGGATAAAACACATACATCATGTGGGGGCTCATAGAGTTTTTGCCACATATACATGATAAGTACGTTGGTGTTGTGTTCTACACTATGCAACCCGAGTCCCTTTCAAAGCACCATAAGTTATAATGCTTTACTTGGACGGTCCAATTGACCAATCTAAATTGTCCATTAAGTTTGGAACACATTTCATGGGTACAATACAAAAGCCATACTGAATGGATGATTCAATCCATCCTTAATTTGGTTTTATTCTTTATAGTCATCCTTCCCCAGGTCATGGAAGAAGGGATGGTCATGAATGCCTAACAAAGGTTTATATATATATATTATATATATATATATATATATATAGCAATTTATGATGGTCCCTGACAAATAGAAGGATCTATTTTTATGTAAATGATCATGATGATCTATATTTAGGGCCATTAATCAAACGGTTAAAATTTGTTAGATGAATATGATGTTTTTCATGGTATCCCATTAAATGTGCATTGGACCAAATGAACAGTCTAGATCAATGGATTGGACCATCTTGGTGCCCCAATGCAACGAGTAGCATTATATCGTGCTCTATATAGTAACATCATATACATTAAATATACCTTGTTTCAACACGGAGGTCATGGTATCGATTCCCTAGTGGGGGTGGCCAACAGTGAAGTGTGAGCTGAGGATGGGTGTACTAACAAGATCACTGTTCAGGACATATGTGTGTTATATAATCCATCATTTAGGGGGCCTGACCATGTAAATGCTATTATTTTTACTCCAACCCAACCAAAAACCTAGATGTGAACTAAGTGGCATCCGAATCCGATAGGAACCAAACTCGGTTAGCCGGGATTAGATGGACGGGTTTGGCTAGGGACCACAACACCAAGCTCTGTGGGGCCCTCCATGATGTATATGTTTCATCCACGCCATCCATCCATTTTTCCAGATCATTTTAGGGCCTAAACCCAAAACTGAGGCAGATCTAAATCTCAGGTGGACCACACCACAGGAAAAAATGGGAATTGAACTCTTACCATTGAAAACTTTTTGGGGCCACAGAAGTTTTGGATCAAGTTGATATTTTTGTTTTCCCTTCATCCAGGTCTATGTGACCATATCAACGGTTTGGATGGAAAATAAACATTACAGTGGGCTTAGCAGGTTTTTAACCATTGACGGTCAATCAACACTGTTTTCTTGTGGTATGGTCCACCTGTGATTTGGGTATTCCTCATTTTTGGACTCATCCCCTAAAATAAGCTTGTAAAATGGATGGCCGGCGTGAATAAAACACATATCATGGTGGGGCCCACAGAGCTTTGACGCCGGCTGCCTCGCTGGCGTTGGGATCACCAGCCATACCGCGTCCCACCGGCTCTAGAAGACCCGACTCCAACCCTACTTGCTACCACAAGAATATATAATTTGCCTATGAAAGATTAGATGCTCTGCATGAGTTTGATGATCCATACACATGCGCACGGCCATTGGCATATATGAGTCATTGGGAACCATTGAAATTGTGATGGATTCCAACTTCTCTTTAGTGGGTTGAATTTAAACCATTTTAACCGTCCATGTAAATGTTACCAATCGGATGGTTAGGATCATCTATTCAGAATGGTTTTTCCGTTATGATCTATCTATTGTGGGGCTGACAATTTAACCAGCTTGGATTGTGGACAGAGGTTGGGCAGGTCACCGGACCCAACTCAGCAATAAATGCCTTGTCTGAATTCGACCATTTGGACCATTTAAGGGTCTGGGATCTCTCAAGTCAACCCCACCTAATCAGCCGTGAATCAGATTTCTTTATGGATTTTACAAGGACATTGAAATATTCTTAACTTCGACCCAATGTTAAATCCGCCCAACCAGATCCATATGAGAGGCAAGTCTTAGTAATCCAGATACATTTAGGCCTGTTTGGATGTACATACCTATTTTTGACCGTTTATAAAATAGTCAATTAAAAAAAGAATGATGTCATTGCACAGGAAATATATAGTGCACAAAAGGTCATTAGAGATATTTGGAGCATTTTTCACGGAAGTATAGCTAGTACTTAGCTCAATAACATACATCATTTGACGAAGATACCCACCAAGAAGCTCAAAAGCTAAAAGCGGTCCAACAGAAAAGAACGGCTTAAGAGACAAGTGTAAAAGACCAATATAACAATGATTCGGCTGTCATAACTGTTAAAATAAACAAAAGAAATATCTAAAGAGAAGCGGCAAGAGAGATTTATAAATATAAGAAATTTAACAAAAACAAGTCATCTCATACCAATTTAACAAACAAATCAAATTATCTTCACTTACAATATCTTAACTCTATCTTAAGAGTAACAATAATTTTTAGTCATAATCCAATAGCATCAGTAGTAGTAGCAGTACTCTTTAATTGTAATCCAAGTTTATACTTTTTATGCTGGATTATTCCCAATATTAATATAACCACTTGATCTTTTATAAAAAGAATCTCACTATTGCTCCCTGTGATCAACCATACATATTTACTTTTTTATTTAACTGTTTCATTTATAAAAGCCTTTTTATATAGAAGGCAAGGTGCAACTTATCTTCAAAGGAAGAAATCCATCGTCTAATAATTGTTTGATCATCTTACAACCATATTACAAGTATAATCTTACTTCGCATTCCATAAATATTTAAAATTGTTTGATTTTCTCATTTTAATTGTAATTCATATTAATAGGTAATAATTATTTTCCAATGTACTCAAGGTTTTCTTCACAAGGTAATGTTTGTATCTTATCCACACCATCCATTCCTTCGGTCAGATTATTTTAAGTCATGAGCTGAAAAATGAGGCAAATCCAAAGCTCAAGTAGACCACACCACACAAAACACTGAGAATTGAACACCTACCGTTGAAAACTTCTAGGGCGCTACAAGTTTTGGAACGAGCTGATATTTTTGGATTACCTTATGAATAGGTTGGATGACAAATAAACATCATCGTGAGCCCTAGATAGAAAATAGTTTTCAACGGTGGACATCTTTAAGACTACTATTTCCTCAGGTGTGGTCTACTTGAGTTATAGGTCTGCTTCATTTTTGGGCTCATACTCTAAAATATGCTGATAAAACAGATGGACACCATGGATAAGTCACATACATCACAGTGGGGCCCACAAATTTAAATCACTCCTATGAGTTTCTTTTGGGGCTAATATTCCAGGCAAAAATCTTAACTAATTTTCATCTCAAACAATCAAATTGAAAAAGTCAAAGAAGCTCAATGTCAAGACATCCAATGCATTACTTGCAAAGTATCAATGAAACTTTTTAGACCAGATCCAACCTCCATTCAAATTCAACCAAGCTTGACCCATCAGATAGACGGGTCTGGTTTGGATTCTCTTACACCAGATCCAACCCATTCAACAAATAGGTCTGCGCATTTTATCTTTGACCTAACCCTATTAAAGAACTAATATAAAATGGGTTAGGTTTCCAACTCCACTAAATCCTACCTGACTTTGTCCATTTTCACTTGACAATATCCGTTTTTTAAATCCAATCATATCGGGTATTTGGACCCGGATCCAATCAAGATACACCTGTTGGGTCTTTGGACCTTGGTTTCAAGTCAGGTTTGGGTCAGGTCCAGGCCAAATAAGGACATTTACATTGTTAGGCTGCCCAATGAATGGATTAGATTTTACACACGTATGCTCCGTTGACATGTGTGGTGTGTGAGCATTCTCTCTTACACGCATGATGCTTGACAAACCTCATTCCATTGCTAGATTAATTAATATAAAATATATGTGAGTATTTAATATTATTAATAAAATTTTGAGCCGACATGACGCAATTTTAATATTGTCCAAGACGGTGAACCTGTCCCGAATCCGATTAGACCCCATTTTTAACCAGGTCTAAAACAGGGGACTTGAGCCCAAGCCTGAGCCCAACATGGTTAATAAACAGAACTGAAAATTAAGAACTATATCCATTAAAATCGGTCGGGTCCATTGGGGTTCCAGCAGGTTCAAGGATCAAATCAGTGAGAGCCTAACTAGAAATAGGTTTGTACATGAGCCAAGATAACTCCAAAAGCTCGCTCGGCTTGGCTCGATCTAGCTCGGCTTGACTTGAGGTGAGCAAAACGAGTTGAGGTCGAGTAGAGTGGATCTTGAACTCGGCTCAACTCAAGGTACCATGCGCTTGAGCTGATAGGACCGTCCCATGAGGTCGAGCTGTGTGGGCCCCACCGTGATGCGTTTCGAACATCTACCCCATCAGTCAGATGCACCATTCCATCATGGGCCTAGGTCTCAAAAATCAAGTTAATCCGTGACTTGTGTGGGCCACACCACATATAGAAGTTGAGAGGGGCCGTGCACCATTAAAACATTCATAATCATTTTTTGGGCCCACCAAGATGTGGTTTGCAAATCCAGCTCATCCATTATGTGTGTCCCACTTGGATGAGAGTTCAGACCAAGTTTCAGCAGCATTCAAAACTCAGGTGAGCCCCACCAAGTGCTTTGATATGTTTTTGGCATGTCTTCACATGCTTTTAGATGGTATGGCCTACCTGAGTTCCGTATACGGGTGATTTTTGGGATATCCCATAATTTAAAGGGGACCCATCAAATGCACGGTGTTGATGGTCGACACGCATCACGGTGGGCCCACACAGCTCGACCTCACGGGAGCTTATCGTAAGCTCAAGCACATAGTACATTTTCCCCATATATATATATATATATATATATATATATATATAATATATATATATATATATATATAAACGAGACGCGCTCACTTGCGAACCAGTTCGTACGTACTACGTACGAACTTTTTTGAGAACCCATCATACGGATGTGGATCCAAAATCTGAACCGTTCATGTGAAGCAGAACCTAGTGAAACCCCCCATGACCAAGTTTTACTTTTATCTAAAACTTTTATACATACCGTCCGTAGTAAGAGAAATTAAAATCAAAGAAAAAACCTGTTTACATTATTCATGGTCCACCAAAGTTTCGGATCAAAGTAAAAATTCGTACTATGAGGTTTCATGAGGTTCTGTTTCATGTGGACCGTTCAGATTTGCGAGATTCATCACGTATGATGGGTTCTCAAAAAAGTTCGTACATACTACGTACGAACTGGTTCGCAGGTGAGCGTTTTCCTATATAAACAGCTAAAAGTTTAAAAGTTGAAACAAAAAGGGTAAAAAACCCTACCCGTTCCATTCTCCCTCTCTTTCTTTCCCTTACCCCACCAAGCATGCCGCACCCAGCAGCCCGCCAGTCGCCGTCTCTGCCCGCCCGAGACTCTCTACCCCACTCAGCACGTCAAAGTCCTTGACAAGCTCGACTTGACTCGACTCAAACCACTAGCTCGACTTGACAGCCTTGGCAAACAAGCCAAGCTTCAATGTTGAGCTTGAAGGCGAGCTCAAGCTCGAGTATAGCATGGACAAGTTGAGCCAAGCTTGGCCCACCTCGACTCGGCTTGATGTACAGCCCTATTACAGCCATTGATTCTTGTTTGTGGCTTCATCAAACTTAAGTTTTGGTTAGCCTTTGATAGGGGGTGACTCAGCCCGACTCAGCCGAGTCAGTCATGATTTGACTCAGGACTGAATGAGTCGGTCTAAGCGTAGGGAACAAGCTTTAGTTTCTGTCTGTCGCCCATTTGGAACATCTGATGTATGCTTGAAGATAGCCTTTCAGAGGAAATTTTTGATTTTTTGGGTTCATGCACTTCCAGATTGTCTTCTCCTTCATTGATCTGGCCTGGCCCATAAGAAGGGGACATCGACAATGACCATGTCGATATTGTGAAGCCAGATTCTTCTGGTGGGCCCCGCCTTCTCCAGCCTGCCGTGGTCAATGATAACATTTGGCTGAATGACTGCATTTTCCTTTTCTTCAAATGCATAGTTGATGGCCACCTTTTGAACGGTTAGGATTATACCAATCTCGGTGAGATTTATTGCATGGAAGCCATTCAGAGTGGTATGTGTGGGTGCACTTGCCTGTATGTAAAATGAAACCTGTTTCTGTAGGCAGTTGACCTTCAACCAACCAGGCACATTGTGGCACGAAAATGAATACTAATTTGCAATTGAAAAAAGACCTGCCACTAGCAAAATGGTCAGGATGTTCGCTGAGTGAGCTGTGGTTAAAAGACTCGGCAGCTCGACCTGACTCACTTGACCCTGAGTTGGGTCATGACTCGCCCAAGTAGAGCTCGGCATCGAGTCGAGTCGGACCGAGTTAGGGCTGACCTAGGTTTTGAAATAGACCTAACCCGAACTCGACCCGACTCGGTACCAAGTCCAGCATGCCTGACCTGATCCGAGTTCAGGTCTGGCCTAGACTAATCCAGACTGAGTCTGACCTGGTCACAGGTACCAAGTTAGGTCAGGTGCAATGGGTATCCACAGGCTGAAATCACAACTCAAAACCTAGATGCACCTGCCCGAATTGGAGCCTCTCCATCAGCTACACGGCATCTCAGATTTGAAAAATCAAATCTGGGGTTTATATACACACACATGCGCGCGCGCACACACACACACACACACACACACACACACCAGTGGGATTTCACCACCTATGGATACTCGAACCCTTACGCGCGCGCACACCGCCACACACTCACGCCAGTGGGATTTCACCACCTATGGATACTCGAACCCTTGACCAGGTGTTGAAACTCCTTGAGAGTCTACCACTAGAGCAAGAGTACGGATCCGGGTTTTTTTTTATACATATGTACAAGTCAGGTTTCGGATTAAGTCGAGTCAGTACCAAGATGGATTTTGGGTTGAGTCGAGTTACTGGGTGACCCGAACTCGACTCGGTTTAGAGTTCGGATTGGACAAAGTCTACTCAGTTCGGAACGACTCACCCACGCGGTTCAAATCAAGTCGGGTCTGAATGAGTCGGATGAGTTGAATCGTCCCGTGCCCAATTCTACACCCAAGCTAGGGCAGAATCGACCGGGCTTGTCCAAGTAGGGGTGGCTTACATTATCAAACTGAACAAATCCGACTGAGTCATAAATGACTTGGACATCATCATCATCTTCTAAGCCTTATCACAATTAATCGGGAGTTGGCTACATAATCTTTTCCACCATTCCACTCTATCAATGGCCAAACCTTCGGTTAGACCACATATCTTCATAGTCAACTCGGACATCCAAGTCTTAAAACCACGGTCTGCGGAGAGGTCCTGGACTTGAGCTTTAACAGGTGAATATCCATTTTCTTAAAAAAAAAAAAAAAAAAAAAAAAAAAAAAAGAGGCTAACCACCCACTTAAAATGAGTTTATGTCGACCCAGTCCGCTTTGATGACAGGTTGCTAGTATAATCCCTCAGCCACAAAATAGTGTAGTAAGATCATAACTTGTGACTGAGCGTAAGACATTCCACATGGAAATCCAATGGAAAATGGTAGTGCTAGTGAAAGAAACATGGGAAACTATCTTACCTCATAAGGGGATTGGATCACTCTCAAATTATTTATTAAAAAGAAAGACGATGTTCGATACCTGTTTTCTTCAAATACCCAAAGATGCAGGCACAGGGAAGAGCTCTGAATCTTTTCGCTTTTGCGAACTTAAACATGCCTAGATTGGAAAAGAGTGATTTCTACAACAGCACAATCAAGACAACTGACCTTTTCACCTTTGCAGTATACAAAACTGAAGCTGGTCTTCATAACCAGAACAATGGAATACTGTCATCATTTGAGTCCATCGCTGAGGCCCTGTGGCATTCCCAGTGACTGGGCAAGGTTACTCATTCTTTCCTTCATGGCCTGAAAAGAAAAATGCAACCATCAGCTCAACCAAATGGGTAGGGATGGAATTCAAACTTTCTACATAAGACCAACATTCTCACCTGAACGCTCTTCTGGTGTGCATCCTTGTATGCCTCAGTTACCAGGAGAGAGAGTTTCTGTGCGGGCGGGAAAAGGGGGGAAAGTCGGTCATGTTGATTCAAATCATGTAAAGATGAGTGAACAACTAGGATTGAAATCAAAGTCAATTGCAATAAAGAAATACTACTTGATGGATTTTTTAATGACCTTTTTTTTTTTTTTTGAAGAGTGATTTTTGAATGACTTTATTACCATATGCATGGGCATACGATGATCAAAACCATTCATTCATCAGGGATAACCATGAATATAACAATTCAAGAACCTGATCCAACAATCCTAACCATCGAAAAAATGGTGTAAAAAATACTCAATTCCAGTTAGGATCCTGTTTGGTGAGATATAAATTCATGCAAACAGTTGTAAATTAGTAATGATTACTTTGGTATTTACAGCACCAAAGGTGCGGACAGCATGGATTTTGAAAAGAGACTCACATAAACTCTGTGCACCCCAACATGGTGTATGTATTTTATCCACGCTGTCCAGTCATTTTGTCAGATCATTTTAGGGCATGAGCCCAAAATTGAGGCAGATCCAAAACTTTTGTAGCTCCCAAGAAGTTTCAATGGTAGGTGTTCAATCCCCACTGTTTTCTGTGGTGCGGTCCACTTGGGCTTTGGATCTACCTCATCTTTCAGCTCATGCCCTAAAATGATCTGAAAAAAAAAATAAAAATTGAATGGATGGCATGGATATAGCACATACATCATGGTGGGGCCCAGCTGTTACGAGGTTGAGATTTGCCTAGGGTGAAATTCCTACTTTAAACCAAACAACAAGCATTTGTCATAATTACTTATTTACCACTGTTTACAAGCATTTATGGGAACCAACCAGGCCATAGTTATTTTTGCACACAACTTTTACACAGCTAGGATTAACCCATCATTGTGAATTTTTTTTCCTATGGTCCACTTAAGGAGCTGTATGATGAATGGATGGTTCAGATCATCATACACACATGCCACATGTACGGAATAAAAGTGGAGCCATGATGATGCAATCCAATGGTGAGCCCTGCAATCTGTCCAAGAATTGGGCTCCAAGATCTGCTTTATTAGTGATCTATCCCCAAAACCTCTCTAGACAGCTCTATGGGCATGATGATGCAATCAAATGGCAGAGCCCATGATTTATCCAATCACAAAATTATGTTCCAGGATCTGTTCAGTCAATGATCTATCCTTCTCATCTACCCAGACAGCTCTGTGGGCCTCTGATAGTGTTCTGATCAGTCTATGGGCACCAAATGAGTAGTTAATTATTCTGTTGGCCCCACATGACTGGTCTAGTGAGTTTTGGGTCCAAAAATCCATACAGTTAGGGCTATTCTCTATAGAAATATGGGCTCCAAGATCTGTTCTATCAGTGATCTATCCCCAATATCACTGTAGACAGCTGTTTGTGCATGATGATGCAATCAAATGGCAGACCCCATCTATCTGATCAGAAAATTAGGCTCCAGAATCTGTTCGATCAGTGATACATCCCTCTCATCTATCCGGATAGCTTTGTGGGCCTCTGATAGTGTTCTGATCCATCTATTAGCCACCAAATGAGTGGTTGATTATTCTGTTGGTCCGACATGAGTGGTTGAGTCAGTTGTGGATCCACAAATCCATAGCTATTTTCTATAGTAGCAGTTAGGCAATGGCGTCGAGCAAATTTTCACACTGTAGCAGCTAGCATTTTTATCACTTATTTTGTAGCCTTAGATATGCAAAGCTTAGGGATATTAAAGCTTGTTCACTTACCAAGGTATGGCCTTGGATAAGATGGATTGCCAAAACAGGCTTCATAAATGAGTTAGGAGATGGATGATGATCATGATACAGAAACAGTTTTAGAGTAATCTTTGCAATCAATGTCATCCCTCTTTGTTATAATTAGGATCCGCTCGCAGGCAAGGCTGAGGAATGATAAAAAAGCACAAACAATTGAAAATGGACCAATCATCAGATCAGCACAACTAGGTTTACTTACATCAGGCCCCAACTCCATTGCAGCCTCCGTGATTTCAGTGCGTACAGGATGTTGGTTTCCGGAAAGTGTTACCTAGCAAGGCATTCAATCATAGTTACACAAAATCCTTTTTCCGAACAATATAGACATTCAATCAGAGTTGCACAAAATCCTTTTTCAGAACAACATAGAGAAGTATCAATCTGACCCATGTTAGCACGATCAGAACAATATGATCATAGCCGTACCTTGATTAGCTCACCTTCACAGTAACCATCAAACTCAGTTCTGCATGACAAAAGAAATCCAAGCTGTTATTTCAAGATTCTCGTAAAAAGAATGAAGTCATGAAATGAAGGTAGATAATACGTACTCAGCAAGTTCTTTCTGCACACGAACTGCTTCAACTTGGACAACCATCTGTGCCTTCTTAACAGTCTCATATAGGTTTTGCATGTTTCCCAAAATTCCTGCCTATGAATGAACATGGAATATATGTATAAGAGTATGGTTAGCTTGCCCAACACAGACACGGGACCAAGGTGTTCCAAAACGGTAACTGTGGCCATAATGGCCACCTCCGTTACCGTTATGATATGGGCCGTAACGGCCATTATGGCCCTTTTTTATTTTTTGAAAAACTGTTACATGACCGTTATGGGACCATTACAGGGCCTTTACGGCCTATTTTTTCTGTAACGGCCGTTACGGCCGTTTCGACACCATAACACATAACAGTTATGACCATTACCATTACGGCCGTTACGTAACCGATTTTGAATACCTTGCGCGGGACAGCAGAAACTAACTTTTCACCATTTCGTTTCAATGACAACCAGCCCCAAATTGCTAAGACATGTCCATGAAAATGCTGATGATTTTGTTTTATGAGTAGAAACTCAAAACATTATAGGTACAAGACTGCTTCTGAAGATAGTTTGTAGATATCTTTACATATATAACGCGACTAGCTTTTGGACATTTTTGCCATGACAAATGGTTTCCCTAGGGACAGAGAATTTTGAATATTGAAAGGGCATGGGAATACATTTTAAATGAAATTGGGGGTATTTGGGGAATGTGTAAATATGACTGATGTCCGACACATGGTTCAGATTTCACCTGCAAAAGACCTTTGAACAACTTAGATTTTACCCGCAACCCATTCTTTGATGCGAGGAGCCCGCTCTCCTCTTCTTTATGTGTAGCTCACCCTAATGGGACTGCAAGGGAGCGGTGCAACAAAGGATGTGTGAGGTCTGCCACGATGACCGTATGAAATCCACTTTGCACATCTATCGTGCCACCTCATGCTAGGAAGTCAGCCCGGAAATAAGACAAATCTAAAATTGAGCAGGCCATAACACTAGAAAAGTAGGGATGGGTCACCACAATTGAAAACATATTCCTCTCTCTCTCTCTCTCACCACTATTGAAAACATATTCCTCTCTCTCTCTCTCTCTCTCTCTCTCTCAACATGTAGCATGTAGCCACACCCTTTCTCTCAGTCCTCTCTCCTTTTTTTTTCTCTCTCCTACTCTCCCTCCATGTGCATTGCACTTGCCATATCCCTAGTGATAAATAACAAGGCGATGTTAGTAGAGCTATAAAATATTTGCATAAGATCTCCACAAAAGAGTTTCTTGTTCTCCATGGGCTTCACATGTTTCTAACTATTGCCCATGAAGTCTGGTCATTAACAAGGCCATGTTAGTGGAGCTACAAAATATTTGCATAAGATCTCCATGGAAGAGGTTCTTGTTCTCCACAGGCTTTACAAGTTCTCTACATATTGCTCATGAAGTCTAACATTGAGCTTGATTGCTATCAATGTTTTACATAGCGGTAGCGTGTTGCGTAACATTTAGCCCTCTATAGCGTGCAGCGTAAATAGCATAGCATGTAGCTTAAGCTATACGATACTTATATTTTTTAATTTAAAAATAGAAAAAATATGATAACTAGTTATAAAAAGCAAAAAATATAAAAATGCCTAAGAGATGATTCATTTTTTCAAATATCATGTTCAAATAAAACAAATCAAATAATTATCGCATCAACAACTTTCTAAGAAAACCACTTTAATTAATAATGTCTAATTGAAACCACAAGTCACAACTCACAAGTATGAAAAGAAATAAAAATCCCACAGGTTAAAAGAGTATTAAGTACGATATAGATGCCATCTATATGAAGAGGGGTTTTCAAAAACCATCTTTCGAAACTCTTTTTATTTTTAGTTTTAAAGGTTTTTTAGTTTGTGAATTTACACAACTTTAACAAAGGATCACTAGATTCACCACCATTTTAAGTGGAAGTAAAAATAAAAAGGTTTGGTTTTAACTTTACTTTTTAAGGTTTTTTATGATGCGAATTTACACAACACAATTTTTAAAAAACAAACTTTAAAAAAAATGAAAAAATGCATTGTAGTGTACGCTACAAACACTACACACTATGTAGCTGTAGTGTATGCTACGACCCTTGTAGTGTACACTACAGGGGATTTACGCTATTTAGCTACGCTACATAGCTCTACGGCTACAATAGGCTATGTAGCGTACGTTACGAACACAATTTCAAACACTAATTGCTATGAATATAGGATATCCTAGGCATTTAATGGACTATACAGAGATAATCTGCAATATTTTTATGGAGCTGGAACTAGGCCAAGCGGAAGCATTTGCTAAGAGGGGCTAATCATGCAGAGTTAGCTGTTGCATGTGGCTTTCTTCTTTGCAATGTTGCGCCAGCCTGTGCCTCTTCATTTTTCATATAAATATGATTGGACCAAAAGTTTTTGTATAGTACACTCAGGTCATCAGTTTGTAGTTTTACAAGTTTGTTTTTCATATTGAAGTACTATACTATGATTGGAGCAAAAGTTTGTACAGTACACTCAGATTATCAGTTTGTAGTTGTACAAGGAAGGGCCATCTGTTAATATTATGGGCCCCAATGTGATAGCCAATGCCAAAAATCCCATGAACTGCCATACTTTTATTGAGTTGATCGAATCATATGAATTAGCATAGCAGATCTTCAAAAATATTTGAAATAGTAAAGATCTAAACAGGTTCACCCTGTTAGTTAGGATGAGGCTTAGATAATGATGATGTAAATATCTAAACAAGGAAATGGAAAGATGATCATCACAATCATCTAAGTCTTATACCACCTAATTGGGGTTGGCTACTTGAATCCTATACCACCACTCTACTCTATCAACGACCATATGCTCAGTTAAACCTAGGTCATCAAATATTTTCTTATTACCTCCACCCACGTCCTTTTGGGACTTCCCCTTGCCCTTTTATAGCCTTTAGGCTTCAATTGGAGCCAACTCACTCCTTATAACTGTAGCCTCCATTGCACATGGCAAAACCATGTAACTCTACTTTTGTCTTTCCCTTATCTTATTACCTATTAGGGCTGCTCCTTATTTTCCTCGAATCCATTTGTTTCTAATTCTATCCTCCCTCATAAGGAAATCAAAAGACCATAGCGCGCGCGCACACACACAAAAAAAAAAAGAAAGAAAGAAAGAAAGAAAAGGCTAGACTTGGAAGAACATTGTTCAAATTATAGAAATATACATTATCATTGTCGTCATCTAAGTCTCATCCCGACTAATTGAGGTCATCTACATGAATCATGTTCAGCATTCCACTCTTTTGAGAATCGTATCCTTAGTTAAAACATAGGTCCTCAAATCTTTTCTTACTACCACCATCCACATCCTTTTTTCCCTTTCCCTTGCCCTTCTAGAGACTTCAACTTAAACCAACTCGCTCCTAACTGGTTTAATTCTCGGTCTCTATTGCACATGGCTAAACCATCTAAAGTTACTTTTCTTTATCTTATTACCTATCGGTGTTACTCCTAAGTTACCTCAAATGCATTCATCATTCTTTATCATCCTGCACTCATCCATCTCATCATCCCCATTCAACTAAACTCATCCTATGAACATGTTGTTCCTTGACCTCCCAACATTTTGTCTCATAAGCATGTCTGGTTTTGTAGATATCCTATAAAACCTTCCCTTCGGTTTGGTTTGTATGAGGCAATCACATAAAACTCCGGAGGCACATCTCCAATTCATCCACCTAGCTCTAATTCTATAAGAAACATCTTTCTCAATGTCTCCGCTCTCATGAATTATCAATCCCATATATTGAATCATTTTTGGGGTACTTCTTGCAGCAACCTAAATTATAGAAACATACAAGAGGCAAAAGTAGTTTAATTTACAAAAACAAGGGAGGAGCATATTTATTAACTTAAAACATATTTGAGTACTTAGTGTGTAAATAAATATTCATAAAAAATGCGCAAAACAAAATCTCAGACAAAGTGTCCCAAAACGGTTACGTATCGGCCGTAACAGCCGATACGTAACGGTAACGGTGGGAACCGTTACGCGTTTTGGGGTCGTATCGTCCGTTTCCAATTTTTGTACCCGTATCGGCCGATACGGGCCCGTTACGGGCGTAACGGCCGTTACTGACCCGTAACAGTCATATAACGGTAACTTTTTTTTTTCATTTTAAGCTCTGTTTTTGCTATTTTTTTGAAACCTCTTGCTTCTAAACTGTTTCTCACTCCTTCTACTACTAATTTCGACCAACCTTGGCTGGGCATTTGAGATAAAAACACATTATATTACGGATTTTGTTGAATCAAAGCTCGGTGGGCCTTTTTCAAAAATTCGTCAAAAATAGGTATTTATACTTTTTTAATATGTTTTATTGTTTTAATCATGTCATATGATGTGTTAATCATAGTAGAACATGTCAATGTGCATTTTACAGATTTGGGGTGCTATTTAATTTTTTTTATATTTTTTTCTATTTACACATGAATTTTGACCCTTTTTTCTTAAATTCGAAAAATCAATTTTTAATGGTTGTTTTGTTGTTTTAATCATGTCATATGATGTGTTAATCATAGTAGAACATGTTAATGTGCATATTACAGATTTGGGGTGCCATTTAATATTTTTTTTCTATTTACGCATGAATTTTGGCCCTTTTTTAAAAATTCGAAAAATCAATTTTTAATGGTTGTTTTGCTGTTTTAATCATGTCATATGATGTGTTAATCATAGTAGAACATGTTAATGTGCATTTTACAGATTTGGGGTGCCATTTAATATTTTTTTCTATTTACGCATGAATTTTGGCCATTCTTTTTTAATTCAAAAAATCAATTTTTAATGGTTGTTTTGTTGTTTTAATCATGTCATATGATGTGTTAATCATAGTAGAACATGTTAATGTGCATTTTACAGATTTGGGGTGCCATTTAATATTTTTTAATATTTTTTTCTATTTACGCATGAATTTTGACCCTTTTTTAAAAAATTCGAAAAATCAATTTTTAATAGTTGTTTTGTTGTTTTAATCATTTCATATTATGTGTTAATCATAGTAGAACATGTTAATGTGTATTTTACAGATTTGGGGTGTCATTTAATATTTATATATATATTTTTTTTTTCTATTTATTTTACGCATGAATTTTGGCCCTTTTTTAAAAAAAAATTCGAAAAATCAAATTTTAATGGTTGTTTTCCTGTTTTAATCATGCCATATGATGTGTTAATCATAGTAGAACATGTTAATGTGCATTTTACAGATTTGGGGTGCCATTTTATATTTTTTTAAAATTTACGCATTAATTTTGGCCATTTTTTTAAAATTCAAAAAATCATTTTTTAATGAATAGTTTGCTAATTTAATTATAGAATTTGATGTGTTAATTATAGTAGAACATGTTAATGTGCATTTTACAGATTTGTGGTGTTATTTTATAATTTTTTTCTATTTTCGAATTAGTGACTTTATGTTTTTATTTGCTTATATTGGACAGGTTTTGCCTTGGAGCTTCTTAGGGTTTAGTTAGAACATAAAATCATCTTTATTAGCATTGGTCATACACTCATACTCATATCTAATTATCTAGTATCTACCTAAAGGTCCTAAACCTAAAGAAATGTCTGGGTCTGGCCAACAACAAGTAAGTGAGGATATTGGATGGCAACATTATGAGAGGGTTGGTGGTACTAGGCACCAAATGAAGTGCAAGTATTGTGATAGACTAGTGACTGGTGGAATTACCCGTCTCAAACAACATTTGGCACATCGAAAGGGTCAAGTTGCGCCATGTAATAGAGTACCGAAAGAGATAATGCTTTTAATGCAAGCTATTCTGAATGAGTCGAAGGGTAAACGTGCTGTTGTACAAAAGAAGAAAGATGATATTTTAGATGCAGCTCGACAGGAGGTATTTGGTCCTAAATATATGGGCGTTTGTGATGAAGATATTATTGATTCTGACGAAGATTCAGATCGAGAAGTAACTATACTTAGGAAAGAGAGCTTGCGTCTAGCTCGTGAAGAGGAAGAACGTCGTCGCATGTTTGGCACACATGGGTCAGTGCGTGATACAGAGAGAGAGAGAGAGAGAGAGAGAGAGAGAGAGAGGGGTAGGTCTGGTGGGTTACGACGTGTGTTTGGGAGCCGACAACAGACATCTTCACGTGATGCCCCCATACATTTGGATGAAGAAATAAATGAGCCTATGAGACCCTCTATTGATCCAATCTTGTTTAGGAAAGAATCAACTAAACAAAAAAAGATAAAACAAATGTGGAGTAGAACTTCCGTTGAGAAATTAGGTAAAGCAGCAGCAAAGTTATTTATACATGCCAACATACCTCCTAACGCAGCCAATTCTCCATATTTGCAGGTGGTAATTGATGCAGCAGCAGAAGCAGGTGAAGGAATAAAAGCTCCCACGGCTAAGGAGATTAGAGGGAAATGGATAGATGCAGAGCATGCGGATGTGAAAGCATACATGGCTACCTTTAAACCTGTATGGCAAGCCAGAGGATGCACAATCATGTGTGATGGTTGGACTGGCCCAACCAGACGCAGCATGATCAAATGGTGTACTGCCACTTAGAAACTATATACCATAAGTCAATTGATGCCTCAGAGGCAACAAAAAATTCTACTTATATTAATAAACTAATGGATAAAGTTGTGGACGAGATTGGAGAGGAGAATATAGTGCAGATTGTGACAGATAATGAAGCAACATATAAGCTTGCAGGACATATGTTGATGGTTAAGAGAAAACATCTTTTTTGGTCACCATGTGCTGCCCATTGTATTGATCTTATATTAAAAGATATTGGGAAAAAGAAGAATTTTAAGGAAATGACCGAAATGGCAAAAGAAGTGACGACGTTTATTTACAACCATAATCAAGTAGTCGCAATAATGAGAAAGTTCACGAAAGGACGAGAGTTGTTGAGGCCTGCGACGACTAGATTCGCAACAAACTTTATAGCATTAGAGAGTTTATTCCAACATAAGAGAGAGTTGAGTGAGATGTTTGCTTCCCGAGAATGGCTGAACACAAAACATGGGAAGAAGACATCAGGGACACTGGTTGAAGTTGCGAACACCATACAGGACAACAAATATTGGAAGAAGGTCAAGTCGATCCTAAAGGTGATGGAGCCACTAATGAGGGTACTCCGTCTTGTTGAAACCGACGAAGCACCTACCATGGGCTTCCTATACGATACCATGGATAAGGCAAAGTTTGCAATTCAACGTGATTGTAGAAGCTGGGAGTCTTATTGGAGGATGATCGACAGGAGATGGACAAGACAACTCCATCATGATCTTCATGCAACAGGTTACTATCTAAATCCTAGGTATAGATATGCTCAATCATTTGTTGAGGATGATGAAATTCGTGTCGGGCTAAAAAATGTGATAAAGAGATTAGAGCCTGACTTAGATATGCAAATAAAGGCGTTGAATGAATTAGATACATTTGGAAATCGCCTTGGTAGCTTTGGAGATGCTTTTGCACAGCATGCAATATCTAGGTTGCAAACGGCCAAATGGTGGATTAATTTCGGAGAGAGTACGAAGGCTCTCCAAAAAATTACAGTAAAAGTTTTAAGTCAGACAACATCTTCATCTAGCTGCGAAAGAAATTGGAGTTGTTTTGCGCTTATTCATTCAAAGAATAAGAATAGATTGCAGACTAGAACATTAGATAGACTTGTCTTCATGCACTACAATATAAAACTAAGAATGCGACATCATAGGAGCATTACAGCTGTTGATGACGGAGACTAGACTACTGTCCAATAAACTTGTACAATATTTATGATGAGGATGACCCGCTTCTACCTTGGTTGGAAACAAGGGAAAATCAAATTGAAGAGGATAGTGAAGAATTGAAAATTGATGACCTAGAAATACGTAGAGCGCAACAAGAGAATCGT
Organism: Magnolia officinalis; assembly: GCA_021015155.1. Lineage (NCBI taxonomy): Eukaryota > Viridiplantae > Streptophyta > Magnoliopsida > Magnoliales > Magnoliaceae > Magnolia > Magnolia officinalis. The sequence continues at coordinate 60,593,193 of JAJHSJ010000011.1, forward strand.
GCAGATGTGTTGGACCCGGTAAGAGGAGCAGCGTTTATGCCAAGTACGGGTACGGTTCAAGATCAACAAAAGAGTACGAGCAGTGGTAACCTGACCGTGTCGAATGATGGTGACGATGACCCCCCTACCCCTAGTGTCGGCACTTCTGGTGTTGCTCAGCGCCCTATACAGCCGTCTAGAGATAGCGATGCCGATGAACATCGACGAGGTGGTACACGAGGTTGGACTTATGAGTGTGTCAAGTCACGATACAGTCAGCAGGAGAAGGGTACATCTAATGGTGCACCGGGTCCAGGAGGTCTGGAACATCAGCAGGCTCATGGTCTTGGTTATTATGATGGATATTCTTATGGTCAATTGGATTATGATTATGATGGTTATACTGAGCCTGTTCCATCATATTCATGTTGGAGTAGCCCTCCCGATCAATATTCATATGATTATAGATATCTAGATCCAAATCCAAGTTACTCATCATAGCAGATGCACTCTCAATCTCAAGATTCTCAACAGCCTGAGTATGGGCACCAGTATGGCTATTCGACGGGCACTGGTGGATATCCTTACTCGGGGTTAGAGTCGTTGCCTAGTCGGGATCAATCATCCTCTGGTTTCGTTGATCTAGTATTTCCTTCTGGCACTGGATATTATGGATATGCAGCACCTACACCTATTAGACAGCCTCAGCCTGATGGTGACGATGATGATGATGTGGAGGTCGAGCAACCACAAAAAAGCAGATTTTCATTTTGGTGGTGACTTGTGATTGTGAGTATATATTTGTATTAAGGTAAGTATTTGCAACAGACAGCTCACAGCAGTATTATTGCAAGAAGCCATGCAATCATGCACACACTTAACACTGCCAAACTTGTATTTAAAATAGCTCCCCTGACAACCAATCAAGTAATCCTTAATTAAGTTGCAGGGGAGTATATCAGACACTACTAATTTTATTTTATTTTAATATTCTTGACTTGAGGATGACAGGTTATAGACAGGAATCACAGTCAAGTGCACAAGTATGTTCGAGAAATTCCTCAAAAATAATTGCAAACACCTAATGTAAGATATTTTCATATTATATTCATTCTAATATATCTATCATTGATAGTAGATAGTTAGAAAATTAAATATATGAATTTTGTAGTCAAATTCAAGTTATCTGGTTCACAAATTCATCAGACAGTCCGATGCAACTTCTCACCAAAGAGTGGACCGTTACACCACCATAAACATGTTCCAATTTATAAATGAATGCATATTTGGAATGCTTAGAATATTCCGGATTTAATCCATATTTTTTCGGCAAAAAAAAAAAATTTGCATCATTACGGGCCTTTACGCCCCCGTATCGCCGTTACGCCCCCGTATCCGTATCGGTTTTGGAGGTCACCGTTACGCCAACCGATACCGATACGAGACACCTTGATCTTAGAAGCGTGAATTATGAAGGATAAATATCTACAATAGACGAGAGAATTTGCTTGGCTCACCTTTGAAGGTGCGTCATCACCCTTCTCATCCTTTTTTCCTCCAAATAAACTACAAACACGAAGAGATCTTCTTTCGCATGCATTTTTCTTGCAAGGCCATGATATAAAATGTCCATCTAATGCACTCGTGTTACTATTTCGTTTATTACCTGAAAGGAATAAATATAAGCTGCAGTCAAGTTTCAAAAGTTTCTTGAACAGAAAAAGTTTTTTTTTTTTTAAAGCCAAACTCTTGCTGTGTATCTTTGCACAAAATCCAACCACCATGAATGCTTACACACAAACACACAATTGAAGACTTAAATGAATCAATCAAATGGATTAAGTCTCAAGTAGCATGCACATTTCAAAATTTTTAGTTACAATGGCTTGTATTGGGAACTTTAACGAGTCACACAAAATGTAATGTCATAATTTCAATATAAAACATTTCTATTAAACAGTGGAATACGAAACTTATGGTAAATGCGAACATGTCATATGAAATTTAGATAAAACTGAACAAAAAGAGCTTGTATCTGAAATCAGAATCCATACAATGTTGGACCCACACTAATGTGACAAGAGGCCTTTGCCCTTTTGGAAGCACCCATGCAACACAGCAATATTGGTAGTAGACACTATATTGAGGTTTATTAGATGTGGGTTTACGTCTACCTCAGTACACTGAGTTTGCTACTTTATAAATTATCAACATTTTTTCTCAAATTATCACCATATCGGATGCAAGAGCTGGTTTAGACCTTCTTACCTAGCAGTTTGCTTGGTAACTACCCCTCGTGATCCTACTATGCTTGCTTGTCTTTGGGGAGGGCATGCCGTAGTTGGGTGGGGGTTACTAGGTGGACTGTGTGGGCATGGAAGTTGTGTCCATGTCAGGGTAAAAATGGAGGGTTTATGCCTGATGGGCAGACGATCTTAGGACCTTTGCCAATCTCACACTTAAAGGCCAAATCCCAAATTACTGGGAGAAAGGATAAGATGAAGAAAACAATGATGATTGTCACCATGTTAGATGGGACCTTGGGATACTGTGGATGCTCTTGGATGAACAACTGAATTGAATTACAAAATTCATTTTGATCAAGAAGAAATGGTCAAATTGTAATTTGTAATGGCATTTCGTTGCATTCATAGCAAACAAGTGGCCCACAAATCCAGTATCATTCCTTTCAAGTCCAACATGAGTGTAAAATAAGGGGGTGTTTGTTTGCTTATTTCCAGCTAGAAATAAAAGTAAATAAGCAATCATTATTTTCCATAAGAAATGCACCGCAGCCGCCCATGCAAAGTAAGCTTTGATTTGACTTGACACTAATATGGAGAAAAAAATTCTAAATTTTGCAAGGCCCACCATGATATATGTGTCTGATCAAAGCCGTCCATTCATTGTAACAGCTCATTTTAGGGCATAAACTGAAAATCGAGGCAAATCCAAAGTGCAAGTGTACCACAACACAAGAAACACGGGGATTAAACACACACCATTGAAAACTTCTTGTGGGCCATAGAAGTTTTGTATCCAGCTGATATTTGTGTTTTTCCTTCATCCGTGTCCATGTGATCATATGAACAGGTTGGATCACAGATACGAATCAGTGTGGGACCTACGAATGGCTTCACATTTCAACGATGGACATCAATATCCCCTTGTTTGCTGCAGTGTGGTCCAATTGAGCTAATAATCTACCTATTTTTTTGACACAAGCGCTAAAATGATTTGATAAAATAGATAGACAGCGTGGATCGATCACATACATCATGATGAGATCCAAAAATTTTACTCAGTCATTCTCACCCTTTTTTTCAAAAAGTAAATTCCGAAAATCGAGGTGTAATTACCCTTCATATTTCATCTCTTCCAAACAATAGAAATAGGTTATAATTACCTATTTACCACCATTTACAATGGTAAATATGAAAACAAACAGGCCTTAATTGCATTTCAGAGCGTATTTCCTTAATACAAATACTAAGGTAATTACGAGTCAGTGATTTCCACTTTATTAAACTAGTTATCCGGATTCAATTCATAGTACATCCAATCACAACCTATATCCACATCCATGTCTTGGATATCAAACAATGGTGTAAAATCCTACTTCACAATCCATGTTCATATCCATGTCTGTATATGGGCATCAAGGGTAAAATTCCACGGAACTCAAGTTACCATCAAATTCCTAGAGAAGCTAATAATGTTGCCGATTCCCTTGCGAATGGTGTCCATAGAAGTACCCTTTGTACAGGGGACTCCTATCCGCAAACTTGATGGATCATTTTCTGTCCTTGGCCTTTGGGCCCCATTAACTTTTTTTTAATCAATTGGGACCAAAGTCCTTCATTTTCATCATATTCTACCTCCACAGTTTATCGCTCCAATCAACTAACAAACTCTTTTTAAAAAAACTTCAAACTATTCCTACTCCCCCTTCTCCTCTTATTCTCATAAAAACCCCAATGCTTATGGGGCAACTTGACAGCAGCATCCAGACGTGGCCTTCAAATAGGGCCTCCACTGTCAACTACTCAATGTCGCAAAGCTATGCCACTCATCTTGCAGCCAACAATCCAACGTGCAACATGACGCTACAAACCCTAGAAAAGACAGACTGTCCTCCTCCTCCTTTTTCCTTCATCCATAATAACTATTTGAGAGCATATTAGTCAATATAGTCCTGTTAACTACAATTATCCAGTGCATGGAACTTAAATTAATCTAAATCAGCTCATCCATCCACTTCTTGTCGTCTGCGTTGTACCTGATAAACGTGCACCAAGATTTATGTTTTTTTTAATCATCTGATTACAGCCGGTTAACTTGTCCTATTTATCTGAACTCTGCTGCTGCTATTGTTTGTGGTTGCAGAGTGCATTCATATTGTTGTAGATTTTCTCTTAATTGGGTTATACAAGTATTACTATTGATGCTGTTAACTCTAGATATTTGAACTTCATATATCTGTAATAACCTTTGGAATTAAGTCTCATACATTTATTCCTTCCGACAATTAAAGCCAAATTTCCTTCATTATAGTTTTGCACTGCTGGTTCAAGCTGGCAAATTCAAGATCATTACAGCCTAGTTACATATTTTGAGTAAATCCAGAATGTTCTGCAATCAAAAGCAATTGGCTGCTAAAAAATTTCCCACTTTTTTTTTTTTTTTTTTGGTTAAAGCTCTATTCTATTTGTGATAATTGCATAAACTTTGACTTTGTGTCTTTCTACACCATCACATTCCTGTGTTTAACTGTTTTCAACTAGATCTTAACAAATTCACTTCACCCTTTTTTTTTCTTTTTTCTTTTTTGAACAGCAACAAATTCACTTTAATGTGACATAATTCTATTATTCCTAACAAATGCACTTTCATGTACCACAATTCTATTTATTCCTAACTCACATGTACATGCCTGTCCATATTGCTCAAGTTGTTTCTGTGTATTTATCTGACAATATCCTTTTTCTTTTAAGATATTGCTTATTAGTTCTCCTTTCTTGTCAAATTGTTTGTACGCATCTGTTCTCAACTGTTATATGTCCATACCAAAAAAGAAAAGAAAAAAAAAGTTCATTATATTCTTCTGATCATTTGCCACCCTCTAATCTGTCTAATTTCAATATATATGTTAGAGCATGCTTTTATCTCACTGATATTAGTAGTTGTTATATTTGAATTTACTTATAGTTTTGTGACCTCCTCTATTTGAAAAACAAATTCTACTTGAAGATTATATCTTTCCTTCAACTGTAGCCATCATATGGAAAGATGATATTATAATTCAGATTTATGTTAGAGTCTTGTCTGTGGTTTACTTTGAACTAGCAAAGCTCGTTCCAGTAGCTTGTTGTTGTCTACTAATCAATTCATTTAGTATTCAAGCATATACATTTAGGTTTTCTTTTCCATTATCTCATATCTGCTCTGAACTAGTTCACCACTATATTTAATGCTGACTAGATTCACTCTACTGCAATTTGCTTTTGGTTCATTATAAATTGTGAGGCAGAACTATCCATTCGACTTTTTTACCATAATTTGTTCATTTCATTCCAGTTCACACTTTAAAAGCCAAACTGAGAGGCACAAAGTGCACACCTACCTCCTCCAATTCACACTTGGGGCATGTTTGGATACATGGAATCCATGCAAAAATAGAAATTGTTCTCCACTGTCAAGACAATTGGGCTCTTTGGATACATGGACTCCCACACAGTAATCATTACTCCATCCATCATGAAAATTCTCTGGCGTAAGAAACAAGATGAAAATTGTTTAATGAATATGAGAATTCCACTTGTTATCTAAATGGGCACCCTATTTTTCGAATCCTATTTTCTACAATGACCATGGGATTTATCATCAGGTAATATTATATTATCCATGGAATCCACGTATCCAAACATGCCCTTAATATATATTATTAATTAGAAAACTCTTTGGGCATGTTTGGGTGCCAATCAAAAATGGGCCTGATGTATTTGTTTCTGACATGTGCGATAGGTGGTGTCAGCACCTGTTGTAATTTGTACCAACGGCTAAGACTGTATCTACGACTGTGGCCAATCTATTTATCCAATGGGGAGCCCCTTTCTCTTGATGGTCTGTCCTGTGTATGGTTTGAATCTCATACAAATTACTGCGTCCCCCAAAATCATGTCCTTGGGAAACAGGGCAATGGCAGTTCGCACGACAATTGCAGTCCAGATTTAAATGAACTGGTTTTGATGTGGCACCCAAACAGACCATTGGTCATCTCCATAGAAAACACAACAGAACCCATCTCCTGATTCTCCCCATCTCCTACCACTTTCACAGACAAAAAAGGTAACTTTCAACCTAATTTGGAACTATACACATGCTTAAGAACCAGACTGTTCATCTAGTGGACCGCACCGAGAAAGGCCACATTTCAAAAATCAAATTGATTAGAAAGCCCACCAGTTGGATGCTTCGAATTTCCTATAAAAGTGCATCTCCGCAGAGAGGACCATCAGACGAATGGCCCAGATAGTACACATGCTTCCCACGTGTGTAATGCTTGATTGAGAACACACCATGCCCCCAATACGACAGTTCTCCCAAAAATTCGATTAATCAAAAACGCAAAAATACGATTCTCATCTTAATAAAAGCAATTGAAGGAACTGAAATTCAAAAAAATAATAATAATAATAAATAAAATAAAATCTAGAAATAAGAAATTACTAATTACTAAAACAGAACAAATTGCTGTAGATAGATCGATAGATAGAGAGAGGGACTTACAGATGGGAATGGAAGAGAAGGTAGGGGCATTTCTGTCATTTATCAGGCGCACGTTAGAAATTTGAGCTGAAAATGCGCTTGTAGACGCCATTGAAGAGGAGCTGTGCTGCTGCTGCTGCTGCTAGTCTTTCAGGGGTTTTAGTTGAAGATTGAAATATCTGAGTTTTCTAATATCCGCGGTGCTGGTTTCATTTCACGAGGAGTTGTTTGATACTCTGGTTGAGTATGATGCTTGATACACATGCACTCAGAAAGTGTAGAGATGAAATAGATTAACTCAATATAAACCGGTAAATTAGGAAACCCAATGTCACTAAAATCAGACTCTCAAAATAAGAAATAAAAAAATAAAAAATTAATGCTTGATTCATGAACGTTTTTTTGTTGAAATAGAACCATTGGATTTTTTTTTTTTCATTCATAACCGTCCAATAAATGCTCACCAATCCAATGGTCACATCGTTAAATAAGCGTAATTTTCGGTTCATGAATCTAAGGTGGGACCCATAATTTAGAAAGGTATGGAACGTACTATTTGTGAATTGTGAGTAATCTAAGTACCTGTGTATCATCCGGGAGCAGATTAGGTGAGACCCTGGCCGCACCCAAGACGGTGCGGTCCTTGCCGTGAAGCCCAACTTTATCTATTTATTATATATCCACACCGTTCATACGTTTTTACAGATCATTTTATTACATTATACCAAAAATTAAGTAGATATAATTATTAGGTGTACCATACCATAGGAAACAGTGGTTATTGACTATTAATGGGCCACAAAAGTTTTGGATCAAGCTGATATTTGTTTTCTTTTGTATGTTAAACTTCATCCAGGATTATGTGACCTTATCAACGGATTTGATGGAAAATAAACACTATGGAAACATTAAAGTGCACCTTAAGAAGTTTTTAATGGTAGAGTGTTCAATCACCACTGTTTCGTAGAGTATGGTCCACCTGAGATTTTAATCTTCTTCATTTTTTGTATCATGCTATAAAATGATCTATAAAAACGTATGAACGGTGTGGATAAATAATACGCACATCAAGGTGGGCCCCACGGTAAGGACCGCACCGTCTTGGGTGTCTCCCGTATGCCAGAGTGAACTTTGTACGCAAGCATTCTGAAAATTCACACGTGGAAAGCATGAACCAAAACTGAGCTGTTCAAATTGTGGGGCCCACTATAGATAAGTTAGCATTCTAAAATCGGAAGATTGTTGGTATTTCATCTCAACCGTCCAATAAACATTTATAAATCCTTGATTTAGATTATCAAAATGAGTTTTTTTTTTTTTGGTTTTATTATTCATCCAAAGTGGAACACGTACTTTGGACGGTTTAAATTTGACAAAATTGTACTAAAAATCTAAAACTTTTAGTGACTGTCTATCAACTATCACACTCCGGCAGAGTATATGGTAAGGTCTATCCCAATTCGAAAAAAAGAAAAAATCTCACTCCTTATCTCCCCAAACAGCCTCCAAGAACCATCTCCTTTCTCTCATATAAAAATCCAGGTATGGAAAGTACCAATCTCCATATTTACACCTTCTTTTTAGAATACAGATTCAAAACACTACAATCATGCAATAACTTATCCAATCTATGATTTCTTCTTCTTCTTCTTGAAATCGTGTTTTATTCGAATTCTGTTCATGTTATTATGGAGCTTTGCTTATCTAGAAATTGTATTAGCAACGTTAGGTGTACTGAATTTGAATATGCTAGTAAAAGAACTGCTTTAAATGATATTGGGTTTTCCACAAAAAGGAGAAAACGTCGGAATTTGAAGGTTTTTCCAATTGGGTTTTTCGAGAATTCGAAGAAAAATGGAAAATCCCAATTGGGTTTTTGTTGGTTCGGGTCGAGAAACTCGTATGATGTAGAATTGAAAGAAAAATCGAAAACTGGGTTGAATTCGGATTCGGTGATTGAAGTTCTGAAGTCGAAATCCGACCCCCTCGAGGCCCTCTCTTTCTTCGAGTCGGTTGCGCGGCAGCCGAGGATAGTTCACACCACCGAGTCTTGCAATTACATGCTCGAGCTGTTGAGAGCACATGGGAAGGTCGAAGCGATGGTCGTTGTGTTCGACTTGATGCAGAAGCAGATTGTGAAGAGGAATGCTGATACGTACTTGACAATTTTCAAGGGCCTCAGTGTGCGGGGTGGGATTCGTCAGACTCCGTTCGCGCTCGAACGGATGAGTAAAGCAGGTTTTTCCTTGAACGCATTCTCGTACAATGGGTTGATACATTTACTTCTGCAATCCGGGTTTTCCCGGGAAGCAATGGTTGTTTACAAGAGAATGGTGTCAGAAGGAATTAAACCAAGCTTGAAGACTTACTCCGCACTCATGGTTGCGTCGGGGAAGAGAAGGGATGTTGACACGGTAATGAGCCTTTTGGAAGAAATGGAGCATCTAGGGTTGAGACCGAATGTTTATTCATTTACCATATGCATTAGGATACTCGGGCGGGCCGGGAGGATCGACGATGCTTATGGCATTTTGAGGAGAATGGACGAATGCGGTTGTAGCCCTGATGTTGTCACTTATACGGTTCTTCTAGATGTTCTTTGCAATGCAGGTCGGCTTGACGATGCCAAGGATTTTTTTTGGAAGATGAAGTGCGGTAATCAAAAGCCAGATAGAGTGACGTATATTACCTTGTTGAATAAGTTTGGCAATTCGGGTAATTTGGATGCAGTGAGGGAGTTTTGGAAGGAAATGGAAGCTGATGGTTATGTTGCCGACGTGGTTGCTTTTACAATACTTGTGGATGCCTTGTGCAACGTAGGGAAGATCGACGAAGCATTTGGTACGTTGGATGTGATGGGTCGTAGCGGTGTCCTGCCTAATCTACAGACTTACAATACTTTGATTTCAGGGCTTTTGAGGGTAAATAGATTGGACAAAGCTCAAGATCTCTTCGATTGTATGGAGGTTCACGGTCCCAAACCGACTGCATATACATACATCCTTTTCATCGACCACTATGGGAAGTCTGGGGAGTCTGGTAGAGCACTTGAGATGTTCGAGAAGATGAAGAGTAAGGGGATTGTTCCGGATGTTGTTGCTTGCAATGTATGTTTATATAGTCTTGCAGAATTGGGAAGGCTCGGGCAGGCAAAAGATGTTTTCCACGAATTGAAGAGTAGCGGCCTTTCTCCAGATGCCATTACATATAATATGATGATCAAGTGTCATAGTAAGGCGGGGAAGGTGGATGAAGCTATCAAGTTGTTCAATGAGATGATCGCAAGTGGGTGCGACCCAGATGAGATTACAATGAATTCCTTGATCGACATGCTCTACAAGGCAGATAGGGTCAATGAGGCATGGCAAGTGTTTCATAGAATGGAAGAGATGAAGCTTAGGCCGACTGTCGTTACTTACAACACATTGTTGACTGGATTGGGCAAAGAGGGAAGAATCGGAAAGGCCATCGAGCTATTTGAGGGGATGAATGCGCACGGCTGCCCTCCAAATACGGTAACTTTCAACACGCTGCTAGATTGTCTTTGCAAGAATGGCGATGTCAATCTGGCCTTGAAAATGCTTTATGAAATGACAGAGAAGGATTGTAAGCCCGACCTTTTAACTTACAACACCATCATTTACGGTTTGGTGAATGAAGATAGAGTTAGTTCCGCGTTGTGGCTCTTCAGTCAGATGAGGAAAGTGTTTTTGCCTGATTTTATAACATTGTGCAGTCTTCTGCCGGGTGTCGTGAAAAGCGGACAGATAGAAGACGCGTTGCGGATTGCTGAGATTTTTATCATGAAGGATGGAGATCAAACAGATGGGTCTTCATGGGAAGCTCTAATGGAGGGGATTTTGCACGAAGCTAGAATAGAACAATCGACTATGTTTGCTGAAGGAATGGTGTCAAATGGTATTTTTCGTAATGACTATCTACTCTGCCCTCTAATCAAGCATTTGTGCAGGCAAAAGAAGGTTCTTGATGCTCAGAAACTGTTCGAAGCATTCAAGAACTATGGCATTGTTCCGACCATCAATGCGTATAATCCTCTCATTGACGGTCTGCTGGAGGCCCGCTTTACTGAAACAGCATGGGGTCTGTTTGAGGAGATGAAGAAGGTCGGCTGTAAGCCCAATGTTATTACCTACAATTCATTACTTGATGCTATGGGAAAGTTAGAGCAGATCGATAAATTGTTAGAGCTGCGTGAAGAGATGAACTCAAGAGGGTGCGAAGCGAACGTGATAACCTACAACATAATCATTTCCGGTCTCGTCAAATCGAATAGACTAGATCAAGCTATCGACTTGTACTATGATCTAATGAGCGGAGATTTTTTCCCTTCTCCTTGTACGTATGGCCCGCTTATAGACGGCCTTTGGAAGTCAGGAAGAGTGGATGAAGCGAAGAAGCTTTTTGAGGAGATGAAGGAATTTGGATGTAGGCCCAACCGTGCTATCTATAACATACTTATAAATGGATTCGGGAAGGTTGGTGACGTGGAAACTGCTTGTGAATTGTTCAAAAGAATGGTTGTAGAGGGAATCAAGCCAGACGTGAAGTCTTACACTGTTCTTGTTGATAGCCTATGCATGGTTGGGAGGGTGGCAGACGCTCTCCACTATTTCGAGGAAATGAAGTTAGTGGGCCTCGTACCCGACTTGATCGCATATAATCTTATGATCAATGGCCTTGGACGGGTGCAGAGGCTCAAGGATGCGATCTCTCTTTTTGACGAGATGCAGAGTAAAGGTATCTTTCCGGACCTGTATACATACAATTCCTTGATACTTAATCTTGGGAAGGCAGGAATGGTAGAGGAAGCTGGGAAAATGTATGAAGAACTCCAACTTAAGGGCTTCGAACCTAATGTTTTTACGTATAATGCCCTCATTCGAGGGTACAGTATGTCGGGTAACAGTGACCGTGCATATGCAGTGTATAAAAAGATGATGATCGGAGGCTTGAGCCCCAACACAGGAACGTTTGCTCAGCTTCCTAATCAATTGTGACAAATTTGTTAGATACTTGAGGAAAATGTACCCATCTTGTAATACCTGTATCACTTCAGTTATCTGTTATAGTAACATTCTGAATTTGATTCATACTACAATTTAAATTTGATGGCCATGGTCATCATCAAATGTACATTTTGCAATTTTTTGCAATTGTATGCTCATTGTATGCCGTAATGGCCGTTGCATAAGGGTAACAGTGGCAACCATTACACGTTACGGGGTTGTAACAGCCGTTACAGCTCCCATAATAGCCCGTTGCGCCCCCCTGTAAAGGTTGTAACGGCCCATTACAGGGCCGATACAGGTTCTTCGGGTTTATTTTTCAATAAAAAAGAGATTGTAGTGGCCCATTACAGGGCTGATACAGGTTTTTCGGGTTTCTTTTTTCAATAAAAAAGAGATTGTAACGACCATTACAGCCCGTATTGTAAAGGTAACGGCGGTGGCCATTATGGCCACCGTTACCGTTATGAAATACCTTGATAGTGATGGTTGAACTATCCAAACTGTTGAAATGATGGATCTCACCACCCTTTAACATTTGGCCATTGTTGTCAAATAGCATAAGCAATTATGTGCAACCCAAGGGGCCTGTGCGCATATGCGATTCGCACAACCTTCCAAAAAATTTCCATTTTTTCATCACATAAGTGATGGCATAATCGCATATTCAATTGCATAATCGCATAAGAGATTGCATAATGCCTACTGGTCATAAAACCACATATGTCATTTTGCCATATGCGATCTATGCTCCCGAAATCGCATATGCAATCACATATGATGCATTTGGCCCTCCCTTTCTCTCAACCATGGCCCAGTTGTCTCATGTTGATTCATGGACTAAGCTTGGGTCTGAATTTTGGGCCTTTTTTATGAGTTGGGGTCGGGTTCAACTTGCTCGCCATGTCACCCTTTGTGATTAAGCATTGCTCTTGTGAAGTCACCCTTTATATAGGTGTACAAGCTAGTAACAAGCAGCAACATGCACCAATGAATTTTCAAGATGATTATCGTTCATTATTTCTAGAAAATCTGCCTCGGAATGGAACCTCTGTTCCAGAGACAATCCCCATTGCCTTTGGATAGCTTCACTTCAACATCACTCCAACTTCAACCATCAGTTGAAACCTTCTTGTTGATGTCTGTAAAGATGGTGGCCATGTTCATGGCCAGCTTCGCAGCCATTTCCTTCCTCAAGAAACTAGGCATCAGCCTGAAGTTGTCGTGCATGTGACTAATCTCACACATCAATTGTTCCAAATCCTCAAAACCCAAATACATATCATCCCCCGATTCAGGGCTTTAGCTATTTCCATTTCGAACTCTTCATGCAATGGAGCTTTGGGAACTTCAGTTTCAGACTCTTCGGGTAATGGAGCTTCAGCTTCTTTCCCTTCAGTACCTTCACCAGAACTTTGGAGTTTGAGGTTTGAGCTTCAACCACATTGCCAGCTTCATGATTTTGATCCTGACTTTGGATTGGAACATTTCCATTAACTAATTGTCCTGCTTCCATATCCTTTGATTGGGGAAGGTCATTCAGGGCTCTTCATCAATGCCATCCCATGGTTTAGCAGAAACCATGGATAGAATTTCAGATTCTTCTTCATCCGACGAATCTTTCTCAACTGTGGATAGTTGGAATATCCCATTTCCAGACTTCAAGATCACCACTGACCACATATGAGCAGAAAGAGCTCCATACAATCATTCTACTCCCGGTGAATCACCATCAACTGACAAGCATTTGCAGGAGTTGGCACTGTTGAACAAGTTTCAATGTATTCGATGTTGTGGTGACTGCACCATTCCAAACAGGATCTCCTGATCGCCCATGACATTTTTTAATCCCCCAACAAACTGCCGCCCTCAGCTTCAAGAATCCTGTAATCCAAATATTCCGGATGAGGATGGCGAGCAATGCAACCAGGCAGAAGATCTGCTTTGTTCCCAATACATATGATATTTCAAACTTCTGAAATATCAATATCAGCTACCGAATATTAGATAACAACAAAAGATGATAGATCGCTCATGTTGAAAACCATCACCACAGCAGCCACCTGCTCGGAATTGGCAATGTCCCATCAGAAAATCATCAACAAGATGAGCCATACATATAGGGAGATCAGCTGTGTAATACTTCGTATCAATAGTCCACCATCGTAGCAAAGAGTTTCTGATGATCAATCAGAGGCTTCTGATAAATCCACTGAAAGCAACCCTCGCCGAATTACAGAAGTCTCAAAATTCAATTTCTGCAGCTTTAATTTCTGAATCGACATTCCTATCGAGAAGGTCTCGCTTTCTGATGTTAGAAAATCCATCCCAAAATATCAAAGGGTTGGATATGACGAATTCGGGCAATGTCCAGGGCACAACCCATCCATCATGCGACCCGTCATATCAACAGTTTGGATTGTCAAACCAGGGGCCCAAATGCAAGAAATCTAAATTTGTCAGCCCACTACATTTTATGAGCACAACCCTATAGTCCCTTCTCTCTAACTACTTGCTATTACTAACATTGTTTAACTGTATTTTAGCAACAATCTTGCAATTCCCAAGTCACTGTTTCCTTTGCAGATGCCAGAGAGTTACGTTGACTAACAAAAATGCTGTGAGCTTCGAGCAGCTCATTGTATTTGATAATCAAGGTGCGGCATTTCTTGTTAAAGAAAATGAAAATTTCGAATCGGGAAGTTCTGCAACATACATGTAAAGCCTTGGGGCCTGTTTGGATGTACGTAGAATGAGAATTTGAGGAATGAGACCCAGATGCTGATCCTATTGAAGTTGGAGAACCCATGGAAGGACTGGGATTCAAATGGTGGAACAAAGGTTTCAAGTGTCATATGAAACTGGAATGCATAATCCGATACGGACTGATTTCGTCCATGAAAGTTACAGCAGTGTTGCGCCAATGCGGCCCAATACAGCTAGGTTTCAGTGGTGAGTGATATGGTACATTGAAACTGATTTTCAAACCTTAGCGTAGCGCTTCGAATGAATTTTGGTGCTTGGAGATGGAGATCCTTTGCTCGAGATAGAACCACATTACTGCGTTTTATGGACCGGATAGTGTTAGTTGGAGAGTTTCTAAAGACTGTAGAAATACTCTTTTGGCCTTGACACAACATAAAGGCCAAGACCCTACTACAACTCTACATGATATTTGTAATTCTTCTATAACTTGTGCAATCCTTTTCCAAATTGCACAATGTTAAACTCTGTTAAAAATTAAGCTTTCAAACAAGACCAATTAACCCAATCAACATTAAAAATATGCCAAAATGCTAACTGTCAACATCAGCTTCACCTGAAAATCTCTGTGATTACTTTTCTTCGTTGATGCCTTCTAGGTGTGTTATCGGTCCACCCGAGGACTTATGTAATTTGAGTAGCTACTGCCAAGTCTCGCTACTCAACTTGGCAGTAGCTAATTCGTGTCCGTCGGCATGAGTGTAGGAGAGAGTCATTTTTTTTTTTTAAAGACTCACTCTCTCAATGTGGCTGAATCCCAGCTGTTCTTATCATCTCATGGCTTATATGAAGGCTCGCATATAACCTCTTTGCGGTATGGTGCGTAGTAGACCACTACTCACACACACACACACACACACACACACACACACACACACACACACACATATATGGGAAAAGGTACTATGCACTCGACCTCACGATAAGCTGCCGTGAGGTCGAGCTGTGTGGGCCCCACCGTGATGCGTTTCGACCATCAACACCGTGCATTTGATGGGTCCCTTTAAATTATGGGATATCCCAAAAATCAGCCGTATACGGAACTCAGGTGGGCCATACCATCTAAAATTATGTGAAGACACCATTAAAACATATAAAAGCACTTGGTGGGGCCCACCTGAGTTTTGCATGCGCCTGAAACTTGGTCTGAACCCTCATTCAAGTGGGACACACATAATGGATGGGCTGGATTTGCAAACCACATCTCAGTAGGCCCTTAAAAATGGTTATGAATGTTTTAAGTATGTGGTGTGGCCCACACAAGTCACGGATTGACTTGATTTTTGAGACCTAGGCCCACGATGGAATGGTGCATCTGACTGATGGGGTAGATGTTCGAAACGCATCATGGTGGGGCCCACACAGCTCAACCTCATGGGATGGACTCGTGAGGTCGAGCGCATAGTACCTTTTCCGTGTATATATATATATATATATATATATATATATATATATATATATATATATATACACACACGCATGCTCAGGCCTACAATCTGAACGGTCCATGTGATGCAGCACCCCATGAAACTCCAGGGACCAATTTTCACCCTAATCCAAAACTCTGGTGGGCCATAGAAAAGAGATGCAAATCAAATGAGGAAATTGTTTTCTTTTTCTATGTCCCTCCAAAGTTTTACATCAGGGTAAAAGTTAGGCCTTGGGGTTACATGGGAGGCTGCATCACATAAACCGTTCAAATTTTGAGCTTACGTCATGTGTGATGAGTTCTTAAAAAGTTTTGGCAAGAACTTATGAGAACCATATATATATATATATATATATATACATATATATATATATATATATTGACGTAGGGATGAACGTGATGAGGATAAATACTCCGAATCCACGGAGCTTCTCTGGACTCCTCACAGAGACTTCTCGAATCCACGAGGAAAGAAAGCAGAAAATAGTAATAATTTCTAATAAATTCGAAATTAATTAATTAATTCATAAAAACGAGTTCACAACCCTTTAAATAGGGGTACCAAGCAATGGGAAAGAAATCAAAATCAAACTACAACTACAACTCCTAGAATTCGCGACTTACTATAAATAGTAAACTTACTATTTATAGACGGTCGTGATGTCTACTAGTGCACAAGGTTTTCGGCCAAAAATAGGTAAGTGTCCTATTTGGCTTCACCAAACCGTTCTCCTAATTATTCTAAGCTCTTTTCACGTTGGGCGCAACTCCTAAAGCCCAACGGATGAAGAGTTATAATCAAACTAAAACTTACTATTTATAGTAAAATTGAAATTAAAACAGGAAAACAACCATCAATCCAGGGGTTTTTCGCAATTCCGGGAGTCGCAACCCTGCATAGCTAGGTTGGTTGGCTAAAGTAGCTCGTTCTACCCCAAAATCATATATTTTACGTCAGATAACTCATTCCGGATTGCGAGATACGCCTGATTTAAGGTCCGATGGTCTGGATCACTTCTATAGTTGACCGGGCCTTTTCTGGTCCATCTTGGCCATGTAACTGTTCGCGACCCGCTCTACATCATATATAAGAAATGCCTTAATAAAACATTGGTTTAAAATCTGCTGAGAGTTTGAAATTTTCATGATGGTATTATCAAGTGTATTTCTTGTAATGATATCAATATCTGGGTAATATTTGTCAAGTTGGTTATGGTTATCGGTTTAAGGGTGTGTTTGGTTGCACCGAATATCAGGAAATCTCATGATATTTTGCACAAATTAGACTGATTAATCATGAAATTTTGGTGCAACCAAACGCATCTAAAAACTGACTTTGGGTGAGTTTGGGATTTAAAGGTCAATCTAGAAGGCTGTGGAAGATTTCTCATATGTAAAATGGACTGGTGAATAAGGTGCAGTTAAGTTGTTAGGATTAAACAGGGCAGTAGAATAGGCATTTGGATTATTGGCTTTCAAAATTAAGAATGAAATGGACTTCAGTTGGGCGGATTTGGGCTATAATGCTGCATTGGTGCTGGTGCTGTTTGGGTTTTTCGGATAATGGTTTGAGGCCGTGTAGAATTGGAGCTGGATGTACCAGGAAGGAATGGATTTGGGTTGCAATAGGTTGTTTGAATGCTCAAAGAACCGTTTATATATGGATTGTCAAATCCATTTTCGGAAAGGAAAATAAGTACACCACGTGCTAAAAAATGAACTATGTTTACTTGCTAAAAAGTCGAATAAGGTGAGAAACGTGCATGCATTAACACAATATTCCACGCACAAATATCAATATCTCTTAGTTGGGTCCTTGCTCTTGCTCGGGTGGTAGACTCTCAGGAGTTTCAACTCCCGGTCAAGGGTTCGAGTACCCATAGGTGGTGAAATTCCACCAGCGTGAGTGTGTAGGGGTGTGTGTGCGTGTGTAAAAATTAAAATTAAATTAAATTAAATTAAATTAAAAAAAAAATTATCGCTTATGCTAAATATGCTACATATATGACTCTGATCATTCATATTCAAGTATCAAAATCTTTCACATATTTTATTATCAATCTTCAAACACCTTACATGTGCCATATAAATATAGATTGTGTTCTACCCTCACTTGTCGAGCAGGGGCTCTGAGTGGCCACCATGATGTATGGGTTTTATCCATACCATTCATCCATTTTTCCGGTATCATTTCAGGATGTAGGCCCAAAAGTGAGACGGATCCAAGACACAGGTGGACCACACAATGCACCATGATGTATGGGTTTTATCCATACCATTCATCCATTTTTCCGGTATCATTTCAGGATGTAGGCCCAAAAGTGAGGCAGATCCAAGACACAGGTGGACCACACAATGGATATTAAACTCTTACCGTTGAAAACTTTGTGGGGGGCCACGGAAGTTTTGGATCTAGCTGATACTTGTGTTTTCCCTTCGTTCGTCTATGTAACTTTATGAATAGGTTGGATGGCAAATAAACATCACATGCTGATATTTGTGTTTTCATTTCATCCTTATCTATATAACTTTATGAATATGTTGGAGGGCAAATAAACATCATTGTGGACTTTAGAAAAGTTTCCATGGCAAGCATAATTATCACTGCTGCTTCTGTAGTGTGGTCTACTTGAGCCCTAAATCTGCCTAACTTTTGGTCCTATTCCATAACATGCCACGGCAAAATGGATAGACGGTGTGGATAAAACCCATACATCATGGTGGCCACTTAGAGCTCCTGCCCGCGAGCTAGAGATGGGCAGTGGTAGAATGGTAGAACTTAATCCATGTTCGCACCGCATGTCAACGTACATGTAGTAGCATGTATCAAGAATCATCTTAAGCTCCCCACATATTTCATCACTGTCCCTTTAAAGTAATTGACAAAGGGAAACATGTCAGTTAATCTAAAAGAAGATTATTTAAATAGCTTATTCAAGATAGCATGTATCAATACAACTTTACTTGCATCCAAACCTCTCTTAAAGATTGAATTGAATGAGTGGGACCCATTTTCGGTAAAACAGGACCACTTGAAGGACCTCTTTATAAGTATTATTGATGGGTTCGGATTGAGTTGACTTGTACTAGTCAAGTCTAGTTTTTCCAAGTTTTTTAAGTATGGTTTTTGGAGCAATTTTACATTCTTTCCATTAGTGTGACCAACCATATGGGTGTGGAATTATTTTACATATATAACATGGTGGACCCCACAGAGCTAGATGGTCTAAGCTTTATGAAGGTGTTGCAGACGTTCATGGTCCTCCATGGTGGTAGGACTCTGTGGGGCCTGCTGTGATGTATATGTTTTATTCATGTGGTCCATTAACTTTACCAGCTCATTTTAAGCGATGAGCTCAAAATTTAAACATATCCAAAGCTCATGTGGACCCACTATAAGAAACAACAGTTGAAACCTTCCTACAGCCCACAGCGATGTTTTTATAAATTCACAACAGACCTGGATGAAAAGTAAACACAAATATCAAATTGATTCAAAACTTCTGTGGCTCTGAGAAGTTTTGGTTGCTAGACATTCAATCGCCACTGTTTCCTACGGCGTGGTCCACTTGAGCTTTCGATCCGTCTCATTTTTTCACGTCATGCTCTAAAATGAACTGGGGAAACAGATGAATGGTGTGGATAAAACATATACATCACGGTGGGGCCCACAAAGCTGGGTCACCAAGCACTTGGTGTCCCCACGTGATTCTCCAGCAACTGGCTAACTGGTCATCGACGTTGACAATGATTACAGGGTAGCACGCGGTACATTCATCAAACTTAATTAAAAGGGAAGATCCAAGATCTACGGCCAAAAATAACATTGATCCCATGATCCTAACCGTTGAATTAACGGAACTGAAAGCTAAATGCAGACCCATCAAGCAGGCTACCATAGGTGTAGGCGTGACCTGATCTGACTTTGGCTTGTGGTCTATCCATGTTACGGCCCACTTCGGCAATGTGTGGGCGAGCCACAATTTTGGTTAGAAAACCTTATCTGTCAATTTAGTTCACTTCCTTTGTTTAATATTAACCATTTATAACTATCTAAGCTTACTGCCATCTCTTTGTAAGGCCATTAGTCAGATGGCTGGGATCATCCGAATTTTGCACTTGATCTCTCATATTAGCTCTAACAAATAAGATATGACTGTGTTGGTATACTTACAGAAAAATGAAAAAAGACGCTAATGGAGTGTAGAAGGGAGATTTTGAAAATTCAAAATAAACTACTATTACAATTGTGTGTCACTCAAGGAATGTTATAACACCCAGAGATCTATGCACGACCAAAACCTTAGAGATAGTTATTTCCTAGATGGCACATGACAAGAGTACATAAGCACACATATGCGAAGCACCTAGATAATACACATAGCTTAGCATAACATTAAGGGGTGACATCTAGTGACACATGATCAAATTTAATTGGCCACCGGCAGCTATAGCCCGTAAGTGGTACACCAAAAAGAGAAAGTTGTTTAGAAATAAAAATACAATCATATATGGCAATGTAATGGTTGGTTGACCCATTCTAAAATAAAAGCATATCAAGCCAAGTCCGTTAGCCTAACTGGTCAAATCATTGATCTCGAAAGCCAAAGGATTATACACAAAGCCACTCACTACTTAATCCAAGTTTATAAAAGCAAAAGAAAATGAAAAAAAATATAAAATAAAATAAAATAAAATAAAATAAAACTTTGGATCCTCACAAATCCCAACCCAACAAATCTCTTTTCAACTCAATTTTACTTATCAAATCTTTGTCTCGTATGGGCACTTATCTTATTCTAACTTAGTTTAACCTCTCCACTTCTAGTCATCATCATGTTGTAGTAATTCAGATCAATTAACATAACTTTAATTTAGCCTCTCCACTTTTATACAACAAATCACTGTAGCAAGTCAGATTTAGTTTAGTTTCATCTATGAATTCGGTGAAAACACCAAATTTTAAGTCCTTAGTGATTCTTTCAACCACAACTTGATGGTCACATCAGTATCATCTTAGGATTGTCCAAATTGTGACAATTGTCTTACAACCATTCAAATTTAAAAGACTATCAACCGTACACAGCCGTCTTACCTACTTGAACCATCATCAGTAAAAAAAAAAAAAAAATTTTAAAAAATGCTTTATTTACTTTTTTTTCTTTTTCAATTGTGTTACATTCATATTTAGTTTAATAAAATCGACACTTGTTGTATATTTCATATTTTCTTTTTAAATGTTTATTTTATAGGTAAACATGACCATGTTATTACCATTGTGATAAAAGTCGGTCTTCAAGGTAAAAAAAACTCACTGGAAGTACTAACCCTCTCCCTCACAAATCACCCGATTCCTTGCCAATCAATGATTCAGTAATCAGGTTAATCTTCACATATGATGTTAATGCAGTTATTTTGGCGCCTAGGGTCATAAACCCTTCAATTCAATTCGAGTAAAAAATGACTCGGGTATGCTCATCACATACATACTCTCACAGACCCAATTAAAATTGAACCATTCACTACACATGTAAACTTTTTCATACCATTTGCCTTCTACAATTGGACAAACTAGATGAAAAGTATTGTGGATACGCCACCCTATCAAATCTATGGTGGAGAGATAGCACTACTATAATCCTTCTGACTCTTATCATACCATCTCCCTTGTCAGGGATACAGTGATAATGTGAGGTGGGTATTGGAATTTTCCCCTCCTCTTATTTATGATAATAAAATAATGATGAAATAATTTAATTTATTTTTTTTTATTTTTAACACACACACCCCCCACACACTCACGCCAGTGGGATTTCACCACCTATGGATACTCGAACCGTTGACGGGGTGTTGAAACTCCTAAGAGTCTATCACCTGAGCAAGAGTAAGGATCCAAATGATGAAATAATTTGATGAACGGTGGGATCACATGGTCCAATTGGTAGTACCAGGTAAATAAGAAAGTCAGATGTGGATGGGACACTACCCCACCACTACCTAGCAAGTAATGGATAGGGTTGTGGGGCCACCTTTATCCACACCATCCATTTATTTTGCCATATCATTTTAGGGTGTAAGCTAAAAAACAAATGAGGAGTTCCGAGGCTCAACTAATCCACGGAAAAGAAATTAAACACCTACCTGGGGCCATGGAAGTTTTGGATGAAGATGGTATTTGTGTTTTACCTTAATCTAGGTCTTTTTTACCTTATGAACAGGTTTGGATCAAGATGGCAATTAACCATCATTGCGGGCCCTAGGAAGGTTTTAACAGTGGGTGTCATTATCACTATTGCTTCCTGTGGTGTGGTCCACTTGTCCGTTGGATCTGCCTCATTTTTTAACTTGTACCCTGAAGTGTTAGGGAAAAACGGCGTGGATAAAATTAATACATCAGTATGCCCCTCAAAGCCCCTATCTACTCCTAGCTAGGAAAGGACTAGTGTGGTAACCAATCCGCGTCCATCAAAGTCAAACTTGTCTTTGCTGGATACCAACAAGGTGATGTTGCCAACACCACCCCCCAATGGTGGTGTGGTGATGTGTTGGGCATTGTGGAGCCCATGTGAGGTATTTCTTTCGTATCCATTAGTCCATCCATTCATTATGCCAGTATTTTTCCTTCATTAATACAAGCATAAATGAATGGAAAATACAAATATCAGCTTGATCTAAAACTTTTTTTTACCCTTGGAAGATTTTAACAGTGAGTGCTCAATCACCATTGTTTCTTATTGTGTGGCTCACTGACGCAGGGGAGGACGTGAGGTCGAGCACCGTCTTCCTCAAGAGGATAACTATTCCGAATCCACGGAACTTCTCTGGACTCCTCACAGAGACTTCTCGAATCCACAAGAAAAGAGAGTAGAAAATAGAAATAAATTCTAAATAAATTCGAAATAGCTTAATTAATGCATAAAAACGAGTTCACAACCCTTTAAATAAGGGTACTAAGCAATGGGAAAGAAATCAGAATCAAACTACAACTAGGACTCTTAGAATTCGCGACTTACTATAAATAGTAAACTTATTATTTATAGACGGTCGTGATGTCTACTAGTGCGCAAGGTTTTCGGCCAAAAATAGTAACTGTCCTATTTGGCTTCACCAACCCGTTCTCCTAATTATTCTAAGCTCTTTTCACGTTGGGCGCAACTCCTAAAGCCCGATGGATGAAGAGTTCTAAGCAAACTAAAACTTACTATTTATAGTAAAAACGAAATTGAAACAGGGAAACGACCGTCAAATCAGGGGTTTCTCGCAATTCCGAGCGTCGCAACCCTGCGTAGCTGGGTTGGTTGGCTAAAGTAGCTCGTTCTACCCCAAAATCATATATTTTTCGTCCGCTAACTCATCCCGGATTGCGAGATATGCCTGATTTAAGGTCTGATGATCCAGATCACTTCTGTCGCCGACCGGGCCTTTTCTGATCCATCTTTACCATGTAATTGTCCGCGACCCGCTCTACATCACTCACTCTGTTTCAATTTTGGGTTCACTAAAATGAGTTAGGAAAATTGATGGAGAGTGAATATAAAACACATACATCACAATGGGCTCCACGGTGTCGAGTGTGGATTGAGTGGATTGGGTACTACTCCCGTTGGGAAGTGGATTGCATCTCACTCTCTGTCAAACCTTTATGTGTCTGACTAGATCTACATGGACCCCATCATAATGTATTTGTTTATCTACATCGCTCATCTCTTTTCTCATATCAAGGCATCGGCTAAAAAATGAGATTGATCCAACGCTCTAGTAGATGGTTCACTAGAGCGTTGAATCTGCCTCATTTTTGGACTCATGCTTTAACATGATCTAAAAAAAAGAATGAACAATGTGGATAAACAGATACATCAATAGCGGCCCCCACACAAATCTGGTTGAATGCTTGAAGGTTTGACTGGGTCGGGCACAATCCACTTCCCCCACCCCCCACTGTCACCTAGATAGAGATGACGTTTTTGTCGGGGGTTCTATGGGACCCACATGATGCATATGTTTTATCTACACCATCCATCCATTTTAGCAGATCATTTTATTAGGGCATGAGTCCAAAAAAAAATAGGTAAATTAAAGGCTCAAGTGGACCACACCACAACAACTTTGAGAAGGGGAGGGACATAGCAATTTTGGATCAAGCTAATATTTGTGTTTTCCCTTTGTAGAGGTCTATATGACATTAGGAACAGTTGGATGACAAATAAACATCACAGTTGAGCCTACCAAGTTTTCAATATTGGAAATTAAATCCCCACTTTAGGGTTGTAGGCCCACCATAATGAATAGTGAACCCAAAGTGGTACTCAATCCGTGCAATTGAGTGGTGAACCCAAAGTGATTTAGGACTGGATGGGCCAACCATAATGCATGTATTTTATCCACGCCTTCCATCTGTGTTGTCAGCTCATTTCAGTGCATGAGCTTAAAATGAGGTAGATTCAAAGCTCAAGTGGATCACACCATGGGAAAAAGTGGACCTTCAATTCATAAGGCTCACGATGATGTTTATTTGTCAAACCTGCCCCGTAAGTTTCCAACAGCACCAATTCAAGTCCCACTGTTTTCTATAATAAGGTTCACTTGAGCTTTAGATATGCTATATGAGGCTCATGTTCTAAAATGAGCTGGTAAAATAGATTGATGAGGTGGAAGAAATACATACATCAGAGTGGCTCTCACATGTTCCTAACACCATATATCTACTTGGGGTAACCACAATCCGCCTCTCCTGCCTGGATTTGAACTGTTTTGAAGGCCCGGTCGATTGGGTCCTTACTCTTACCCGGGTGGCAGACTCCTTTGAGTTTCAACACCGGGTCAAGGGTTCGAGTACCATGGTGGTGAAATCACACAGCGTACGTGTGTGGGGGTGTGTGTGCGTGTGTAAAAAAAAAAAAAGGCCTGGTCGATTTAAAATTATAATTTTTAGGCCCGAGCCCGGCCCATTAACAACCCTACTCGCATGCTGCAAAAACCTGCAAGAAACTCTTGGTAGAGAAGGCCGACCAAAGATACCTACCTTTCCTGACCAAAGGCCACTAACATACATCTCAGGACCACCCAAAATACTGCTCCACATGATCTTTGGGCTGGTGTGCCTTCATTAGCAAATGCCCCTTCAACGGTTGTGATCGCTCTGTTAGTACGCTTTTGGCTTTTGCCTGTCCAAGTCAGACTCGGATTTCAACGACGTGGGCGATGTATTGTAAAATTATGTGGGCCCATCATGATGTTTGCATTTTATTTTATCCACATCGTTTATCCATTTTCCTAGATAATTTCAGAGGCATGCGCCTAAAATTGAGTAAGATTCAAAGCTCAAGTGGACCACACTGCAAGAAGTTGTCCTTTCGCAACGTAGATGGTTGATGGCAAATGGATGTCTCTGTTTCTCTTGTGTGGCCCACTTGAGCTCTGGATATGATGATTTTGGACTCATGCCATATAAAGATGGACGAGGTTTGGCTAGTGACTGGTCGGTGCTATGTGGGGCCCACCATGATCTATGTGTTTTATCTATACCGTCCATTCATTTTTACACATAATTTTAATCATGTATATAATAAATTAGGCATATCAAAATCTCAGGTGGACCACACCACGGAAAACAGTACTGATTGAACGTCTATCATTAAAAACCCCTGGGGCCCACCGTCATGTTTATTTGACATCCAACCCGTAGATTAGGTCATACAAACCTAGATAAAGGTAAAGAAAACAAATATCGGTTTTATCCAAAACTTTTGTATCCCCAAAAAGTTGTTTTTAATGGTGAGATTTTAATCAATAATGTGTGGCCACTTGAGATTTCGATCTACCTCAGTTTTGAGTTCATACCATAAAATTACATAAAAAAAATGGATGAGACACATACATCATGTTGGGTCCACAGAGCACCGACGGCTAGCCATTGCTAGTTGCAGGGAGTAGCCAATCCGTTTCCTAGGCAAAATCAACGTACGGTGCGGATACGGCCTTTGGAAAACGGAAGCGGATTGGCTGGTGTACCACACATCAGCTATATAACTGCTGCAGTGTCGTGCGAAGACGAGCGCTGGCGTTCTCCATCTTCGAGTTGTACGAACGGTTCAAAGGAGATCAAAGTTACATGGCCCCATAACGATGTATTTATTATATCCACACCGTTCATCCATTTTTCGAGATCATTTTAGAGTACCATCCAAAAACTGAATTCATATCCAAAGATCAACTGTACCAGACCACAAATAGCAGCCGAGATAATGATTTTCACTGTTAAAAATTTTATAACGCCCACCATAACGTTTATTTTCCAATATCTTCATAACGTTAAAAACCCCTGTATGAAGAGGAAAAACAAATTTCATTTTAATCAAAACCTTATATGAACCCCAAAAGGGTGTAGACGTTCAATCCCCCACTGCTTTTTTAGTGTGATCCAATTGATCGTTGATCAATTTTATTTTTAGTCTCAAGCATTAAAACGAGCTCGGAGAATGGATGAACCGTTTGGATATTACACTTACCTCATGATGAGACTCACAAAACTTGCTGACGTCAATACACTAGCTATATAGCTCGTGTGTGGTACACCAGCCAGAGTTTCGCCACGTATACAACGTCGGTGCCGTGTTATACGATATGCAATCTGAATCCGTCCAAGACAGGCCCTATTTTCTGACCGGTTTGGATTACCGTACGCACGGAGCACAGTTTTGTGTACTCACGAAGAGTACCGAGACAACTTTTCTACCATCCATCTCTCTCGTGTCTACGTCAGTGACCACTCTCTCCAGAGTATCGACCATTGAAACGATGGCAGACAACAGAAAAGGGTGTTGCAGACACTGACAACCCACCGAAAATAAAGAAACTCTCGTAAGGAAATGCTATGGTGCACTCGCCTCACACATGGATAAGAGGAGTATGTGTGCAGATCTGAACCGTTCAGCAGGCCATCCCTACTGTGTAGCTTCCATCAAGGAAGAAAAGTCAGGCTATCTGTTCATCACGTGGATCAAACATGTATATGTAATTTGGACCGTTGGATTCATCATGTAATCGTTCATTTGTTTACACATGTGACCATATTGGTAATAAGATCATTTCATTTTTGGGACGTTGTATCTAGTATTTACCCAGCAGTAATCACTGGATGAACGGTTCAGATCACGCACATATAAAGCGAGTGCACCTTACCATTCCTCGACTGCTGACCGACAAAATTCACACGAGAAACAAGAGAGGTGGTTCACTCAGGTTAAGCGGTCAGCAGCAGATTAGGAAACGAGACTGTAGAGCCGGTGGAACCGGAATAGGGCAGAGCCATCTCTCTGGAGCACGTATGGAACGATGATCTCTCAATCGAGACCATCCATATGGTGCGACATATCATAATGATATATATTTCAAAAATCAGACAAATCAGTGAATCACATTCGTCAATTTCATTACTTTGTTTCCTAACGTTGGTTTTAATCCTATTAATTAGATGGAATACATCATGATTTCTATTTGTATAGAAAACCATCTTCAATCCACAGTATCAGAAACGATATGAACGGTACAGATTGATAAATATACCTGCCACGTATGCAGTGGAGAAATGTATCTACCATATCGAGGTTCTCCAGGTTCTACCGGATGGTCTACCCAGATTTCCCTCTTTCCATGGACTTCTACTTCTCAAAGGTCTGAAAGGACTCTCCATCGCCATGAATCCTTCTACCATAGGACACCTTTCCTCTAAATGGCTAATTACCAAAATACCCTTGACTTTTGATGGACCATCTTTTCTTATTTTTGGTATACATTGATGCACTGGCAGAGTATAATCATCCGTAGGCATGCATGCATACGCGTATTTGTACATGATCTAAACCGTTCAGATCATGGGCCCACTATAGGTGTGGAATAGCCTTAGATAAGATTGATTGAACGATCATAAGCTTCCTGGAGATTGGCTTTGAATTTTGGACGGCTAAGTTCTTTCTTCGATTTGATGGCCGGAAATCAGATGGTAAGGACCATTTGTTGAGTAGGACCCATCCACGATTAGTCCCTTAATTTCAACGGTCTGGATTGAGGTAGACTCATGCCACGTGTACAGCGGCAGGCATCTCATTCTCATTCCGGGTAGCTTGCAAGGTACTTGATCTGGACGTTGAGAGAAAAAAGAAATAATAGGTGTCCCTGGACACCTTTTTGTGATTCTTTCGTTTTCTTTCCTAATCCATAAATGTTGCAGTGCTCTCAGTTATAAAGTGCCCATAGTTGCATCAGGACACTTAGACGATCCAATCCATTGATCTATACCGTTCATCATGTCCAATACATATTTCATAGACCACCATGGAAACATCCCACTAATTGGGAAAATATTAGCCATTTGATCAATGGCCTTAAATATGAACGGGAAAGATCATTTATACATAAATAGTTCCAACCCAGAAATCGATCCATTTATTTATTAGGCTCCATCATGGATTGCTTATGTTTGTAAATAATCACTTTTGTTAGGAAATCTTGACCATCCCATCCATGGCTTGGAAAAAAGGGTGGCTATAGAAATAAGGCCAAATCAAGGATGGATTAGATCATCCGATCAATGTAATTTCCTTGTGTAAGCACATGAGAAGTGTACCGAATTTAATGGACGGTTAAGATTGATCGATTGAAGTGTCTAAGCAGCCCAATACAATTAGGAGTACTATAACTTATAGTGCTCTCATATCACTAATGCATCTTTATCTTATCATATAAGAAGATGCTTGAGAAAAAATTGCTTGAGCTTAACGTCGACATGTAAAAATCTAATTATTTTTTTCTTCTAAAATTGCAAATTTCAAAGCTTATATGAGAATATTTTGGAAATTGAGATATACACAAAGGGCCTGTTTGGATGCCACTCATTTTCATTCATGTAGAATGTTTGTATCATACCACGTCAACGTATTAAAAATAAAAAATAAAAAATCCAATATAAATGTTTTTAGGATAAGCTTAATGTAAAAAATCAAGTGTGGGCCCACTGTTATGTTTTACTGAAATCCAATCCATCCATCATGTGTGTCCCCTAATGTTCTCCTCGGATCCCAAAAATCCAGACAACAGGAAACTCAGGTCGCCCACACCATGTAATAGGCCTTGGCATTGGATTTCAATTCAAGGACTAAATTCCGCACCTTAAATTCTTGGTGGATTTGAATCTAGATCCTGTTGTTACAAGCGTTTTCCTCATATTTTGGGGAACAAAATAGAAACTCCCTTATTGTTGTAGGTGATCAATTCCCTGTCTTTCCTTGTAACTAGGGTCCTTACCTCGGTGGTATACTATGAGGAGTTCCAACACGAGGTCCCAGGTTCGATATCCATAGGCAGTGAAATCCCTGATTCATGTGAAAGGTTGGTAACACAAAAATAATATTACGAGACATGATCAAGAGTGGGTGCGGTACTATACGGCCTCCTTCGGCTTGCAAATTCAAGTTCACTTGACTCAGTTGCTGAATCGAGAGTATGACTCGATGGGGAGGGAGTGTCATTATTTTTTATGGGTTTTTTGACCCGTCGTCGACTGGTCGTGAGCCTCGCTCGACCGGTCGAAGGCTGGTTTCGACCGGTCGAAGGAGTCGAGTCGTGAAACGACTCAAAGTCCAGCGACTGTGGACTATTTTTCTTCGGGGTGCTCGACTAGTCGAAGGAGGTGTTCGACCGGTCATAGGTGGCTCTCGACCGGTCGTAGACTCGGTTTGACCAGTCGAGGTTACGCAGATTCGTTCCACGATTTTGCGAGGATTTCGTGTCGCAAATCCTTTCGCAACTGGGATGCGGAAAGAGTTTCATAAAACTTTAAATAGGAGTTCTAAAGGCTTTCTAGGTACGACAAGAGGGTTTTTTAAAGCTTTACAAGGGATTTGTTAAAGGGTTTAGGGCTATCAAAGGTGAGAGAGAGAGGAAAAGAGAGAGAGGAAGCTTATAGAAGGGAGATTATGCTCGTGGAGGTTATCTACTGTGCAATCTATATCTCAGCGCTTCTATATCCTCGTAATCGGTGAGATCTCTCCGTTTTATTTGTTTCTCTCATTGTTTATCCACTCTTGCGTGAGTGAAGAAGGTTGTAACGTTCTACTTCATAGTGGATTGTTGATCTGGACGAGGTCCCGTGGTTTTTACCTCTTTGAGGGTTTTCCACGTAAAAATCTTTGTGTGGTTTGTGATTGATGCATTGATTATTTTCATTGCTTTATTATCCATAATTTTGGTTTGTTCTGGAGGGCTAGATCCTAAGGTTTTGTGCAAGGCCCCCAACAAAGTGGTATCAGAGCTAAGTTCATTGAACGGGTAGGATCAGTTTTGAATTATGGAAGGTGGCTCATCAAGGATGATCAGCCTCAATGGTTCTAACTGGACCATATGGAAGGCTAAGATGGAGGACTTGCTTTACTGTAAGGACCTATATTCTCCAATTTTAGGCATATCAGCAAAATCCAAGGATATGACTAATGATGATTGGAAGAAGATGGACCGGAAGGCGGTGGGGCTTGTTAGATAATGGTTGGATGATTCAGTGTTCCACCATGTGTCTATGGAAACCTCAGCCGCTAACTTATGGCTGAAATTACAAGGGTTGTATGAGAGGAAGACAGCCGGTAATAAAATTTTTCTGATAAGGCGACTTGTGAATCTCAAGTTCAAAGATGGTGGTTTTGTGGCCGAGCACATGAATGAGGTCAACAATATAGTGAACCAACTCTCCTCTGTGAAGATGGTCCTGGATGATGAATTGCAGGCTTTACTTTTGCTTAGTTCGTTGCCTGACAGTTGGGAGACATTAGTGGTGTCTCTAAGTAACTCCGGGCCAGACGGAAAGATATCTATGGAACAAGTAACTAGCTGTCTCTTCATTGAAGAGACAAGAAGGAAGTCTCAGGGGTCTACTCAGCAAGAGGCTCTTGTGACACATGAACGGGGGAGAGGAAAGAACAGGAAGGGCGGGAAGGCCCGAAATAAATCAAGAGGCAAGTCGAATAAAAGAAAAGATGTTGATTGCTGGAATTGTGGCAAGAAGGGCCACTACAAGCATGAATGTCGTGGTAAGAAGAACGACAAGAAAGGAAAAGGAAAGGAAGATGAATCGGATTCCACTGCGGTCGCTTCAGATGGCGACGTTGTAGTTATTTTTTTACAGATCATGATGTATGTCTTACGGCTACGAGTTAGGACACCGACTGGGTGATAGACTCGGGAGCTTCTTTTCATGCAACTCCACACAGGGACTTCTTCACAAGCTACAAGTTAGGTGACTATGAAACTGTGAAGATGAAAAATTCTAGCGTTTCAAAAATCGTGGAAGTCGGTGATATTTGTATGAAGACCGATGTGGGCTGTACATTGGTTCTAAGGATGTGATGCATATTCCAGACCTTCGCCTTAACTTGATGTCGACGGGAAGATTGGACGATGATGGTTATGAAAGCTGGTTTGCTGGTGGGCGATGGAAGCTCATCAAAGGTTCATTGATCGTGGTCAGAGGAAAGAAGTGTTGCACCCTTTACAAGGCAAGTGTCAGTATGTGCAAGGGTGGGTTGAACGCAGTGGAAGATTCAACTATTGACATGTGGCACAGGCGTCTAGGCCATATGAGTGAAAAATGGCTTCAGGTAATAGCAAAGAAGCGACTCCTTCTAGACGTGACAGGTACACCTATCAAAACCTGTCTTGATTGTTTATCAGGGAAACAACATAGAGTTTCATTCGTTAAAATTGTTTCTCATGTTAATAAAGTGCATGCATTAGATTTTGTTTATTATGATGTTTGTGGTCCTATGAGGACAAAAACCTTGGGTGGGGCATTGTATTTTGTTACTTTTATAGATGATGCATCTAGGAGGGTTTGGGCTTATGCTTTGAAATCCAAGGACGAGGTCTTTGGTGTGTTTAAATCGTTTTATGTTATGGCCGAGAGAGAGATAGGTAGATCATTGAAATGCATCTGCATTGACAATGGCGGTGAATACATTGGTGACTTTCATGAATACTGCAAGTCTCTGGATATACGGCATGAACAGATGGTTCCCAAGACCCCCCAGCATAATGGTGTAGCTGAGCGAATGAATCGCACCATTGTAGAGAGAATCAGATGCATGTTATCCTATGCGAAATTGTCCAAGACGTTCTAGGGAGAAGCAATGCACACGGCGGTGTATTTGATAAACAGTCTCCATCAGCCCCGTTGAATGGAGAAGTGCCTGAGAAGGTATGGACTGGACATGATCCATCGTACAATCATTTCAGGGTGTTTGGATGTAGGGCATCCGTTCACGTACTAAAGGACGAGAGGTCCAAGCTCGATATGAAGATCAGGTAGTGTGTGTTCTTAGGGTACGGTGATGAAAAATTTGGTTATAGATTGTCGGATCCGACCGAGAGGAAGCTCGTCAGGAGCAGAGATGTGGTTTTCTTTGAAGATCAGTGTATAGAAGACATTGATAAGCCAGAGAAGAACCAGCCTAGTTCAGGTGAGCTAGAGGACATGGATCCGGTTACTCCTCCTGTGATGCCTGATGACGGGGGAGTACAACAAGGTGCAGAGGACGAGGAAGTTCCTTCAGAAGATGGACCAGGGGAGCATCCCCCACTTGATCTACCTGTTGAGCCACAGGTGAGGAGGTCATATAGGGACAGACAACCGTCAAAGAGGTACTCACCACATGAGTACATTATGCTGACTGATGAGAGAGAGCCAGAAGATTATTCTGAGGCTCTAGCCGACGAGCATAAGGGGGAGTGGTTGAAAGCTATACAAGAGGAGATGGAACTCTTGCATAAGAACCACACCTATAATATGGTGAAATTGCCTAAGGGCAAGAAAGCTTTGAGCAACAAGTGGGTGTTCAGAAAGAAGGTTGAGCAGAAGAATTCACAGACGAGGTTCAAGGCCAGACTTGTGGTGAAAGATTTTGGTCAGAAGAAAGGCATAGACTTCGAGGAGATATTCTCACCAGTGGTGAAGATGACATCCATACGGGTGTTGCTTGGGTTGGTGGCTATCATGGATCTGGAGATAGAACAGTTAGATATTAAAACTGCCTTTCTCCATGGTGACCTGGAAGAAGAGATCTACATGCACCAACCAGAGGGGTTCGAAGTCAAGGGCAAGGAGCATATAATGTGTAAGCTGAGGAAGAGCTTGTATGGGTTACAACAAGCTCCACGGCAATGGTACAAGAAGTTCGACTCGTTTATGTTGAAACATGAGTATGATAGAATGGAGTCGGACCACTGTGTGTTCACGCGCAAGTTCTCAGATGGTGATTTCTTAGTTCTGCTCTTATACGTTGATGACATGCTCATCATGGGAAAAGACATCAAGAAGATTGACAGGCTAAAACAGGAGTTGGGCAAGTCTTTTGCGATGAAAGATTTGGGTCCGGCTAAACAGATCCTAGGAATGAAGATAACCCGTGACAGAAGCAGCAGGAAGCTCTGGTTGTCATAAGAGCGGTATATTGAGAAAATCCTAGAGCGGTTCAATATGAATGTAGCAAAGCCGGTCAGTACTCCACTACATGGTCACTTCAGATTGAGCGACAGGCAGTGTCCCAAGACGAAGGCAGAGGTGGAAGAGATGCAAAAGATACCTTACGCGTCAGCGGTAGGAAGTTTGATATATGCTATGGTGTGTACACGCCCAGACATAACATATGCGGTTGGTGTTATCAGCCGGTATCTTGCCAATCTTGGCAAAGAACATTGGGCAGCGGTGAAATGGATACTGCGGTATCTAAGAGGCTCATCCAGGTTGAGCCTATGCTATGGTGACGGTAAACCTGTGTTAGAGGGCTACATAGATGCAGATATGACAGGTGACACAGACTTCAGGAAGTCTACATCGGGGTTCATGTTCACGTTTGCAGGGAGAGCGGTTTCCTAGCAGAGCAAGCTACAGAAGGTCGTAGCATTGTCGACGACAGAGGCCGAGTACATTGCAGTCACAGATGTATGTAAAGAGATGCTTTAGATGAAAAGGTTCCTACAGGAACTTAGCCTAAAGCAAGAGGAGCACGTGGTCTATTGCGAGAGTCAGAGTGCTATACACTTGAGCAAGAATCTAAGTCAGCATTCCAAGTCAAAGCACATAAAGATTCGATATCACTGGATCAGGGATACTTTGAAACAGAAGGTGTTACAGCTTGAGAAGGTCCACACGGACGATAATGGGTCAGACATGATGACCAAGGCTTTGCTCAAAGGCAAGTTTGAGATTTGTAGAAACCTGGCTGGCTTGAGGAAGGTGGATCCCTCCTGGGTTAAAAAGGGGGAGATCTGATGGGTTTTTTGACCCGTCGTCGACCGGTCGTGAGCCTCGCTCGACCGGTCGAAGGCTGGTTTCGACTACTCGAAGGAGTCGAGTCGTGGCACGATTCAAAGTCCAGCGACTGTGGACTATTTTTCTTCAGGGTGCTCGACCAGTCGAAGGAGGTGCTGGACCGGTCGTAGGTGGCTCTCGACCGGTCGTAGACTTGGTTCGACCAGTCGAGGTTACGCAGATTCGTTCCGCGATTTTGCACAGTTTCGTGTCGCAAGTCCTTTCGCAACTGAGATGCGGAAAGGAGTTTCCTAAAACTTTAAATATGAGTTCCCAAGGCTTTCTAGTACGACAAGAGGGTTTTCTAAAGCTTTACAAGGGATTTGCTAAAGGGTTTAGGGCTATCAAAGGTGAGAGAGAGAGGAAAAGAGAGAGAGAAAGCTTATAGAAGAGAGATTATGCTCGTGGAGGTTATCTATTGTGCAATCTATATCTCAGCGCTTCTATGTTCTCGTAATCGGTGAGATCTCTCCGTTTTCTTTGTTTCTCTCATTGTTTATCCACTCCTGCGTGAGTGAAGAAGGTTGTAACGTTCTACTTCATAGTGGATTGTTGATCTGGACGAGGTTCCGTGGTTTTTACCTCTTTGAGGGTTTTCCACGTAAAAATCTCTTGTGTGGTGTGTGATTGATGCATTGATTATTTTCATTGCTTTATTATCCATAATTCTGGTTTGTTCTGGAGGGCTAGATCCTAAGGTTTTGTGCAAGGCCCCCAACAATTTTTTGTTTATTATTTTGGATTTTCTTTTATATCTATGTATTTTAGAATTAATATTTAGTCTCATGCAAAATCTATCCAATGTTTGGAAACAAAGGAAAAGATTTGATTAATCTAGTATCATATATTCTATAGTCAATGGTGGATATTGCGGTCATTTATCCATATGTGCCCTTTACATATGACAGTTAAGTTGTATATTTCTATAGGTGACCGATATCAGTTGTGAAATGTGGTCCATTGATTATAATTCTATAGTCCACCAAAGACGGGGCTTTACTTAATTAATATAGTGTATTTTTGAAAGGAAGAATTTGACCTCAAACATGGGATTAGATGGTAAAATGCATGAGTATTTCTAAACATACAATCATTGTAATAATGGTGTTAATTCATCTAATGCAATTTCATACCATTTAATCTCGCAAATCAACACACGAGGAGAGAAGGGAAGCAGTTTGCATGGTGTGCCATACACCTTTGTTGACATCACCATGTTCTCGGCCCCAATTATGATGTATGTGTTATATCTACACCATCCATCTATTTTTTAAGATCATTTTGCGGCTTGGGCCTATAAATGGGCCGGATCCAACACTCAAGTAAACCACACCACAAAAAATAGTGGACACAAGGACACCCATCAGTGGAACCTAATTCAAGTAGACTACACCACAAAAATAATGGACTGCCCTGATGTTTATTTGGAACCTTTCTTAGGCCCATTATTTGTCATTCAACGTGTTATAAGGGCACAAACATATATGAAGGAAAACACAAATACCAGCTTGATCCAAAACTTTTGTGCTCCTCCGAGAAGTTTTCGATGTTTGGGCCTTCAATCTTCATTGCTTTCTATGGTATGGTCCACTCAAGCTTTTGATCTGCCCCACTTTTGTATGTATTCTTAAAATGATCTCACAAGACTTACGAACAATGCAGATATAATTCATAAATCATAGTCCCCTAGACCATTGTGACATCAACAAACCACCGTGGTTGGCACACCATGCAATCTACTTTAAGAGAGATGTTAAAGCGGTTAAAAAGAAAAATTACTATTGGAAATAAAACAAAAAGGAAAATCCAATATTTTGAGGGTTTTTATTTTTTTAGCTAAAGGAACAACTTTTCCATTCTTGTAACTTAGCCAAAACATGGTTAAACAATCATTTTAACTTAAATCGTTCATGTATTCAAACAACCGCTGAGTAGGTTTGAATGGACTTTTGAAACCCGGCTATTTTTGCCTACAATGGAAGATGGGTGCGCCGAATCAACCCCATTTGTTTCAAATGTAAAAGCAATATCTACCATGCATGTTATCATGCAAACAGAGAAAAAGACAGGTGGGGTTAGAGGAAAAAAAATGAGATTTTTTATTTTTATTTTTATTTTTTATATACCCCTCGGTGTTAATCTGCTCCACTAGTGCACCAATACATGAGGGTGTATATAAAGGTTTGCTGCGCTTCTGCACATGAACCACATGGTATTCTGGCTTTAAGCTTTTTTATTTTATTTTATTTTATTTATTTATTTTATAAATTTTATTAAATGCTAATTTCATTGAGTGGATTAGGTGTGGCCCGGACTCACCTAAGATGGTGAGGTCCTTATTGTGGGATCCACCTTTATGTATGTATTTTATATTAAGAATGTCCATCTATTTTCTAGATTATTTTAAGGCATGATCCTAAAAAAAAATAAAGGAGATCTAATTCTTAAATGGACCATTCCATTGGAAAT
Organism: Magnolia officinalis; assembly: GCA_021015155.1. Classification (NCBI taxonomy): domain Eukaryota; kingdom Viridiplantae; phylum Streptophyta; class Magnoliopsida; order Magnoliales; family Magnoliaceae; genus Magnolia; species Magnolia officinalis. Next base: position 60,629,980 of record JAJHSJ010000011.1, read on the forward strand.
AGTAGTGATTAACCGTTAATAGGCCACAATAGTTTTGGATCACGCTTATGTTTGTTTTTTTTCTTCATTTAGTTTTATATTACGTTATTAACAAGTCTGACATGACTAATAAATATTATGAAAACATTACAGTTGGCCCTAAGATGTTTTTAATGGAGGGTGCTCAATCACCACTGTGGTTTATCTCATACTTGAATCTTCTCATTTTTGGGCTAAGGGCTTAAAAATATTTGTCAAATGGACGAGCAATGTAGTAAAATGGGTTACAATAAAGGCTCACCTAATTTGTTCCCTGATTTCATTAATTAATAGGGCCCACCAAGTGTTCATAGGTTAATTAGCACTTTTGTGGGCCCCATCCGACGGATCGTTTCAAACCATCTGTCACCATCGGCATTTCTTTGCAAATTCATTTGTAGTCCACACCACACATCAAACGACGACTAATGCTTGATCCAAATGAGAATTAAGAGACATGACCAATCCAAAATATCTGTTCACAAATGGATGGTTCATAGATTACTTGACCGTAACATAATGAACGGTCCGGATCGACGATCTGATGGTCCATATAATCAGAACCACAAAACCTCATTTAAAGCCTTATGTATACCTACATGCACCATACCATGACCACCTCCACCACTAATCAATCCCTTTCTCACCATCTTAACAAGGAAACTCCTTTTTATTTATCCACACTGCTTTATTGGTTTCTTCTCCCATCCAAGCATACATCCACCCAACAGAAATAAATAAAGGGGCAAGGGTATTTTGGTAAAATCAACAATAACTACTAAAAAAATCCTGATTTCACCATCCCCCACCACAAGTCTCCATGTTACAAAGCAACAACACAAGCTGCAACATCATCAGAGAAATACAGCCATTTATCCCACCTTGCCTTTTCAGCACCTCTCTCTCTCATCAAACCCCAACAATCCAAAGGCCCCAAATCCAAGCTATCCAAGAGAAAAGAAAGGAAAGAAAGAAAGAGAAGCAACCAAGAAACAAGAAACAACAACAACAACCCAGATACCCCTTCAAAGACTCCCAATCTCAACCATTCTCTCTCCTCTCTCTCTTTCCTAATGGCCCAGCTGGACCTAAATTTATGTAGAGAAAGGAAAAACAAAAAAAAAGAAAGAAAGAGAGAGAGAAGGAAAGACAGAAAGAGAGAAGGAAAGAGAGAGGATGTGTTCAAATGTCTTCCAACCAAACCCCAACAAAAACAAACTTGCCAGAAATGCCCCTCTGCAACCCAAAAAACCTCATCTCCATCAAACAAAAGTCCAGCTACTATTCCCGATTTATATGGGCTTTTTTTTTTTTTCTTTGGTTGTCTCGGTCAGAGTTTCAACAAGAGAGAAGGAAACCCTTCTTTCTTACTTCCTTCCTTCCCTCTCCACCTTTTATTTCTCCTCTGTATTCCTCTCTCCTTTTATTTCTCTCTCTCTCTCTCTCTTTCCTCTTCTTCAATAGAGATTTTCCATCTGGGTTTTCTCTCTAGATGATGAAGAAGTCCAAAGGAGTTGCGGATTCTTCTCCTTCTTATGCCGTTGATGAAGAGGCAAAAGCTAGGCGTAAGCATCAGATCCTGATGCAAGATTTCGACGAGTTAGAGAAGGTGAGATCTTGGATTTGTCTCTTTATTTCTTTTTTAGGTTTTTGATTTCTGGGTTTTTTTTTCTTTGGGCGATTTAGGAAGGGATGCTTGGTTTTTTGTTCTGGATTTTTTTTTTTTGTTTTTTTTTGTTTTTGTTTTTGTTTTTTGTTTTTTTTTTTTTTCTCTTTTGGGGTTTTTTCTTTTCTTGATTTATGGAAGATCTGGGGATTTTTTAGTTTCTGGGGTTTTCTTTTCGCCCTGATTCGTGAAAGATGGATGGTTTTTGTTTTGTGGGGTTTTCTGCTTTTGTTGATTTCTGAGAGATCTAGGGTTTCTTTTCTGGGAGGAAAAAGAAACAGATCTGGGATTTCTGTTTGATGGGTTTTTTAAGGGTGTTATTTTATTGAAGATCTGGAGATTTTTCGTGGGTCTGTTGCTTTTTTTTTTCTTTTTTGGTCTTACGTAAAATCTAAGAATGTTTTCTCCCTTCTTGATTTATAGAATATTTATGTTATATTTTCTGCTGAATTTCTAGGGTTTTCTCTTTTGGGTTTTCTTAATTTCTTAATTTGTTTCTCGATTTATGAAATTTCAAGGGTTTTCTTCGATCTGGTTTTTAGGTTTTCCTCTCTTTGGTTTTTAGGGTTTTTAATTAATTTATTTTTTTCGAGTTTTTCATTGTGATGTCTTGCTTATCTTCTATTTATTGATTTTTTTGGGTCTTCTCTCTGATTCATTATTGAATTTTTAGTGCTTTTTCCTGTGTGGGTTTCGCCTTCTTTTTCCGATTTATTGAATCTCTTCTTGGTGGATTGTTGTTTGTTTCCTCAATTTCTTGAATTCCGATGTATCTTTTGCCTTTCTTGATTTATTGATTTCTTGGGCTTACTGTGTGGTTTTTCTAGGGTTGGGCTTTGTTTTGATGGTTGATTTGGCTTCCTCCATTTCTTGAATTCCGTTGTATCTTTTGCCTTTCTCGATTTATTGATTTCTCGGGCTTACTGTGTGGTTTTTCTAGGGTTGGGCTTTGTTTTGATGGTTGATTTGTTTTTTCTTTTTTCTTTCTTACCTTTTCATGAAAATTTTTTATCCTATGAAATCTCTTTTTTCTTTTTTTTCTTTTTTCCTTCTTCCTCCAACTTATCAGTGGATTACTTTAAATGTTTTGCAGGAAACTGAATCTACGAAGAAAAGATTGCAGGCGGCAAAACAGAAGAAACTGATCCTCTCAGCTGAAGTCAGGTAATATTTCTCTCTATCTTTTGTTCCTCAGTTTCCATTTATATCGGAAAAATAGAATTATTTTTTAATACATTTTCAGATTCTTACGGCGGAGATATAAATACTTAATGAAAAACCCACAACAAAAAACCCCATCGGAGCAAATCATTCAACTTCAAAATCCGAAACTCCATATAGAAAGCACAACAAGGGAAAGAAATTTCAAGGCAAAAGAAGCTGCTGCTCGTAGCCAATCTCCAGTTCTGGACTTGAACCAGATATCCGTTCCGGTAACCAATTCAGTCCTACATTCTCGATTATTGATTCGTTCATCATGTGAAATCTCTGGAATTATGGGAATGTTTTGCTTACGTCTTAAGTAATCCTGCTCGATTGCAGGAAGCAGAAGAAACTGGAGAATTTCAGGTTGTTTGGGAACCTTTGAGAGTGGAGAAAAAGCTGAAAAGGCCTTCCATTGAAAGGGATGCAATGGGAAGCGATATGAAACAATTGATATGTAGGGACATTGGAAACGGATCAAATCGAACAGGAAAGAGGAAGATTTCATGGCAAGATCAGGTAGCTCTGAGGGTTTAAACTTAAAGCTCTCTCTCCATTTCATTAGATAGAGAAAAAAATTGCTTTAATGTCATGGACTTCTAGCTTGCATACAACCAAGTGATTAATTTTCCTTTTTATCTAATCTTCTTATATGCATAGATTTTTTCTTTTTCTTTTTCTTTTTCTTTTTTAATTTTCTTCTCTTTATGTAAAGGAAAGCAGATGTTTATATTTTGTTATCATATGGAAAAACAATACCCTTTAACCATATAGATGATCTCAGATTTTTCATTCACTGGTATTTGATGGGCTTTGATTTCTTAATGTTATTTGATGGGCCTACTGGATGGGCCATGCGGGAAAACATAACATGGGTGAGATGGATCTCATGACAATGCCAAGTTTATTTTTGAAATATTACCCAATTGCAATCTTGCAAAGTTGTCTGATTAGTGGTGAAGATCCGTCTATCAAATGAATGGTTTGGTTCTTTTTTGCCAAGATTGAATGCTTATTACTACTAAATCTTGTAAATCTGTGTTTGGCATAAAATCAGAGTTGCAATCTGCTTGCTTACTACACCTAGTAATGTTGAAGGATGGGAAGAGAGCAATCCCACCTAAATCCCAACTGTAATATTCAAGAGTAGCGATATTTTCTTCCTTCCCAACTGCAGTCTTCAAAAAGTTGTCTGATCAATTGCTAGGATTTGTCTCTCAAAATGAATGGTATGGATTTTATTCATGTGTGCCACTCATGCCAAGATTGAATGCACTTGGACATTTATATTTGGCTTAAAAGTCAAGAGGTGCAGATGTTCTTGCTTATCAGACTGTAATGTTGAAAGGATGGGAAGAGCAATCCCACCTAAATCCCAACTTTAATATATTAGAGGAGAGATATTTCCCAACTGCATATCTTCAAAAGTTGTCTGGTCAGTGGCTAGGATGGGTCTATGAAATGAATGGTTTGGATCTTATACATGTGTGCCAGATGTATCAAGACTCACTGCTTGAAAGTTTGGCAAAAAATCAGAATGAGGATTGTCTTGCTTATTTATTACTCCAATGAGTAAATTTCTTGCAGATTGCTAATGTTGAAGGATGTGAAGAACAATCCCACCCAAGTCCCCAAGGGCGTGTTTGGCCGGACCGATCCCATGGGATTAGGAGGTATGGGATTAGGAGGTATGCGATGGGTTTTAAGGTAATGATGGCAGCGTCAGTGGATGGTCTGCCGTCTTCTGGGATTTTCATATCCCTCTACCAAAAGATGTGCCTGTTTGGTCCGTCACAGCCATCCTGGGATCACTGACGTGACCCTGTTTGGATGGAGATGGGATTCCATTTTAATCCTTGCGATCCCACACCCACAGCGTGAGGTGGTCTGCCTGCTCTCACCCAAAAGACTTGGTACTTCCACACTCAATCTGTGGGACCCACATCGATGTATCTGTGTCATCCAAACCATCAATATGTTGTACTGTATCTTCCGAACCATCCAGAATGATTTGGATGGGCGGAAATATGAAGGCTATGACCGGGCTTATCATTGTGCGTACACTGCTTCCTATGTATGACTGTCCTGTTCGTGATTTGGGTCACACCACCTAATGCCAGGGAGCGGATTTGCTGCCACCCGATCTTCATCTCAGCCATACACAACATGGGATGATGCCGTTTGTGCATACGTGTGGATGTTTATGGAATCAGATCCAATTGGATGATTATGATATCAACTCCTAATGCAAGACGTACTATGACTATAGTATGTCATGAAATCATCCATCAATGTACCAATGTTAGTAAAACATACCCAACAATATCTATAATTTTATCATAATATACAATGCGAAAAAAACAACTCCTGCCTAAAATCCGAGTACGATGGATTTCAATCCCAATTCCTGGATCAATCCATCTCCTGATCTTTGCCAAAAGAGGCGTTACTCGTGCATGCATGTGAACTTACAGATCTGACGGCCGACCCTTCACAGTGCAAAGCATATGGCAGAATGATGGATTTTGCGAAGTCGACTACTTGCAATTTCGAAGAGATTAATTCCACACATGGACATTAGAAAAAGTTTTAGAAGTTTTGAAAACGGGACGACATCCGATTGAAGTATTGATAACAATAGAACATCCTGAAACGGCCAATCCGGAGACAGATTAGGGGAAAATCAGGGTAAGGGAGACATACCTCACGCAAGAGCAGCGGCACCTATGCAGAGACGGGAGCTTACCTTCCCCCCGTAGGGCAATGAATGGAGCAAGACCTGCTGCAACCATGGTTAAATAGTCGGTGATGGACGTCACTGACAGAGGACCATACCATCAACAGTTCATCTTTGCTAGTACGGACTTGAGCACTGCGGGAAGGGATATTGCAGGCGGCGAGGGCGTTTCCTCTTCGGACACGCAAAAATCCAGCTGCAGAGCGAAATCCCGCGGGATTTGTTGGTGGGCTCGAGGAGACGAGAGAGGTGGGATGGGATATCAGGGCGATATCCACCGTACACGATTTCAACCGCCATGGGATTGAGATGCATTGCGGATCCCATGCGACGCAAACGCGCGCGTGGGATGTGCACGCGGGATCGCGTCATCCCATCCGCCGTAAGCTATATTAATCCCACTGCCCAAACACGCCCCAAGGGATTTTAATTGGGTCTTGGATGCTTGTATTATTGAATTTAGTGCAAGTCATGGATTTTATTTTTAATTGAAAGAAGATTTCAAGGGGATTTGCAACCTGATATTAGAGGGTTTGCCCTTGTATGTAGAATGTGAAAGGACCCAATTCTGAGCTGTCGTTTCTGTTAGATCCAGACCATTCATCTTTCTGACCATAGTGTTAGTGGCCCATTTTCCATGATGAGACAAATTGGTGGCTATGATTCTTTTTCCTTCACAAATTCCATTTCTAGAAAGACATCCAATTGATGGCTAGGATCATTTGACCAAATGCAATCTTTGCCTAGTGGCCCATCTATGGTCAGACCAGATGATGAACAGTCTGGATCTTGTGCTTGCATGGGTATTACATTGAGAGTTCTTGATAACAAAGATGATAATCCCTTTGATTGGCGACCAGTTGATGTAGAGCGGGTCGCGAACAGTTACATGGCCAAGATGGATCAAAAAAGGCCCGGTCGGCGACAGAAGTGATCTGGACCATCAGACCTTAAATCAGGCGTATCTCGCAATCCAGGATGAGTTAGCCGACGAAAAAAATATGATTTTGGGGTAGAACAAGCTACTTTAGCCAACCAACCCTGCTATGCCGGGTTGTGACACCCGGAATTGCAAAAAACCCCTGGATTTACGGTCGTTTCCCTGTTTTAATTTCAATTTTACTATAAATAGTAAGTTTTAGTTTGATTATAACTCTTCATCCGTTGGGCTTTAAGAGTTGCACCCAACGTGAAAAGAGCTTAGAATAATTAGGAGAACGGTTTGGTGAAGCCAAATAGGACACTATTTTCGGCCGAAAACCTTGCGCACTAGTAGACATCACGACCGTCTATAAATAGTAAGTTTACTATTTATAGGAGTTGTAGTTGTAGTTTGATTCTGATTTCTTTCCCATTGCTTGGTACCCCTATTTAAAGGGCTGTGAACTCATTTTTATGAATTAATTAATCAGTTTCGAAATTATTAGAAATTATTTCTGTTTTCTGCTTTCTTTCCTCGTGGATTCGAGAAGTCTCTGTGAGGAGTCCAGAGAAGCTCCGTGGATTCGGAGTATTTATCCTCATCACGTTCATCCCTGCATCGATTGGTATCAAAGCGAGGATTTCCCTCGGGCCGATGACAAACAACGAAGGTATGAATCAAAATCCTGTGGACGGTGATCCAGGGATTCGTTATCTTTCGGAAAGAATGGAAGCTTTCCACCGGGAGAGTCAGTTGACCATGCAAGGGCTGCAAGTAACGCTCGACCGTCTTGCGAATGCGCTACTTCCGCCCCGAGCCTAGGCGGTGCTCCACCACCTATGGTGGCTCCACCACCCATGGTTGCTGTACGACGCAACCCCGATTTTCGTAGAGCACTACCAGTGGCAAACCGTATGGCTACACCAGATGATTCAAGTTCTAGCGACGAAGACCTTAATGAGGGTTTTGCCCGACGATCAATCCATGGAGGCGATCATCTAGATCGTGCTGAAAGAGACTACCGAGGTAAGGCTGAACTTCCTAGTTTTAATGGTTTATTATGTATAGAAGATTTCCTCGATTGGCTAGCCGAAGTAGAGAGATATTTTGATTACATGGACGTGCCAGATCATAAAAGGGTAAAATTGGTAGCGTTTAAATTAAAATCTGGTGCTTGGGAACAATTACAACTCTCACGAGCCCATCAGAATAAGGCGTCTATCTCATCATGGCTACAGATGAGACGTCTTCTTCGATAACGATTTCTCCCCAGTGATTATGAGCAGATACTATTCCAACAATATTAAAATTGCCGACAAGGAAATCGAACCGTCACAGATTACACAGAAGAATTCCAGCGATTGGCTACACGAAACGATCTGTCAGAATCTGAGTCACAGAAAGTGACACGATTTATAGGTGGGTTGCTGCCGATAATTCAGGACCGAGTTCAGATGTACCCAATCGGGACCGTGGATGAAGCAGTTCAATTGGCGGGTAGGGCAGAAACACAACTTGCAAGAGCTCTTGCTCGTCCATATCCTTCAACTCGACCCCCCATGACGGGTCCCACGCAGGATCCAGTGCTGGCACAAGGAAAAGATCCAGTAGGAGAACGTCCTCAACTTCCTACAACCGCAAACCGTGATACGGGGAGCGGCTCATCCAGACCTCAACGTACAACACCCACAACAACGGGCCCGAGTAGGGTTCCAAATCCTTATGCTCGGCCAAGGTCGAACAATTGTTACCGATGTGGCCAGCCAGGCCACTTATCAAACACTTGCCCTCAACGTCCCGCAGCACACTTGACTATAAACGAAGGGGGCACTGAAGATGAGGCCGCAGAAGAAGACTATGGCTTTGATGAACATGAACAAACCACTGAAGAAATAGCAGGTGGAGATGAAGTGACGGGCGAGGATCGTGGCGAATTTCTAGTTGTGAGGCGATTACTGTATGCCCCACGAAAAGAATTACATCCACAGCGACACAATATATTTCGTACTTGGTGCACTGTCAATGGAAATGTCTGTGATGTGATCATAGACAGCGGTAGTAGCGAGAACATCGTCTCAAGAGTGATGGTGAACAAGTTGCGGCTACCAACGACGAAACATCCTTCCCCGTACTCAATTGGCTAGATAAAAAAGGTGAATGAGACCAAGGTAACTGAATAATGCACTATCTCGTTTTCAATTGGCAAAAATTATAAGGATCAAATATTTTGTGACGTGGTCGACATGGAAGCTTGTTATATGCTACTCGGTCGACCCTAGCAGTCGGACCGTGATGTGACCCATCGGTGACGAGATAATGTCTACATATTCGTCAAGGATAGTCGAAAAATAATCCTTACCCCTATGGCACCAGAGAACCACCCTGAAGCTTCTAAAGTGGAGGGGAGTTCCCTCTTGACCATTCGGGATTTCATGGAGGAATCCAAGAAAACTGGTGAGGTATACGCCGTAGTGGTGAAGGGCGAGGAAGAGAAACCCTCAAACATCCCTCCAAGCTTAAGACTGTTGCTAAACGAATTCAAAGAAGTCTGACCTGAAGATTTACCTGATGGATTGCCCCCCATGAGGGACATCCAACATCACATAGACCTCGTCCCTGGGGCTAGCCTGCCCAACCGCCTTCATTATCGGATGAGTCCGAAGGAGTGTGAGATACTTCAAGGGCAAGTGGAGGAATTGATCCGTAAGGGTCTCTTGAGAGAGAGCATGAGCCCATGTGCCGTACCAGCATTATTAACGCCAAAAAAAGATGGAAGCTGGCGCATGTGTGTCGACAGCCGGGCAATCAACAAAATCACCATCAAATATCGGTTTCCAATACCACGGTTGGACGACATGCTCGATATGCTAGAAGGGGCCAAGGTGTTCTCTAAACTTGATCTAAGGAGCGGGTACCATCAGATTCGTATCCGACCCGGTAATGAGTGGAAAACGGCGTTCAAGACTAAGGAAGGGTTGTATGAGTGGCTGGTCATGCCCTTCGGCCTATCGAACGCACCAAGTACTTTTATGCGTTTGATGAATCAAGTTCTAAAACCGTTCACTGGCCGATTTGTGGTAGTATATTTTGATGACATATTGATATATAGCCAGGATGAGGCGGAGCACAGGAAACATCTCAGGCAGGTGCTGCAGGTCCTACAAATTAACAAGTTGTACCTCAACTTGAAGAAGTGTAGTTTTTTAACTAACAGTCTATTGTTTCTAGGATTTGTTGTAACGTCCACAGGCATTCATGTGGACGATGAAAAGGTGCAAGCTATTAGGGAATGGCCGATCCCGACAAACATTCATGAGGTGAGGAGTTTTCACGGGTTGGCGACTTTCTATCGTCGATTTGTGCGAGATTTTAGCACCATAGTCGCGCCCATAACAGATTGCATAAAAAAGGGACCATTCCAATGGACCGATAAAGCTGACAAGAGCTTCATGAGATCAAACATCATTATCTACAACACCGGTCTTAGTGCTTCCTAATTTTGACGAAATTGTTTGAGGTTGAGTGTGACGCTTCATACATCGGAATTGGAGGAGTATTATCACAGGAAGGCAGGCCGGTATAGCCTTCTACAGCGAGAAGCTCAGCGAAGCCCGAAAGAAGTGGTCGACTTATGAGCTTGAGTTGTACGCAGTTGTTCAAGCACTGCGACATTGGCAACATTATCTGATTCAAAGAGAGTTTGTTCTGTATACTGACTATCAAGTATTAAAGTTTATTAATAGTCAGACTAACGTGAATCGTGTGCATGCTAGATGGGTTGCGTTTTTACAGGAATTCACGTTCGTTCTGAAGCACAAGTCAGGGAAGCAGAACAAGGTGGCTGATGCACTTAGCCGTCGTGCATCATTACTAGTTACAATGAGCAACGAGGTGGTCGGCTTCGACTGTCTTAAGGAGCTGTATGCCGCGGATGAAGACTTCAAAGATTCTTGGATGAAGTGCCAAGAAGGTCACCCCAGCGACCTTCATATACAGGACGATTTTCTCTTCAAAGGGAATCGATTGTGCATCCCTTAAAGTTCCCTGAGGGAGCAGATTATTCAGGAGCTACATGGAGGTGACCTCGGTGGACACCTTGGGCGAGACAAGACGCGAGCTCTTGTGGAAGAGCGGTTATTACGGCTGCAATTAGTACGTGATGTGGGGAAGCCGTACAACGTTGTCATGTTTGTCAGACCTCTAAGGGGCAATCTCAGAATACGGGCCTCTAATCCCGTTACCTGTGCCTGACGGTCCTTGGGAGGATTTATCAATGGACTTCGTGCTTGATCTGCCACGAACACAACGCGGCATGGATTCAGTGTTCGTGGTAGTAGATCGTTTCTCCAAGATGACGCACTTTATTCCATGCAAGAAGACTCTCGATGCAACACATGTGACAAATCTATTCTTCAGAGAAATTGTGCAGCTACACGGGATTCCCAAGACTATTACTTCTGACCGTGACACGAAGTTCATAAGCTACTTTTGGCGGACTTTGTGGACTCGATTCGATACACGACTTCAGTTCAGCAGCGCCTACCACCCACAAACTGATGGTCAAACTGAGGTTGTGAATCGCACGTTGGGAAACCTCCTTCGATGTATTTCAGGAGAAAAACTGAAAGCAGTGGGATTTGGCTTTGTCTCAAGCGGAGTTTGCATCAATCATAACATGGTAAACCGCTCGACAAGGAAAATCACCCCGTTCCAGGTTATTTACGGACGAGTACCTCACCACATACTAGACTTGGTCCCTCTGCCCAAACTCCCAGGCATGAGCATTGCAGCAGAACATATGGCAGACATGATCAAGATCATGAGCATTCATGCAGAGGTACAAACCAAGTTACATGCCTCAAACGAGAAGTATAAGGAGCAAGCGGACAAGCATCGGTGACGAAAAGTGTTCGAGGTGGGCGACCAAGTAATGGTCCATCTGCGCAGAGAAAGATTTCCGACCGGAACGTACAACAAGTTAAAGAATAAAAAGATTGGACCGGTACCAATCATTCGAAAGATCAATGACAACGCCTATGTTATTGATCTTCCAGATGACATGGCGATCTCACGGACTTTCAATGTCGGCGGATCTGACCGAGTATCATGAACCAGAGCATAACGAGAACTCGAGGACGAGTTCTTTTGAAGTGGAGGAGATGATGTAGAGCGGGTCGCGACAGTTTACATGGCCAAGATGGATCAGAAAAGGCCGGTCGGCGACAGAAGTGATCTGGACCATCAGACCTTAAATTAGGCGTATCTTGCAATCCGGATGAGTTAGCCGATGAAAAATAT
>JAJHSJ010000011.1:60641923-60841923 GCA_021015155.1 Magnolia officinalis
TCCTTGACGAAGATATATATGTTATCTCGCCCTTTATGAGTGGCGTCACGGTCAGATTGCCAAGGTCGACCGAGTAGTATGTGACATGCTTCCATGTCCACCACATCACATATTACTTCATCCTTATAATGTTTGCCAATTGAAAAAGATATGGTGCACCGTTCAGTTACCTTTGTTTCGCTGACCTTCTTGATCCGACGGATTGTATATGGAGAGGGATGACGCTCTGTTTTCAATTGCAATTTTTCCACCATGCCCCTATAGATGATGTTCTCGCTGCTTCCACTGTCAATAATCACGTCACAAACCTTTCGATTCACTGTACACCTAGTGCGGAAGATGTTATGCCGCTGTGGATGCACTTCTTTTCTTGGCGCATATAATAGCCGCCTCACGACAAGCGACTCGCCGTGATCTTGCTGAACCCAATCTGAATTATCTACCTCGTCCTCGGCGGTATGCTCTTGTTCTTTAATATCTAGATCTTCATAAGCGTTATCAGCACTACCATCATTAATGGCGAGGTTTGCCACTTTTCGCTGGGGACAAGTATTTGACAGGTGGCCGGGCTGGCCACAACGATAGCAGCTGTCGGGCCTTGGCCGAGCATAAGGGTTCGGAATTCTACTTGGACCAGCAGCAGTCGAGACGCCCCTTTGGGGTCTAGCTTGCTCGCTTTCCTGATCTCGGTTCTCAGACGTAGGAGGTTAAGTGCGTGCTTCTAAGAGCTCCTTCCCCTTAGGCTGTGGAGCTCCCTGAGGTGGACCTGTCGCAGTAATCCTTCCAGTAGAATAGGTCCGTGTGTTAGGATGTTTAAGTTGCGCTTCTGCCCAAGTAGCCAACTTGATCGCATCATTCATCGTCCAGATGGACTGCATCTGGACCCGATCCTGAATCGTCATACGCAATCCACCGTTGAATCGGGCGACTTGCTGCAATTCAGTCTTGACCAAATCGTTACGCGCCGCCAGGCGGTAAAATTCTTCTGCGTACTCTCTCACCGACCGACTACCCTGTCGACAATTTTGGTATTGTTGGAATAATACCTTATCGTAATCGCTAGGAAGGAATCGGACGCGTAGTAGCTGATTCATCCGCTGCCATGTGCGGATTGGTGCTTTCATCTGCCTGGTTCGTGCGAGTTGCAGTTGTTCCCACCAAGCTGACGCTCCTCCTTTCAACTTGTAGGCCACCAGCTTGACCTTCTTTGCTTCAGGGATGTCTATATAGTCAAAAAATCGCTTAACTTCAGAAAGCCAATCGAGAAAATTCTCAATGTGTAGTTGGCCATTGAAGTTAGGAATATTAACTCGTATCTTGAATTCTCGATCTACTCGATCGCCTCCTGGTCTGGGGTGTTGGAAGATTATGTCATCGATCTCCTCCTCACTCTAGCCTCCGTCCTTAGGCATGACCCTTGGATGCACTGCCGGTATTATCTTGCGATCAGGCCGATTACGAGTCTCAGCAATTGGCGGTGAAGGATTACCACCAGGAACACGGAGTTGCCCTAGGGTTTCTGCCAAGAGATTCACTATGTGGTCCATGGAAGCCTGCAGCCCTTGCATGGCTTGCCGATTCTCTTGCTGCGCTGCTTGGAAAGTTGTCGCCGTTAAAGGCAAATTCCTTGGAGCACCGCCTATGGGATTGTTGCCCGACCCATCGTTAGAAGTCATCGATCCGAGGAGAAACCTCGCTTTGATACCAAACTGACGCAGGGGAGAATGTGAGGTCGAGCACCGTCTTCCTCAAGAGGATAACTATTCCGAATCCATGGAACTTCTCTGGACTCCTCACAGAGATTTTCTCGAATCCACGAGAAAAGAGAGCAGAAAATAGAAATAAATTCTAATAAATTCGAAATAGATTAATGAATGCATAAAAATGAGTTCACAACCCTTTAAATAAGGGTACTAAGCAATGGGAAAGAAATCATAATCAAACTACAACTAAAACTCCTAGAATTCGCGACTTACTATAAATAGTAAACTTACTATTTATAGACGGTCGTGATGTCTACTAGTGCGCAAGGTTTTCGGCCAAAAATAGTAAGTGTCCTATTTGGCTTCACCAAACCGTTCCCCTAATTATTTTAAGCTCTTTTCACGTTGGGCGCAACTCCTAAAGCCCGACGGATAAAGAGTTATAGTCAAACTAAAACTTACTATTTATAGTAAAAACGAAATTGAAATAGGGAAACGACCGTCGAATCAGGAGTTTCTCGCAATTCCGAGCATCGCAACCCTGCGTAGCTAGGTTGGTTGGCTAAAGTAGCTCGTTCTACCCCAAAATCATATATTTTACGTCGGCTAACTCATCCCGGATTGCGAGATACGCCTGATTGAAGGTCTGATGGTCCAGATCACTTCTGTTGCCGACCGGGCCTTTTCTGATCCATCTTTGCCATGTAATTGTCCGCGACCCGCTCTACATCACCTGAGGTGGGTGGGACCCCTAAATGTGGGGCCCATTGTGATGTATGTGACTACATCTACACCGTCCATCTATATTGAAAGCTCACCGTTGGGCATGATCCAAAAAATGAAGCAGCTCCAAATCTCCGGTGGACGTGAAGGAAACAATTGTGATTGACCATTAAAAAATTCTTATGGGCCACAAAAGCTTTGGATCAAGATGATATTTGTGTGGTCTCTGCATCTAGGGGTTTGTAAAATAGGTTGGATGGCTCAAGTGGTAGACTGAGTGAAAGAAACATTGTTTGAACACTGCCGTCTTGGTATCGATCCCTAGTGGGGTGGCTAGCAGTGAAGTGTCAACTGACAGTGTTTTGTACTAACGTGCTAGCAGAAAAAATAATAATTAGATGAATGGATGAGTCCGTACAATGCTTTTTTTTATATATTTTCGCAGCCGTAAGAGGGGTATTTTATTCTTTTTGGGTTCATCCGTACAACCCTATGTATATTTTCCCAATTAAGGTTTCGTTGCGGCGAATAAAATTGCTGGCTGAAACCTGAGGTCTATACACTTCAAGAACAAAAAAATAAAAATAAAAATGGTTGGATGGCAAATAAACATTTTTGTGACCTTCTTACATGAGCACATGTGCACACCTTGTCTTAGGCACATAATCTCCACGTGATATGTCATCCCTTGAAATTTAATGGGCCCAATTTTCAGCCTCATCCAAAACTATAGTAGGTTATAGCAAAGAGAAATGCAAATCAAATCAAGGGAGAAAACTATTTCCTTTTTCTATGGCTCACCGGAGTTCTTATGAGTTGAAAGTTGGGCTCTTGAGGTTTCAAGGAGTTCCGCATCATGTTGACAGTTTAGATTCCATACATAAGACACGTGTGCAAAGGTGCACTTGGTGCTCACGTAAGAAGGTGCGCACATGAGCATTCCTCCATTTGGTGGAATCCATGAAGTTTTTAATGGTGAGAATCAAATCACAACTGTTTCATATGGTGTGGTCTGCCTAAAATTTGTGCCAGCTCCGTTTTTGGGATAGTGCCTTAAAATGAACTTTCAAAATGGTTGGATTGTGTAGATTTAATGTACACACATCACTGTGAGCCCCACCGTCAGGGTCCCACCCATGTGGGTCGATCCAGTGTCTCAGATCATTCTGAGACATCCTTTCCCAGGAGCTTCCTCGATACTAGGTGGGGACCACCATGATGTTTGTGAGAAATCCACCTCATTTATACATTTTTCCAACTCATTTTATATCATGATACGAAAAAACGAAGTGGATCCAAAACTCAAGTAGGCCACAAGAGAGGAAATAATAGAGATTCAATGACTGCGTTGAAACATTAATATGGCTACAAAAGTTTTGTATTAGCCCCTTTTTACTTCTCCCCATGATAATGACCTCATAAAAGGTTTGGATGGCATATAAATACCAGGGTAGAGCCCAAGAAGGTTTCAACGGTAGTGATTTTTTTCTCTCATATTTTCCCACTCGTGTGGCCCACTTGAGTTTTGGATCCAACTCATTTTTTGTCATATATTCTAAAATGAGCCTCCAAAATAGATGGACAGGTGAATTTCTCAACATCATGATGGGCCCACCTAACATCCCACCGCAAGAACTATTTGCCAAACCCCTTGGCTGGAGATCCGCATCCGACCGTGATGCATGTAACTACATCCATGCCGTCCATACTTATTGAAAGCTTATTCTTGGACATGATCCGAAGTAGATCCAAATCTCATATGGACAATAATAGAGAAAGCAATGGTAAATTACCATTAAAAATTTCTTGTATGCTACAAAAGCTTTGAATTAAGATGATATTTGTGTGGTCTCTTCATCTTGGTCCTTTTGACCTTATCAATAGGTTAGATGGAAAATAAAATACCCATAGAATCCATGAACTTTTTAATAATAAGGATTCAATAACGATTGTTTTACCAAGATAATTAATATATTAAATTAACATATTTCTAACATTTCAAACATTAGTTAACAAACAAGTTGATCTAAATTCACCGCTTAGTTTTCAATTTCAAATTCTGACTTTAGATCCAGATTTTAAATTCAACTTAAGACTTCAGATTTAATAAACAGGCCCTTTTATTTATTTTATTTATTTATATATAAAATGTGTAAATTTGATAAAACGGTCAAACAAGCTCTCACCTAAGGGCCACCTTGATGATATGTTATATATCCATGTCATCCATCTGTTTTTCCATCCCATTTTAGGAAGTGGTCCAAAAAATTAAGCAGATCCAAGTTTCAGGTGGACCACACCAAAGGAAACGGTGGTGAATGGACGCTGACCACTGAGCCGAGTTGACTTGGATGCCTGATTTTCAGTTGAGCCAACAAGAAAGCTGAAACTGTTGATCCACCGAGAAGTGGGGCCCACTAATTCTGCCTACGAGTTTCCTTATTTAATGAAGATTGCTTTCCTGCGAGCTTCCCATCACCACTATCTCTCTTCATGATGGCTGGCCACTGAGTAATGCCATCAGCTGTCCATTGATTTTGACATTGCACGACACTTTCATGAATGCATGCACGTAAGAAACGGTTGCATTTGAAAAGTCACATGGACCACCTAATGCAAGTCCGAGGGGTCACATAATCCGGTGGTCCTGCAGGCTCTAAAATACCAGCCATACGTTAGAATGATTACCTGTAGCACCAAGAGGGGGTAGGAAGAGCTGTCCCCAGAGTAATCAACGGTGGGGATGAGATTCTTGAGTTCCATGGTGGGTGTGAAGTCCCCAAAGTCGTCGATCACAGCGCCAGTGTCCGCCTCGACGAACAGGACGCCTTCACCGTTGCAATCTATCTGGATCCGACCGTCCACGTCGCTGCCGAGCCTCCCAGCCATTGGATAGAATGGGACCAGGGCCTGGCTGAGGGCCTCCTTGAGCACGTGCGTATCAAAGAAATTGGACGATCCATTCGGACGGTAGAAATACACACTCGGCGTATGCATTCTCGACACCACCAGGTCCACGTTAGAATTCCACAGGCTGCGCTTTGGAGTATCCTGCGCCGGGCGCACGATAGTCGACTCCCTTACGTTAATGATCATCTTCGGCACCTGCGAGAATAGATTGGTGAATGAACACCGTTTCAATCTCACGACGTGTATATATAATAAATAAAAGCCGGCACGTGCAATGCACGTGTAGAAAGAGGAGAATTGACACGTGCAATATCCAAGCCATCCATTAGATGTTTCTTGCCATGTTGATGTTCTCTCCTAGAAATAAATCTGGTCCATTGAGAAGGTGGGCTACAATGTCAGAAAATTTTGGACGGTTAAAAATACTTTATCAAAGTATTTTCCTTGGTTTTGTAAACTGTGGCCCACCTGACGAATGGACGGATCTGATTCTTGGACAAGAGCATCTAACTGATGGTAGGCAAGGGCAACGTGTGCATTAACAACCTTGTACGTGCGTGTGCTTACAAAATCACCTTGGGACTAGCCGTTGGACCTAAATCATATTTAGTGATTGGGGTGGTAATGGGTTGGGCCCCCCGGCTTCTTAAGCAGTTTGGACCAGCTAAATGGGTTGGGGGTCAGGCTCGGGTTTAAAAAATGGTCCATTCAAGTAAACGGGTCATGATTAGGTTGAACCCATAGAGCCTGGACAGGTGCTCTGAGGGACCACTGTGATGTACGTGTTTATCCACGCCGTCCATTCATTCTTCTATATCATTTTAACGTATAAGCCCAAAAATTGAGGCAGCTCTAATGCTCAAGTAATATAAGTTTTGGATCAAGTTAGATATTTGTGTTTTCTCTTCATCCAGATCCATGTGACCTTATGAACAGATTGAATGGCACTTAATAATCAAAGTGGGCCTTAAGAAAGGTTTCTACGGTGAGTGTCTTTGTCATCGCTATGCTTTCTATGGTGTGGTCTACTTGAGCCTTAGATATACTTTGTTTTTGGAAGTGATATGAAAAAAAAATTGGTGGACCGTATTTGAAACCCATGCATAGCCGCTCATACGTAGTGAGTCCTGAAGTTACGTCACCATTTTCTGTGGGCCCCCGTTTGATGTATGTGTTGTATCCACACCATCCATCTATTTTGAAATATCATCTTAGGGCATGAGCCAAAGAAGGACACGGATAAAAATCTCTAGTGGACCCAACATAGAAAACGGTGGGGAGAGTGAGTCCCACCGTTGAAACTATCCTAAGGCCCACCATAATATTTACTTGAAATCCAACCTGTTCAAAAGTTGAAAAAGATATAAAAGAAGAGAAAACACAAATATCAGCTTGATTTAAAACTTTTATAGCCATTATAAGTTTTTAATGGTGGGTGTCACTGTCCCACTGTTTTCTGTGATGGGTCCACTGGAGCTTTATATTTAACTCGTTCTTTGGGTACTAGAATGATCTTTTCAAATGGATGGAAGGTGTGGATACAGAACATACATAATGGTGGGGCCGATAGAACTTGGTGACGTCACTTCAGCAGCCAGTCTCCCTACTCAAATCTGTCAGTAGCTAATCCGCGCCCCACTACACTGCCTAAAGACGGGTGGGGGTAATACTCCATCACCATTCTAGGATTTGGGTGGGCCACCTACCCTTTTGATGTAGAGTGGGTCGCGGATGATTTCATGACCAAGTTGGACTACCAAAGGCCCGATCGGACACGAAAGTGATTCAAACCGTCAGAATCTTCGAAGGATCATATCTCGTGAATTGGAATGAGTTATCCAACTTGTCATTTATGATTTTAGGGTAAGACGAGCTACTTTAGCCACCCAACCCTAACACGCAGAGTTGCCCATGCCGAATTCCATCATAATGACAATTGAATTTTTATTTTATTTTTATTTTTACTATTTATAATAAATTTTAGTTTAAATATAATTCTTCATCAATTAGGCTTTAGAAATTGCGTCCTGAAAAGTGCTTGGAATAATTATAAGAATAAGAATCACATGGTTGGGCCAAGTAAGACAGCCAAAAACATAGATGTCTAGTAAGAATCACGACTGTCTATAAATAGTAAGTTTACTATTTATAGTAAGTAACGGTTTCTAGGAGTTTTAGTTGTAGTTTAATTTCAAAACTTCTTCTAAGGTTTATTATCCCTCTTTAAAGGGTTGTAAAATAATTTATTTCAATTATCAATCAATTTAGGAATTTTTAGAAATTATTTCTATTTTCTTCTTTTTCCTGTGGATTCAAGGTATCACTGTGAGCACTCCAGAGAAGCTCTGTCGATTCGGAATAATTATCCCCCTCGGAAGATGGTGCTCGACTTCATCACCTTCATCTGTGGTAGTACGGCTAGCCATCCTTTACTGTGTGAACTTTGTAGGGTCCACCACGATGTGTCTGCTTTATTTATCCCGTCTATCTGTTTTTAAGCTCATTTTAGGTCATTTGACCAAAATTGAAGCATATCCAAAGCTCAAGTAACAGAAACACAGGAAACAATAGGAATTTAACGCCCATAGTGGAAAACTTCATGGAGGCAATGAAGTTTAGATCAAGCTGAAATTTGTGTTCTCCCTTTATTCAAATTTATGTGACCTCATGCACTAAAATAAGCTGGAAAATGGATAGATGGTATGGATAAAATACGCATCATGGTGGGCCGATAAAGTGTGAACGGTAAGGGGTAGTGAGTGCCTCTGTATACAATCCACCCACACCCACCTCTTACAGCCACATGTGGGTGGTACCTGCCTACTTGAATGATGCATCCACAACTGGTTGGCTTCCCTCCCAAGCCACAAGTCACATTTCATAAAGAGCGTTTGTACCAGCTCTGCATGATAAAGGGCTGGAAATTGTATAGGAGCTTCCTACAATGGGAAGCTAGGTGGGGCTCACCACGATGTTTATGATATATTCACCTGTCCATCTGTTTTGTCAAATCTTGTTATGACATGAGCCTAAAAATAACACAAATCCAAAATTCACGACCTTGAGCTGGCTGGCCGAATCTTTACATTAAAGGTTTGGAGGTACTGCTTGTATCAGGAGAAATTCAAGTTATTTTTAGATTATAGGAGTCTAAAGTACTTATTTTCTCATAAGGAGTTGAATATGTGATAGAGATGGTGGATGAAATTTTCGAAGGACTATGACTTTGAATTATAGTATCACCTTGGGAAGGCCAATGTTGTGGAAAACACATTGAGTTGTATACCACTGGCTGTCATAGCGTAAATGCAGATACAATGTTGATGTAAGACGTTAGAAACCTTAAGGGATTTCAAAAGCTAAGTTGAGGAGTAGGAAACCAGGATGCATTTATTTAATCTAAAAATATAATCGAATTATAGAAGCCTAGTGATCAAACCCTTGGTTATAAGTGCAAATGGTAAAAATAGATAAGAAGCTTGAATGGTAAATTGGTATGGATGGAGAGCTTAGAATACATGGGAGGTTGCGTGTAACGTCTTAGATTTTCGCATTTTGGATTTTAAAATTCATCGAAATTTTTTCGCTATAATAGCTTATGTTGTCATTTACTGACCCTTAACACTCGATGTTTACCTATACACGGCTATTTCCAGTAAAGAACTGTACAAATCTAGTAAATTAACCATAGAAAGCTATCGAATCTGCCCGATTATTTAAACTTCGAGTCTAGCCTCGTGATTTATTCATCTATTGCCCAAATCTAGCCGACCTATCACTGATTAATCAAGACAGTCGTGACTAAATAAATACCTACCTAAAGCCGAGATAACTGGGGGTCAAATCTTAATTAACAAATCAAATTGACTTAGGTACTCTTTTATCTTAAGAACCAATAATTTAGGATGATTAGGATCAAATCACCATTTTTGCTAATTGTGGATAGACTACACTATGAACTTAACTAATCTAAACCCTACTCACCGTGCGGACGTGGATTGCGTCCTACCCCTGCCCGGACGGTAATCCGTCCGGGCAGGGCTCTGTGGAGCCCACCGTGATGTAACTGTTTTATCCCGCCGTCCAATGATTTTTTCAGAAAATTTTAATGTGTGAACCAAAAAATGAGGCAGGTCCAAGGCTTGAGTGGACCACACCAAAGGAACCTGCACTGATATGACACCCACTGTTGAAACCTTTCTAAGGGCCCATGTGATGTTTTTTTTTACCATAAAACCTATTCATAAGGTCACGTAGACGTGGATGAAGTGAAAACACAAATATCAGCTTAGATCCGAAACTTCTCTAGCTCCCAAGAAGCATTTAATGGTGGACGTTCAATCCCCACTTTGTGGTCCACTCAAGCCTTGGACCTGCCTCATTTTTTGGTTCACACATTAAAATTTTCTGAAAAAATCATTGGACGGCGGGATAAAACAGTTACATCACGGTGGGCTCCACAGAGCCCTTCCCGGACGGATAACCGTCCGGGCGGGGGTAGGACGCAATCCGCGACCCTCACCGTGCACAAGAAATTTTGTTATCCAATGCATTCCAGAAATGACTCGATTATCCGAATAAGCTCTAGATCGTTTGTTAGTGGGCATGATCAAAATAATGAGGCATATCCAAATCTGGAGTGGACCCCACCACAGAAAATAGTGGGGAGAGTGACATCCGCCATTAAAACCTTCCTAAGGTCCACCATGATGTTTATTTGAGATCCAACCTATTAATAAGTTAAAACAAACATTAAAAAAGGGAAAACACAAATATAAGCTTGATCAAAAACTTCTGTGGCCCTTAGAAGTTTTTAATGGTGGGTGTGACTTTCTCCATAGTTTTCTGTGGTGGGGTCCACTTGAGATTTGGGTCTGATTCATTCTTTGGTTCATGCCTTAAAATGATCTATCAAAATGGATGGACAGTGTGTATACAAAAAATACATCATGGTGGGACCCACGAAACTAGGTAACGTCACTTCAGTAGGGAGTCTCACTCCACTGTTTTCTGTGGTGGGTCCACTCTAGATTTGGATCCACCTCATTATTTTGATCATGCCCTAAAATGATCTTTCCAAATGGATGGACAGTGTGGATACAACACATACATCATGGTGTCCACACGTAACTTGGTGACGTCACTTCAGTTGGGAGTCTTGCTGCTCAACCTTTCGGTAGCCAATCCTAATCCATTTTTACCTCACTTCCTTTGAATGGGACGCGGATTTCCTGCCAAAGCCTTTTGCAGGAAGTTTCTACAGTGGGAACCTAGGTGGGACCCACCTTGATGTTTATGAGAGATCCACCATGTCCTTCCATTTTTTGAGATCATTTAAGGACATAAGGCAAAAAATGAGCCGAGTCCAATACTCAAGTGGGCTGCAAAAGTGAGGATTTAAAGTCCACAGTTAAAATATTTATGGGGTCAAAAATGTTTTGAATTAGTCTAATATTTGTGTTTTTAGTTTATCTAAGTAGTAAAGACGTTATGAACGGTATGGATGGCATGCAAACATCACTGTCGACCCAGGGAGATTTCAACGGTAGGAATTTCTCTACCACCTTTTCCTTTAGTACGGCCCACTTAAGTATTGGATTCGGTTCATTTTTGGCCTTATGTCCTTAAATGATCTCAAAAAAATGGATGAACGTAGTGGATCTCTCATAAACATCACAGTGGGCCCCACCTAGGTTCCCAACATAGGAACTTCCAACGAAAGGCAGTCGGAACCCAGGTGGGGCCCACGGTGATGTTTATGAGAGATCCACCACGTCCGTTTTTTGAGATCATTTAAGGACTAAGGCCAAAATGAGTCGGGTCCAATATTCAAGTGGGCTGCAAAGTTAGGATTTAACGTCCACAGTTAAAATATTTGTGGGGCAAAAAAAGTTTTGAATTAGTCTAATATTTGTGTTTTCAGTTTATCCAAGTAGTAATGACGCTATTAACGGTATGGATGGCATGGAAGTGTCACTGTCGACCCACAGAGATTTCAACGGTAGGAATTTCTCTACCACCTTTTCCTTTTAGTACGGCCCACTTAAGTATTGGATCCCTCTAATTATTGAACTTCTGTCCTAAAATGATCTCCAAAAATGGATGAACATAGTGGATCTCTTGTAAACATCATGGTGGGCCCCACCTAGGTTCACAGCGCAGGAACTTTTCGCAGGAAATCCGCGTCCCCATTCAAGTACCTCTCGGACATTAACGGGTCACGAGCTCTGTCAAAGACCGCCTATACAAACCAATCAAATTCATCCATACACGTGGCAATCAAACGGTGGATGGAGCTGTAAATGTAGACCTTTGGATGTCCTTAAAACCGATGGAAGAAAAAAGGACTTAAAAAAACATGAGAGTTAAAAGAATGGCATTGGCAAGCTAGCTAAGACCATTGAGATAATTTTCATTTTAACCGTCCATTAAATGTAATATCTAAGATGAGACCACCCTTCAATTTCAACAATTAATAAAAGTTAGTTGGATAGGTGGGCCTGCAGGATTCCATGGCTTATAAGATTTAGAGGCCTCTTCAAAAGCTTAAGATGGACAGTTCACAAGATTAATAAATAACTATTATTTTCCTATATCTTTTGAGTGGTATTAATCAGAAAACGTCTCTCGCATTGTGAGTTTTATATTATGACTTTAATAAGGGAGGTATGAAAATTATCACCACTTATTTCTCAACCGTCCATATGCAGTGGTTAGTTTTATTAGGCTAGCCCACTTTCTAGATCACGCTGCAATCCATGGTGGGGCCCACATCGAACGGTGGGGACTTAGCAAAGATATAAGAACCCCTATAACGTGAGTATATATATGCAGAATGCAATAATCCGTGTACATTATAGGTAATAAAGATTTAAAAAATGAAAGGCCTCCAAAGGGTACAACATCTGGGCCGTTCATCATGTGTGCCCCACCACAAACGTACAATGGCCCGAAAACCATCATCTACTTCCATCTTAAAACGACCGGTCAAAAAATGGACAGTGCGGATTCGATTTCCTCAAATCAAGCAAGCGATCAGGATCATCCGGTCCATCTAATCCTGGGGACATGTGGGGCCCTTATGTGTGCAAAAAGCTGAGTACCGTTCCTGATCTTCAAACATATAATAAAATAATAAGCTGCAGAAAATCAGAACATTTACCTTAGAAACTTATCAAAGCTCGAACCCGATAGTAGAGAGGAGACCCGAACCAATACCCGAGAGGTAGGAGAACCGACGAGAGGAAATGGGAAAAGAGAAGTCGAGGCTGGAACGCTGGAACGCTGAAACGCAGCCTGTATTTATGGGCTCCGAATGAATTCCATGGAATCGTCTCCACTAAGATAACGTGCGACCAATCTCCAACCGTACACGTGGCAGTGTCTAATAGGGAATAGGGGATAGCCATTTATTAATGCGTTGAAGCTGGGATAGGGCACGGTTTCAAAAAGGGAAGCGGATTACGTCCTGCTGCCGCTGGACGGAAATCGGTCCACTTAGGGGATTGTGGCCCACTGTGAAGTATGTATTTTATCTAAGCCGTTCATCCATTTTTTCCAGATCATTTTAAGGTATCATCCTAAAAATTAGGCCGATCCAAGGTTCAAGTGGACCAAAAACTAGGGATTGAATGCCTACCATTAAAAACTTCATGAGGACCGCATAAATCGTGGATGAAGCTGACATTCGTGTTTTCCGTTCATACAGGCTGGTGTGACCTTGTGAACAGGTTGGATGACAAATAAACATTAAGGACCCGTTTAGTCCATAACTGAATGATGTTGAATGCTGTTAGATGACATTAATTGCATCTCTGGAAATATTATGGTATGGTAGCCATCGAGTCTCATGTTTGGATAAAAAAATTTGCTATTTTACATTATTAACCAAAATCCCGTTTGGTGCACCATAAAATTGTAATCAACAGCCCAAATTTACAAATGATATCATTGACTTATATAAATATAACTAGAATATCACGGGATTGTTACTCTTTCTCGGGTGGCAGACTCTCAGGGTTCGAAGTGGGTAACGAGTGTATTTTAATTTTTAAAGTAGGTAATGAGCGTATTTTAATTTTAATTTAAAAAAAAAAAAAACTAGAATATCATGGATAAATGCAGATTTTAAAATCCACATAAATCCTACGTAATTCTATCCCACCTAATAGATTTCAAAGTCGGGCGTCATTATCACCGTTGTTTCCCCTGATTTGGTCCACTTTCTCAAAAACGTCTCAGATCTGTTTATCTTTTTTTTTATAAAAAAATTCATTGTGGTTGATTTAAACCGTTGAATGGCTTGATTATTGGCATTAATTCGAGAGAAAACTGTCGATTAGGATGAATAAACGGTCAGATGCATCCATGAAAGAATCGATACGTAGAGTCGTGGTCTGCACTATATCGTAAAGGCATGTAGAATGTGGGAGCGTATTAGGTGATACCCCGGCCTCACTCAAGACGGTGCGACCCTTACCTGAGCCCACCTTGATATATGTAATCATGCAATCCATCTGTTCTTCTTTCTAGATAGTTTGAGGGCATTATTCGAAATGAATCAGATCCAATTATCAGGTGGACCATACCATAAGAAATGATAGTGATTGAACGTCTTACCATTAAAAACTTCTTAGGGCACACCTTAATGTTTTGGCCGTGTTTATTTTCCATCCAATCTATTGATAAGATCACGTATGCCTGGATGTAGGGAAGAAAACAAATATCAGCTCGACCAAAACTTTGATTAGTCAATCACCACTGTTTCTTAAGGTATGGTCCACATGATAACTGGATCTGCTTTACTTTTGGAATAATGCCCTGAAATGATCTGTAAAAACGGATGGACGGTTTGGATACAGAATACATACAGAAAAGTGGGCCCCATGGTAAGTGCCGCACGATCTTGGGTCAGTCCTGGGTCTCACCTAATCCACTCCCGTAGAATGAAGGATCAGTGAAGACCGCTGGACTGTAGGGTTAGAATACATTCCTATACGTATTCTAGTACAATGCGCCTAGACTTTATCCGTTCGACCAGGGTAATCTTGCAATGATCTAAACCGTTTATATGGTGGATCACAGTTTCTGACAAATTTTTATACGGGATTATCTTAACCGTTCGATCACTGGACCCCTTTCATTTGAATATGGAACTTTTGGATCAAATACTTGTGTTTTAATCAATTGGTTGGATGGCAAATAGAAGTTACAGGGGCCTAGCAACTTTTTAATGGTGAGCTTTCAATCACCTATTGTTGGGGATTTGTACTGCGGAATCACACAAATCTAGATCCAGGATAGTAATCCAATGGCACCAAGCACGCACAAGAGAATGCAGATTTAACGTGGAAAACCCTTCAGGAAAAAACCACGGCACAAAGCGACAGTTCTCCACTATGAAAATAGAAATTACAAAGAGAGAGAACTTACCCGATTCAAACAACCTCGAATCTTACCCTTGCTACACCCTTTAGAAACCCTAAAATCATTTTAGGAACCCTTGGAACTCCTTTAGAAAGCTTTAGAATACCTCCCAATCCTGCATACATCCCTTTATATAAGTTTAGAAAGAAGTAGAATCGGAATAGGAAACAAAAATCGCAAAATCTGCGTTTCCGTAGAAAATCTACGTAAAATCTTCAATGTCATTGAAGGTCCATCGATGTCATCGAAAATGGACCAAAACTGTCTAGCGAACAGGGGTGAAAATTTCGACAATTATCGATGACATCGAGCAACCTTCGATGTCATCGACGACTGACTTTGATGTCATCGAAACCTTGTCGATGTTATCGACAAACCAACAGATAGATTTAAGACATCTGTCCATAACAATCTCCACTATGTCTTCAATTTTCATCCGTGTAGCTTCTTGTACTTTTTTTTTTTTTTTTTAAATCTCTGCATCACATCATAGCTTCTCTTGCACACTTCGTCTTCATTTTACGCCATCGTCAAGCCCAGAGAAGTTTTACGGACCTTGAACTTCTCTACAGGAACAATCTATGAGAGCATGTCCGTTGGATCAGAACCCACATGCCTAACCATCTTGGCTCCTATCTTCTAAAAAAGAAAGACGTATTCTTGTTACCATCTCACTGCTACCCAATATTGCTGGCCGGGGTACTTTCTACAACATTGATAGCTTGTGAGATAACCGGTCTAATCCAGACCATGGCATACACTGCCAACCGCATTCGAATAAGGCTCATGAGATATCCTGCTTTTACTCATCTGTTTTGGGACATGTCTTGAGAAAAACTAGATGAGAGACGCGTAGGGAACGCTCTCCGGCTTTACCTGGCCCATCACATCCTTGATCAATACCTCCTGTGATTACCAAATCCTACTCCTTCAGTCTCAATGCCAAGAACCATCTTTGCGGCCCTCCGATCCTTCATCCTGAATGTCCCACTAATCGAGTCTTCAGTATATTGATTTCAGACATGTCATAATTGGCGATCTACATGTCATCAATTCCTGACTCACCATGAAGGAATCAAACCACTGCCTAGGCGACAGGTCGAACCACGACCTCCTGCAAAGTCTTTTCTCAGCCCCTTTAACTTTGAACCGCTCTGGTTGCTTCATGCAGGTCTGCTCTTCACTTTCTCTTGCAGAAGTGCAGACTCCACATCCATCATTCCAGCTTAAGATCACATTGGCCAACCAACGCCAATCACGGATCTAATAGACACTTGCTATACCGTCGGCGCGAATATCTCTGAGAAATCGAACCCTTCTCTCTGAGCATAACCCTTTCGCTACCAACATTGCCCTATATCTATGTTGTATCCTCCTGAAGATCCACCTGCATCCAACTGCTCTCTGGCCCACTGGAAGCTCCACCCGCTCCCATATGTCTGTTTGGTACAACGGATCCATCATATCGCCCATAGTCACATTCCACTTCTCAGCATCAGGCTCAACTAGAGCCATCTGAATAGAAGATGAATCCCTTGCGATATTGGAGTCGTCCATGTACCTCGCCGATATCCTGCGATCATGCTGTATGATTCTTCTTACAGGTGGTTGCTCCACTTGTTATGTATCCCTATCCGCGCGTCTCAGTCTTCCTTTCCTGCCCGCTCATGTGGCCATGCCCAACATGACACACACACGCAGAGGTGGAATCCGCTAAATCCATTGCAGCTCCACCTTTTGAAGTGCTCTCGATCAACCTGTACGAGGTACCGAGTCGTTGCGCTTTCATGATTACTCGTGCCCCCTTAGATACCTTAAGAACACTATCAATACCTGTGTATTTGCATCATTTTGCCTCAAGTACACCAAGAGAAATCAAATTCAGTTTCAAATCAGAAATGTGCCTGACATCAGTCAAGGTACGCCCCACCCTATCAAACATCTTGATACACACTGTACTGACGGCCACAACATTACAAGCAAAGTTATTGCCCATAAACACCTGTCTACCATCGCACTCCCTGTACTTGGCGAACCAACTCCGATGAATAGTCATGTGAAAAGATGCCCTTGTCTCTAGCATCCACTCGTTCTTACGATCATCGTATGACCGCCTGATAGTAGACACAGACAAACATTACCATCACTTCCAATCGATCCATCTGACGTGGCAGCATTGGCTTCCCTGTACAAAGCCTCAGAATCTTCTCTCTTCGATTTAGGATTTTCACAATCCTTCTTTACATGTCCTTCCTTCCCACAATTATAGCACTTTACCTTTTCTTTACCCTTGCCCTTGGATTTGTATCTATAATCTGAATAACCTGAACCTTGCTCAGAATTTTTGTCCCTCGTAAACAGTACTTCAGAAGATGTCCCCATATCGTCGTTTAGCTTTCTCATAGCCTTCCCTTAAAGGGTTGAGATAACAGTGTCGACACTCAGGATTTTATTCGTGCTGCACATAGTGTTCTTGAATGACTCATATGACGCCGGAAGAGAATTCAGCAACATATATGCTTATTCTTCATCTTTCATCACTTCTTCCATATCCAGCAATTTGCAAACTAATTTATTAAAGTTGCTGATATGAGCTTCCAGATTTCCACCCTCTGCTATCTTGAAGTTATACCACTGCCGCTTAAACCCTGCCCTTCTCCAGTTGAGAACGTTGCTAATGGGCAACAGCTTCCTTAATGTATGGGTCTTATCTACACCGTCCATCCATTTTTTCCCAATCATTTTAAGCTATAAACCCAAAAATGAGTCAGATCTAAGGCTCAAGTAGATTTCAATAGGGATTAAACTCTAACAGTTGAAAACTTATTGACAGCCATATAAGTTTTCAATGGAGCTTATATATGTGTTTTCTCTTCATCCAAGTCTACGTAAATTTATGAATAAGCTGAAAAATAAACATCACAGTGGGCTCTAGAAAAGTTTTAATGGTGAGAATCATCATCACCGCTGCTTCATGTGGTGTGGCCCACTTGAGCCTTGGACCTGCTTATTTTTGAGTTTATCCAAAAATGATAAAAAAAAAAAAAAAAAAAAACCCATAAAATGAATAGACGGTGTATATAAGACCCATACGTCACCGTGGCTACTCAAATCTTTTGCCCGTTTCCAGCTGGATACGGAAGGTAGGACGCAATGGACGCGGATTCCGTACTAACCCCCGCCCGTCCCTAGCTTCGAACGGGCAGTTCTGTGGGCGGGCCCACCGTGATGTATCTATACATCCAATCCGTTTATCCTTTTTCTTAGATTATTTTAAGGTATCAAAACAAAAATGAAGCAGACCCAATGGCCAAATGGACTCTTGCATTTAATGCAACCGACATTTAATGCTTTGTGCATTTTAAAGCAACCAAGCTTATTATTTGGTGTGGTCCACTTGAACGTTGAATCTGCTTCATTTTTGTGCTCATGCCTTAAAATAATATGAGAAACGGGATTGACGGCTTGGATGTACAGATGCATCACGGTGGGCACGGGCGCGGGTAGTACGCAATCCCCGTCCTTCGTGTCAACGTATTCCAAGTGGATACGGAAGGTAGGACGCAATCCGCGTCCCTCCTGTCAATGTATTCCATCCGGACGCTGATTGCGTCCTACCGGACGGATGTGGAGCCCACAATGATATAAGTGTTTTATCCATGTCGTTCATTGTTTTTCTCAAATTATTTCAAGATATGATCCAAAAATTGAGCTAGGTCAGTAATTTAAGTGGACCACAAAGTAAGGATTGAACTTCCACCATTAAAAACTTCTTGGGAGTTGGAGAAGCATCGGATTAAACTGATATTTGTATTATCACTTCGTGTCTACATGACCTTATGAATAGGTTAGATGGTTAAAAAATAAAATAAAAAATCACGGTCGCCCTAAGAAAGGTTTCAACGGTGAGTGTCATTATCACTACAGCTTCCTTTGATGTGTTTGTCTGGAGCTGTGGTTATGCTTTAATTTTTGTCTCATAACTTAAAATAATACGAGAAAAGCGATTAATGGCTTAGATAAAATATTTAAGTCACTGTGGGTCCCACGAAGCCCTGCCCGGGCGGGAATAGGACTCAATCCGCGTCCATTCCATCCAACCTCCTTTCTGGCAGGTACGACGTCGTTCGTTCGTTCTTTCATACACGGAATGCATGGTGTGCCACACACCATCCACCTCCGTGCTGTGTTTACATCACCAAGTTCTGTGGGCCCCATTACGAAGTATATGTTATATCAAAACTCTCTATCCACTTGGCGATAAGGTTTTAATGCTTGAGCTAAAAAACGAGAGAGATCCAAGGCTCAAGTGGACCACATTACAGAAACCGTAAGGATTAAACGTCTACCGTTTAAACTTTCTTAGTGTCAAAGAAGTTTCGAATAATATGATATTTGAAGTTTTCGATCATTTTGATATTTTTTTATTTTTTTATTTCTAAAATTTAAGTCTTATAACTATTTAAAGATAGTTTATTAGTTTGGATGGCAAATCAACATCAAGGTAAGCATTTGGAATGTTTCAACTCATGAAAAAATTAGTTTTTTTTTTTTTTTGCTTGAAAACTTATCTGACTGAAGTGTATTTTTAGGGTATAGAAATAGGTAGGTATTTCTATCTTTCTGAGTTTATCCTTACAAATAGAGGTCTATTTTAATGATTTAGATTTTTTTTCCTGATAGGTAAGGTTTATACTAAAAAATTTCCCTAATAACACCATTCAAACATTTAAACATATACAAACCTTCAGTGGACCACACTAAAGGATAATTACAAGCTTTTTGTAGTCCGCTAAAGTTTTGCATAAAACTAATTTTTCTAGTTTCACTTCGTCTAGTTATATTTGACTTTATCAATGGGTTGGATGACAAATAAACATTGGTTCTTCTTACGGTGGAACTTAGAAAGTTTTTAATGGTGAACATTCAATCACTACTGTTTTTTATGGTTTGATCCACTTGATGTTTGGTTGTACTTAATTTTTGGGGCCAAGTCCTAAAATGGATTAAAAAAACCAAATGGACGGAATGGATGTACAAAATATCACGCCATAAGGGTAACACTGACTAAACTGTTTCCTATGGTGTGGTCCACTTAAAATTTGAGTCAGATTCATTTTTGGATTCATGACCCAAAATGAGCTTTCAATAAGGATGAACGGTGCGGATGTAGTCACATACATCACAGTAGGCTCCGCAGTCAGGGTCCCACCCATCACGTCACCTAATCCTCTCCCCAGATTGCACGTCTCCTATATTGGTACACGTATGGATATGCAGAAGATACGCCTTGTACAGCGGACCAAACCTCATTCTTCAGAATTTTCTTATTTAAATGCAGAATTAAGTCCCAAAGTCAGTCAATGAACCATATTAATTCCAACCATAAATGATTGAACCCAAGTTGGGTGGGACCCGGAACCAACAATATAGGTGAGACCCTGACTATAGGGCCCACCTCGATGTATTCATCGTATATCCACATCATCACACGGAAACGGATTGGCTGCTCCCCCTGCCACTAGGTGGCTGTGGTCGGTGCTGTGGCCCCACCATGATGTATGTGTTTCATCCATGACATTCATCCATTTTTACAGATCATTCCAGGGCTTTATCCAAAAAATGAGAGGGATATAAATCTCAGGTGGACAACACCACAGGAAAACAATAGTGATTGAATATCCACCATTAAGATCCTCCTAAGGCCCACTGCACTGTTTATTTGACATCCAACTTGTTGATTAAGTCATACAGACCTAGATGAAGGGGAAAAAACAAAGATCAGATTGATCCAAAACTTTCATGGCCCCCAAAAAGTTTTTAATGGTCAACGTTCAACGCTATTTCCTGTAATGTGGTCTAGTTGATATTGGGATATATCTCATTTTATACCATAAAATGATCTAGAAAAATGGATGGATAGCATGGATGAAAGACATACGTCATGTCAGGCCAACAGAACACCGACCATTAGCCATTGGCTGGTGGCAGAGGAGTGGCCAATCCGTTTCCCCATCACACAAGGAAACAATGGTAATTGAACTCCATTAAAAACTTCCTAGCATTCATGATTAATTTTTATTGAACATCCAACTTGTTAATAAGGTCACACATACCTGGATGAAAGTAAAAAAAACAAATATCAGCTTGTTCTAATACTTTTGTGACCCACCAAAGGATTTCAATGGTCATTAACCACTGTTTCCTGTGGTGTGGTCCACATAAAATTTGTATGTGCTTTTTTTTTTTTTGGGGACTATGCTTTGCAATAAGCTGAAAAAACAGATTAACGGTGTGGATATACAATGAGATGGGCCTCTATGGTCAGGGTCTCACCTCCAGCTGTATGATATGAAATAGAAAACATTCAAAATTAGGTAGCCTTTTACTGTTTTGAAAACCCGTGCCTTCTTGGAAACGTTTCCTCTTCAGGCAGGCCATGACATTTCAGCCTTGATGAGAGTAGTGGCAGGTCGTGCCTGGTTTTAAGTAAGAATGTCAACTGTCAGATATAATATATACCAGAACGATAACCATGTCTGCAGAGAATGTGACTGGGAATATATGAAATAAAATAATTAAATTGATAAAAAAGACAAGTTGACAATTAAGATAAAGTTTGTCATTGGAAATAAAGTTTTAAATGCTAGCATTCATGTGGTTGGTGAAATGATTTCTGGATGAGATGCACATTTCAGATAAGACAATACCAAATACCAATTGTCTTTTAAGCGTCGACTCTAGGCTTCTTCATGTGGAGAAGAAAGATCACCCTAATATATAACAGGGTGCATTGAGGATCACCCTACTATATAACAGGGTGGATTGGGTCCTTACTCATGCCTCGGTGGGAGATTCACAAGAGTTTCAACATAGGGTTATCGGTTATGAGTACCCATTGTGGCTTGAGTGTGTTGGTGTGTGTGAGGGTGTGACCTTATGAACAGGTTGGATGGCAAATAAACATCACAGCGGGCTCTAGGAAGGTTTCGATAGTGGGGGCTGGGTCATTCTCACCACTGCTTCCTGTGATGTGGTCCACTCAAGCTGCCTTCGATCTGGTTACTTTTTAGGTCATGTGCTAAAATGATCTTTCAAAATGGATGAACAGCTCGATAAAACACATATATCATGGTGGGCCCTACAAAGCCCCCGATAAGACTGTTCATCTCTAGCTAAGTCCTGAATTTTTGGACTGCATAAAGTCAAATTAATCAAATTAAAATTTTAAGTTTTTAAATTAATAATAAAACTAAAACACTTTAAACATTGGTAGAGATATTTTCGGTGGAGGGTAAGGTTAGTGGATCGATCCCTATCATTGCAGGATTTAACCTCCTTAGACATACACAATAAACGGGGTGGGACTTTTAAAGTGATCTGAGTACCAAGCAGGCCACATCGATTAAAATAAATCTCTATCATTGTTTTGTATAATTGTTGATTCGGAGATTTTTCAATGTTTCAAATTCATCTACATCATTCACATTGACTATGGGTTAGATCTGAGATGTTATCCAAAATTTTGGATGAATCTGAATTTTGGATTGTCTGCATCGATCAAAAGATGGTATTAGTGATAAATCATGCTATGTGATGATTTTAGATTTCGGATGGTTTGTATTTGAACAATCCTTTGGCTTTTCCTAAAACTTGAGGTTGTAGAAATCAATGGATGGTTTGGATTCAAACCATGAGTGTGAGAAATCCATGAAAATTAAGAAAAAAAATAAAAAAACTCTAAACCTTGTGAAAATCATATTATAACTGAGTATGTTCAAGCTCTGTCGATTCGATCAAAGAGATCGTCAATTAATCGAATTAGGCTAAAATATGTCCAACAACTTAAAATATGAAATTTGGATTTTTTTTAAAAAAAAAAAAAAAAAATCTAATTGATCTATGTTCGACTCGACTCGATTCGATCGAAGGGTCTTCAATGGGATTCGATTTGATCGAAGATGCTGAAAATTGTCCAGCAACCAAGTCAAATTAATTTTGATTTTTTTATTCGATTAATGACTTCAATCTGGCTCAATTGATTGATAGGTTCGATTGACGGACCCCCGTGCTGATCTATCCGATTCTGAAACGTGATAATTGGATCATTAAGCTACAATATGTATATAATATCTATGATTAATAACCAAATTGACAAAGGAAAATGGGTAATCTTGAGTTGATCAAAGGTGGGCCCATTGAATGAAAAGATGGGATCAATTCATGATTGGTTTAAATTATGTGTTAAGGATCATAGACTTAAACCTGTATGACTGTTCGACAGATTTATCTCTACCAAGAACGGGTGAGTGAATCTCAACATATCTTATATATGTACGATTAAGATAGACGATTATGATTGCTATGATTAATATGTTTGTCATGTTACCATGCTAAGTTAATTATTGATATATGATTTTATGCTTTGAACAAGTATTATTGTGAATTGATTACATTGACATGTAAATCATTACAATCATGAATTCATAAGTTTTCTCTCGTATGGATAGATGTATATGACAATTGCATATGTTGATGCATTGTGCATTGAGCATGCATTACATAGCACTCATGTGCTAATTTATATAGTCCTGCTTTATATGACTACATGTACACCTTGTGCCTGGGTTCCTAAGGAATCTCCCTAGATGGTTTTCTGGTAGAATCGTTACCGAATGCCCACGATTAGTAGAAGCCTACTTAAAGGAGTATATGCAAGCCTTGCCCATGCCTACTTGATATGGTAGAAGCTTATCAGGTGCAAATGTGGGTTGACGGATATCCAACCAAAGCAAGTGGACAATTATCCCAATTGGCATGCATTTCATTACATTTTTACATTCATATTCATATCTGCATAAATGAAATTGAATAATATTTATACTATCTTATGTATTGTGTATGAACCATGATGTGTTCACTCACTAGCCTTACCAACTTACATTGTTGAATTACAATCGTATAAAGGTAATCGAGATAGGAAACATAAGTCAGGCACCAGGGAATGAGTCTAGATTGGCAAATGAATCACAGGATCAATGGTTGTATTTAGAGGAAGATTAATTAGTTGTGTTGAATTGATGAATTGTTCATATGAATTGTCGTTTAGGAGATTAGATTTCTTCATTATAGTTATTGACTGTTGGGCCTTAATTCGATACTTGTTTTATTAATATTTTATGTTGAATGGTATTTGATTTTATGATTAAATAAAGTCCCAAATGAATTGACTTAGTAATTTTCAGATTAGATGATGTGTTTTGAAAATGTGATGGTGGAAGTAACAAAAAAGTGAGAGATTGTATGGCATGTGTGGATATATGAATGTTAAGCTCTAGTGTAAACTCAGAATACATTTAAACTACGCCTCTAAGCAACTATATGAATTATTGAGTTATGTACATTTGGTGTGCGAGTCATGGATCGTAATTGGGGTTTGAGGGTGTACACTCTGTATCTGAATTGCGGGGTGTGATAGAATGGTATCAGAGTGAGGCTTTCATTATACTTAGAGTGACCTGTAGGTTATGTTCCCAAACTGTTATGCCCTAAAAATCAGCATTCGAGTACAAAGACCCCGGTCTCGAATTCTCCGGTGTGAAACAAATGAAAACACACATGTAACCTCGTTTAGATTCACATTCATTCTACACACGAATAATCAGAGTAATATAATTCAACTTAATAGATCTAAAACGAGGTAGAGATAACAAAAATTCATAAATATAGGGCTAACAATTAAAATACAATTTCAATAGTGGTAATCGTCCAAAATGGGAGTTATACAAGCCACAAAGCTAATATGAGAAAATTAACACATAGAACACTCCCAGTTGAGGACTCCAATATATACATGAATAAAATTTAAATAAAAGTAATGTCATCCAGTCTCGCCCTCCCAAGACATTATGGCGAAAGTGCGAGCCGATTTAAAAAGGAATGATTTTAATCGAACGATTCTCTCATGACGCAATCGGACATCAATCGCATGGAATTCACTCATCTATTATGCTCAAAGTCTACAATAGATCAATAAACTTTACAGATTAATTCCTTTTCTAATCAAGCTAAGCAATTGCTAAATCAAAGCATGATCGAACCCAAGATATGACAACCCTAAATGCAAGGTTGCGATGTAGTGATAACTCGGTGAGACATAGGGAGTGTTGAACATAATTAGAATTAGTCTAAATGTTTAAACAGGTTATTTATGTTTTTAATCCAACGAATAGGCTAAGGGCAAAAATAATAAAAATAAAGAACTAAGGATCCATGTATTAACTTCTAGCAATTACAATGTTTAATTCATCGATTCATCTTTTATAACTCAACTAGAACTGAATTTCAATTCGTTCTAATAAGAAGATCAAACATTTAAACCAATCTCAACATCCAATAATATATGATATCAATTGAACGATTCTCTCATGAAACACTCAAACACCAATCGTAGGGAATTCAAATCGAATATTGTGACCGGAGTCTACAATAGATTAAGTAATTTTACAAATTGTTTCTTTATCTAAATAAGCATTGTAATTGTACTTTCAAGCATCCAATGTGCCTAGAGTCGACAATGGACCAAAGATGAAACAACACAAAAACTTCAAAGTAAAATTCAAACCAACTTCAATTAACTAACCATCATTCAAATCCAAAATTATGCTATAAACTAAAACATAGCAATAAACCAAAATCTTCACCCCTTAGCCTTAGCTAAGATATTAACTAGACATAACTAACTCAAAAATAAAAGAAAAACTACAAGATCTATAAGAACCCGTAAAGCAATCGAAGTAGAAGAACGTTACTGGCGCTACACCTAATCATTCTCTCCCTCTCTAAACCCTAGAAGATGATTTAGGACATCTTAGGAACCCAAATTTATAGTTTTGGATATTCAACTTTCACAGTGCCTTTGAAAAATTGTAAACTGGCTTTGAATTTATATACTCACCCTCATCTTTTTGACATCGAGTAATGAATCAAGCAACTAGATTGAAAAATTCATAAATTTCTCGATGGGATCGAAGTTGTCTTCGATGACATCGAAATAGTTCTCAATGGCATCAAATAGTTATTTTTACAATTTTCAGTATTTTGTTTTTCTGGTCCTAGAATTTTAAAATTCAAATTCCTGACCCTAAATTTTCAGGACTCATTTTCTTTGGTTTCTTAATTTATTTTTAAGCATCATTCAACTTCTTCCAGATCTCCTTTGGTCCACGTGATCAAATATGATTGATCTTTATCACTTGAGCTCTTAAATCTTCAAATACCCTAGTCTTGATTATCTTTGGACTTTAAATCCTCACCTTTAACTCTGATTTGGTATTGGACTTCAAATCTCTCATTGCACATAAAACGCACATACTTATGACTACTTTACTTGATGGATATAATAAAAGTAATGTAAAATAGGGAATAAATATTCAATATTCAAGCATTATCGAAGCATCCATTGTAACCAAAGTTCACAACGGATCCAGAAATAAATAATTCAAAGGATTTAAAGTAAAATTTAAATCAAATTCAATTAAATAATAAACATTTAAATCCAATGTATGAATCAATAAACTAAAACATCATAATTTAATAGAAGTTTCAACCTTTAGCCTTAGCGAAATCTAAAGAAAGAAAAAGCAATCTATATACTAGAACCTAGAAGAAATCAAAGTAGAAGGGTGTTTGTTGGCGCTCCACTCGAGCCTTCTCTCTCTCTCTCTCTCTCTCTCTCTTCAAATCCTATAAGATGTTTAATAATGTCTTAAACAATCCTTTAAATAGATTAGATTTTTGCACTTTCGCACTGCCCTTGAAAAATCGTGAACTTACACAGTCACCGCTATTATCGATCGATGCATTGATTGATCGATCGATGGATCCTAATAACTTCCAGTAACCAGAATTCAAAAATCTGTTAACTATTGATCGATCAAGGGATCCGTCAATCGATCGAAGTTAATGAAATTTGTTCAGCAAGAAATCTGAATAAATCAGGAGAGTTTCGATTGGTTAAACCTTGGTTGTCAATTGATCGACAGGATTTGTCGATCTGATCCTGCAGTTTCAGAACTTTGTCTTTCTAGCCCTGAAATTTCAGGATTCATTTCCCTTAATTTCTTAATTTATTTTTAAGCATCGTTTGACTTCCACTTAATCTCCTTTGGTTCAAATGTTTGAATACGCTTGATCATCATTCCTTGAGCTTTCAAATCTTCAATCGCACCTCTCTTAATCATCTTTGGGCTTTAAATCCTAACTTTTAACTCTGATTGAGTCTTGGACTTCAAATCTCTCCTTGCATATGAAACGCACTTAATAAGGACTAATTAACCTGATGTATACGATGAAAACAATCCAAAATAGGGAATACATATATAATGTTTAGTCGTTATCATAGGACTTTCCTTTCTATAAAAGGGGAATCATAGAGAGAATTCCCTTGTGAAAATCCTAAGGAAAAGAGCAGAGAGAGAGAGAGAGAGAGAGAGAGAGAGAGAGAGAGAGGCTTATGACAAAGGCTTCTGCTGGTACGTTTCCTAACTCCTTTCTTCTAATATTTTTTTAAAGTTTTTTTTATTAAAATCCTTAGACTTACACAATGAATGAGATGGATCAACCTTATGTCCATTGTCTTGATTTATATGAGGTTTTGAAGAAAAGTAGAAGACTTTGAGTGAGATCTCTTGTCATAGAGATCGGATGGGGGTCATCTAGCAGTGTCAGTTCAAATATGTTCGGATCATGTATTTTCAAGGTCAAAATATGTCAAGGCCCCGAATTCTAGAGTGATTTGTGTTGGGAGCCTTGCACAAAGCCTTAAGATCTAGCCTCCCGAAATAAACCAGAATTACAGAATAATAATGCAATGAAAGACAATCAAAGCATACACCACACAACACAAGAGATTTTTACGTGAAAAACCCTCAAAGAGGTAAAAAACCACTGGACCTCGTCCAAATCAACAATCCACTATGAAGTAAAACGTTACAAACTTCTTCACTTACGCAGGAGTGGATAAACAATGAGAGAAACAAAGAAAATGGAGAAATCTTACCGATTACGAGGACATAGAAGCGCTGAGATATATATTGCATAATAGATAACCTCCACGAGTATAACCTCCCTTCTATAAGCTTCATCTCTCTCTCTTTTCCTCTCTCTCTCTCTCTCACCTTTGATAGCCCTAAACCCTTTAGCAAATCCCTTGTAAAGCTTTAGGAAACCCTCTTGTTGTACCTAGAAAGCCCTAGGAACTCCTATTTAAAGTTTTAGGAAACTCCTTTGCGCATCTCAGTTGCGAAAGGACTTGCGATACGAAATCCGCGCAAAATCGCAGAACGAATTTGCGTAACCTCGACTGGTTGAACCGAGTCCACGACCGGTCGAGAGCCACCTACGACTGGTCGAGCACCTCCTTCGACTGGTCGAGCACCCCGGAGAAAAATAGTCCACAGTCGCTGGACTTTGAGTCGTGCCACGACTCGACTCCACGACTGGTCGACCACCAGCCTTCGACTGGTCGAGCAGGGCTCACGACCGGTCAACGACGGGTCAAAAAACCCATCAAATCTCTCCCCTTTTGACCCAGGAGGAATCCACATTCTTCAAGCCAGCCAAGTTTCTACAAACCTCAAACTCGCCCTTGAGCAAAGCCTTGGTCATCATGTCTGACCCATTATCGTCCGTATGGACTTTCTCAAGCTGTAACACCTTCTGTTCCAAAATATCCCTGATCCAGTGATACCGAATCTCTATGTGCTTCGACTTGGAATGCTGACTTAGATTCTTGCTCAAGTGTATAGCACTTTGACTATCGTAATAGACCACGTGCTCCTCCTGCTTCAGGCTAAGTTCCTGTAGGAACCTCTTCATCCAAAACATCTCTTTACATGCCTCTGTGACTGTAATGTACTCGGCCTTTGTCGTCGACAATGCTACGACCTTCTGTAGCTTGCTTTGCTAAGAAACCGCTTCCCCTTCAAACGTGAACATGAACCCCGATGTAGACTTCCTGGAGTCTGTGTCACCTGCCATATCTGCATCTGTGTAACCCTCTAACACAGGTTTACCGTTACCATAGCATAGGCTCAACCTAGATGAGTCTCTTAGATACCGTAGTATCCATTTCACCACTGCCCAATGTTCTTTGCCAGGATTGGCAATATACCAGTGGACAACACCAACCAAATATGCTATGTTTGGGCGTACATACACCATAGCATACATCAAACTTTCTACAGCTGACGCATAAGGTATCTTCTACATCTCTTTCAACTCTACCTTCGTCTTGGGACACTGCCTGTCACTCAATTTGAAGTGACCACTCAGTGGAGTACTGATCGGCTTCGCTGCATTCATATTGAACTGCTCTAGGACTTTCTCCTTATACCGCTCTTGTGACAGCCAGAGCTTTCTGCTGCTTCTGTCACGGGTTATCTCCATTCCTAGGATCTGTTTAGCCGGGCCCAAGTCTTTCATTGCAAAAGACTTGCCCAACTCCTATTTCAGCCTGTCAATCTTCTTGATGTTTTTTTTCCATGATGATCATGTCATCAACGTATAATAACAGAACTAAGAAATCACCATCTGAGAACTTGTGCGTGAACACACAGTGGTCCGACTCTGTTTTGTCATAACTATGTTTCAACATAAACGAGTAAAACTTCTTGTACCATTGTCGTGGAGCTTGTTTCAGCCCATACAAGCTCTTCCTCATCCTACACACCATATGCTCCTTGCCCCTGACTTCGAACCTCTCTGGTTGGTGCATGTAGATCTCTTCTTCTAGGTCACCATGGAGAAAGACAGTTTTAACATCTAACTGCTCTATCTCCAGATCCATGCTAGCCGCCAACCCAAGCAACACCCGTATGGATGTCATCTTCACCACTGGTGAGAATATCTCCTCGAAGTTTATGCCTTTTCCCTAACCAAACCCTTTCACCACAAGTTTGGCCTTGAACCACGTCTGTGAATTCTTCTGCTCAACCGTCTTTCTGAACACCCACTTGTTGCTTAAAGCTTTCTTGCTCTTAGGCAGTTTCACCATATCATAGGTGTGGTTCTTATGCAAGGATTTCATCTCCTCTTGCATAGCTTTCAACCACTCCCCCTTATACTGGTCGACTAGGGCCTCAGAATAATCTTCTGGTTCTCCCTCATCAGTTAGCATAATGTACTCATGCAGCGAGTACCTCTTGGACAGCTGTCTGTCCCTAGATGACCTCCTTACTCGTGGCTCAACAGGTGGATCAAGTGGGGGCTGCTCCCCTGGTACATCTTCTAAAGGAACTCCCTTGTCCTTTGCATCTTGCTGTACTCCCCCGTCATTAGGCACCACGGGAGGAATAACCAGATCCATGTCCTCTAGCTCACCTGAACTAGGCTGGTTCTTCTCTGGCTTACCAATGTCTTCTATACACTGATCTTCAAAGAAAACCACATCTCTGCTCCTAACGAGTTTCTTCTCGGTTGGATCCCATAACCTGTAACCGAACTTTTCATCACCGTACCCTAAGAATACACACTGCCTGATCTTCATATCGAGCTTGGACCTCTCGTCCTTTGGTACGTGAACGAATGCCCTACATCCAAACACCCTGAGATGACTGTACGATAGATCCTGTCCAGTCCATACCTTCTCAGGTACTTTTCCATTTAACGGGGCTGATGGAGAGCTGTTTATCAAATACACCGCCGTGTGCATTACTTCTTCCCAGAACGTCTTGGGCAATTTTGCATGGGATAACATGCATCTGATTCTCTTTACAATAGTGCGATTCATTCGCTCAGCTACACCATTATACTAGGGGGTCTTGGGAACCGTCTGTTCATGCCGTATAGCCAGGGACTTGCAGTACTCATGAAAGTCGCCAATGTATTCACCACCATTGTCTTAATATACGAAATTTGAATTCTTTTTCGATCCAATCAATTTATGTTCAATTCAATCGAAGGGTCTTCGATAGGACTTGATTCAATCAAAGGGATCGATCAAAGATGGTGAAAATTATTCAGTAACCAAATTGAATTAATTAATTCTGATTTTTCGATTTGATTGATCAAAGATTGATTCGATTTATCTCAATTGATCGACTGACCCCTGTGCTGATCTATCATATTTTAAAATGTGATAATTGGATCATTAAGCTATAATATGAAAATATATAATATATTTGATTAATAATCAAATTGATAAAAGAAAATGGGTCATCTTGAGTTGAACAAAGGTAGGCTCATTGGATGGAATGATTGGTTCAATTCATGATTAGTTTAAATTATGTATTAGAGATCCTAAACTTAAACTTGTATGACTGCTTGGCGGATTTATTTACTCAAATAGTAGGTGAGTGAATCCCAACATGTCTTATATTTATACGATTAAGATAGATGATTATGATTGCTACACGCGCACACACACACACACATATCATGTAGTCATACTAAATTAATTGTTAATGTATGATTTCATGCTTTGAACAAGTATTATCGTGAATTAAATATATGAACATATAAATCATTATAATCATGAATTCATAAGTTTTCTCTCATATAGAGAGACGTATATAATAATTGCGTATGTCGATGTATTGTGCGTTGAGCATGCATTACATACTGAATGCACACCTCACACCTGGGTTCCTAAGGAATCTCCCTGAATGGTTTCCTAGTAAAGTCGTTACCGGATGCTCACGATTACTTGCAGCCTACTTAAGGAGTAGATGCGGGCCTTGCTCATGGCTACCTGATATGGTAGAAGCCATCCAATTACAGATGCGGCTCGATGCATATCCACAACCTAAGCAAGTGGACGATTATCTCACTTGTCATACATTTCATGACATCTCTGCATTGATTTTCATATCTGCATACATGAAATTGAATGATATTTGCACCATCTTATATGTGCTATGTATAAACCATGAAGGTTTCACTGACTAGCCTTGGCTAGATTATGCTGTTGAATGACAATCGTTCAAAGGTAATCATGTCAAGAAATGTAAACCAGGTACCGGGGAATGAAGCCGGATTGGCGGGTGAATCACAAGATCAATGGCCATATTTAGCGGAAGATAAATTAGCTGTGCTAAATTGATGGATTGTTCATATGAATTGCCATTTAGGGGACTAGATTTCTTTATCGTAGCTATTGATAGTTAGGTCTTAATTCAATACTTGTTTTATAAAT
This sequence comes from Magnolia officinalis, assembly GCA_021015155.1. Taxonomy (NCBI): domain Eukaryota; kingdom Viridiplantae; phylum Streptophyta; class Magnoliopsida; order Magnoliales; family Magnoliaceae; genus Magnolia; species Magnolia officinalis. The sequence goes on from JAJHSJ010000011.1 coordinate 60,673,880, forward strand.
ATTTTATGCTAAATGGTAAAGATCACACACTTGTGTGGGCAGAGGAGGTGCGTAACACTTTCCTTTTTTGTTACCTTGATCCCTTACTCAAAATCCAATGTCATAAATCATGAGTCATTATAAAACAAAGAATTTTTAGATTCTTCGGTTTTTAACGATTCTACGGTCTAACCGACTATTGAAATCTAAATTTACTAGCTAGTGGCAACTCTAGATCAACTATTTACAAGTTAATCCACATAACCACATAAGCAAAAGCCCAATAAGGCCCCGGGATTCCAACATTCATAGCCACTAAATACGTTTTCACGTTTTCTGCTTATTCATTTCCAAAACTGTTCGAACTCGGGCAGACCTTGTATTAAGATCACAGGTTGGACCCAGACTAGACTTTTTTAGCCCATCATGGGCTAAGACGGGTTTGGATTTAGGATCAATAATACCGGCCAGGCTTAGAATTACAATATGGTGGGCAATCGAAACCCCATGAAAATTTACTATTGGTAGATCTCATCATTTTGTTGGATGACCCATTGCATCTTCATAAGACCTAATCTTGTACAATCATAGCTGGAAATATAAATTGAGAATCAACGGTGATGAGATCTTTGTGAGGTGTTAAACCGTTGCTTGCATTTATGATCACAGAAAAATGTAGAGGTTACATGAAAAAAAAGCCATTTGACAGGAACCAGAAAAGAAGAAAAACAAATAACTCTCATCTGAAGCATTATAACTGCAATCCAAGCCGTCCAATGTAACGGCAAAATGCCGGTCTACTCCTAAACAAACTGATTGGACGTACCAGTCCCGATCAGAAGTCGTAGATCAGCTCCCGGAAGTGGGCCATATGGTCTGCGTGAAGCGAAATGGCCAGAGTCAAGGTCCCATCACTGGTTGGGCTGGGAAGGACATAAGCAAGGCCCTCATAGGCAACCCCACCGGGCCCCATGAATATGGGCCGGCCCCATCCAAAATCCGCACCGTATATCGGTAGCCTGGCCCAGCTTGTGATCCCAAGATTCGGGCACCCGAAAGTGTGGGGCCCACGTACTAATGAATTCAGGTCCGGATGTAATTCCAAGTAGTCCAATGCGGACCTCAGGTACTCATCATCAGCCCGTTTCACCGTGTCGTGAATTTTCCCCGCCGCATAAGCTAATGGGCCCGCTACAAGGTCTCCGGTAGTTGCGACCGGTGTCGTCGTGAAAATGGCGTTCCCAAAGAAGCCCGGTGGGAGTGGTGGGTGTAGGCGGGTCCGGCCGTCGACGGCAACATACAACTTAGTCTGTTGGTCTTCGGGGAGGTTACGGGCCTTCGACACACATCGCCACACATGGCCCGCCAACGAATCGTATGAGCTGTAGCTGACATTGCTGTGTGGCCCATCTCTGCATTTGGCCTTGAGGAGGTTGAGCTGATCACGTGAGAATTTGAAGGCTGCGATGGTGGGGCTGGATTTTTGGGACTGGGGTGGGGCCTTTGAAGGAGGAGATGGCTCATATTCAATGTGGTTGAAGGATGGAGTTGGTGGGTCCCGGGCCTGCAAGAGGGTCCGGTCCATGAATGGAGGGATTGTGAGATCGAGCCCACGGGCCACATCAGACCAATGGTTGATGAAATGTAGGCCCGAGCTGCCATCCGCTGCGTGGTGCTCCACGCCCACACCAAGTGCCACGCCCCCGCATTTGAAATATGTTACCTGTGATTCAGATCAAGAAAAAAAAATGAACGGTCATGATGATGTGATGTTGATGGGAGTATTTCTATCAGGAATGGGCGAATTTTAAGCACAAGCCCGGTCGGGCCTGATACCCAAGCCCAAGTCCAGCTAGATGCGGGCTAAGCCCAGAAGAACGACAGGCTAACCCAGCTAGGCCCTAGGAAAGTTTCAATGGTAGGCGTCATTGTCACTGATGCTTTCTGTCGTGTGGTGCAGTTGAGCCTCCAATCTGTCTCATTTTTGGGCTCATACCATAAAATGATCTGTAAAAATAGATGGACGGTGTGGATAAAATACATATATATTATGGTGGTGGATGGACGGCATAGATAAAACACATATATCATGGTCGGCCGCATAGAGCTTTTGCCAGGACCGTCTGTCTCGGGCCTACCCCCATCCACGCCCATATGAAAAGGGAGGGAGTTGTTGCGTTTTATAATTCCCTACGTGCATGGAAAACATACGTAATCACATGCAAGCGCACGTGTCACAATGAGACAAGTGTGTGTGTGATCTGAGCTTTTCATTAGATGAACGACACTGTTTAGATGTTCTATCATAAAAATCAGGCTTTTTCACAGTTGAGGTGAGCCACAACGTATTAAAATAATTGATATTTAAAAAAGGATTTGTAACCATTAATTTAATGTGTATATTGTGTGGACAACCTAAAGAGACTGTTTGATTTTTAGGGCCAAGGATCCAAGCAGCATTTCCAACCTCATGGAAAGCTCAAATCTAAGGCATGTGTTTCATATTTGTATGTGTGGTCATGTTGAGGTGCTCATTTTTACTGCAGATTTTTTACCCGCATATGAAAGAAATTGTTAAAAAATAAAAAATAAAAAATAAAAAAATACAGCTCTAAAGTCTACACTTATTTCAAAATTTCCAAAAATCTTAAAACAGCCCGGATCACTAAGGGCCCTTATTTCTAGTATATAATGAGTCAATCATATGCTTTCGCATCTTATTCGACAAAATAAGTAATATTATTTGATCGAGAATTATAATTATTGGAAAGTATCATGATCATCCAATGAATGGATTGTTCAATCGAAAATGATAACAGAATGGTTTACCATCGAACCACCTTATTTCCTTGGAGGAAAAAAGAAAATTGATGAACTTGCAGATATCGGCAAAATGGTGAATAGCTCTCTGCTCGTCTCAAATTGGCAAACATTTAGACAAGGGGAGTAATTTTTTGGCATTGATTTTTGTTAGAAAAGTTTTACACAAAACTACCTGTTTAATATAAAATTTACAGTTTTGTAACTTTTTCAAAAAGGTTTTCAATAAGTTTTTCATTAATTTTAAGTAATTATCAGGAGTACCTTTGCCATTTTAATCCCTACTAGGGGTTTGGACGTGCAAGCAAAGGGGTTAGCGCCACAACAAAAATCAGCCCTATCCGTGATTCAGGTGGACCGCATGATTGGAAGCAGTGTACAAGGCAACCCTCACCCTCCAACTCTTTCCCTTAGCATGGCCCACCTGAATCACGAATGAACTGAATTTTTGGGCCTCTATATTAAATTTGGTATGACATCTAATGGTTGGAATGGATTTTATATAATCATCGTGCTAGGCTCTCTTCAAACCTTTTCTTTTGGGGTAGCCCACCTGAATTAGAGGTTAGCTTGATTATTATTATTATTATTATTTTCCATGGAAGGTGGGATTACATATCTAATAGCCCAAGTGGATCTCAAATAAACATTTCGACGGGCCCATAAAAAATTAAGGGTGTGTGTCCTATAAATTCCCTTTAAATCTCTATTAGTTGTTTTTTTTTTTTTTTTTTTTTTTTTTTTTAAACAATAGGAGGATGTCATCTTCGACTTTTGACCGGACCCACGATGATGTGTATGTGAACCCACTCCAACCATTAAATGGCCGAAGGCCATAAAATCAGGCTAGCTTTGATTCAAGTGAATCACACTAAAAGGAAATATTGGGAGAGATATGGACACACTTTATTTTTACAAGATCCACAATTATGAGTATCTACTCTAACCATTAGATGCCACACTAAATTTAGGGCCAGGCTCAAACATCATATTAATGTATTATTTAAGTGGGCCATACCAAGAAAAATAGTTTAAAGGGTGAGGGTTGTCCTTTGCACTACTTCCAATCGTGTGATCCACCTAAATTAAGGATGGCGCTAATTTTTTGAGCCCTAAACTTAATATGGGGTGACAAACTAAAGGCAAATTAATATGGTAACTTTTTGAAAAAGGTATCAGTATAAAATAGCTTTTTATAAAATTCCCTTTTCATTATTCTCCACAAATGGAAACACCTTTAGAAAATTAGTGCAAAATCACTAAAATATCTAAAACTATAGAGAGTGGGGATCCACAAATTGAAACACCTCTGGAAAAATGGTGCAAAATCACTAAAATATGTAAAACTTTAGAGAGTGGGGAACAAAAGTTTCTAATAAATTGTTAAGGTGAATGGGTGTATCTTATTCAGTGGTCTTTAGACTATCATTCTCTTTTAATAGTTTTAAATTTAAAAAAATTAAAAATATTACTTTAATAATTTTTTGGAAAGAAAAAAAGAAAAATAGAAAGAAAAAAAAAAAAAGTACCATACAGTAAGTCTCCTGTAAAAACATAGAAATTCCATTAAAGAGAAACTATCACGTGCAGTGGCTGCATGTTTCACGTACAACCAATTCTTCCCCCCTGGCGTGTTGTATACGTAGAAGGTAGAATATTCCAACGGTACGAAAGGTGGACCACACCTTCATGACTTTCTAGACTGGGTGACCACGTGACCGAAGTGCTGGATGGCATGTAAACACCACACTGGGCTTAGGAAGGTTTGAATGTTAGGTTTATATATATATATATATATATATATATATATATATATATACACGTTTTCATTATTCTCCACAAAACTTATGAGAAGGGGAACAAAAGTTTCTAATAAATGGTTAAGGTAAATGGGTGTATCTTATTCAATGGTCTATAGACTATCTGTGAAATACATTCTATCCATGAAGTGAGGTCCTAAGGCTTTGTGGCCAGAAATCAGCCACATCGATAACTTGTGGGATGGGACACCAGCCATAGCTTTTCTTGTGGGCCCACTGTGGTGTTTATCTTTCATCAAAACCGTTCATCAGGTGTAAATCACCATATGAAAGGAAGACACTAATCAAATGGGCCACACCCAAAAACGTATCTTAAACTGAAAATCCTAATAATCAATGGCCATGAAAAGGTATAAAACAGGCAGTGTCATGCAAGTAACATTTCTAAATAAAATTAATTTTTTAAATTTTGATTCCAATGGAAATATGATTTAAATTTCTTTCTTTTCAAGAGTGTCTACCAAACGGGTGTAAGGAGATTGTATGGTGCTGATTCGACATAGGCCCACCGCTTTGATCTTTCAAAAACTACCTTAAACAAGAAAAGCTGACGAGGAAATTGTTTTTAAGAGTGGATTATAGGTTTTACCCTTACCATGGGGCCCACCTTGATGATGTGTTATATATCCACGCCATCCATCTATTTTTTCAGCCCATTTTAGGACGCGGTTTCAAAAATTAAGCAGATAAAAATCTCAAGTGGACCACACCACAGGAAACAGTGGTGAATGAACGCCCACCATTAGAAACTTTCGAAGGCCCACAGTAATGCTTGTTTGCCATCCAACCCGTTGATAAGGTCAACCAGAACTGGATGAATGGAAAATACAAGGATCATCTTGATCCAAATCTTTTTTGGCCCACAAAATGTTTTTAATGGTCATTTACCACTTTTTTCAGTGGTGTGGTCCACCTGAGATTTGGATCTGATTAATTTTAAGGATCACGACATAAAATGATCTGGATAAACGGATGGACGGGTGGATATACAACATATTCATCAAGGTGGGCCCTAAGTCTGGGGAAAACACAGGGTGTTAATCCACTCCCTTGATTTTCGGCATTATGACTCCCTAATTAAAAATTCTCAAGTCATAATTAAAAAATCCAAAAACTTGAGCCGGGTCGAGCTGACCACTGAGCCGAGTTGAATTGGAAGCCTGATTTTGAGCTGAGCCAACAAGATAGCTGGGACTGTGTGGCCATGATCCACCAAGGAAGTGGGGCCCACTAATTTTACCTACGAGTTTTCTTATTTCATGATGATCGCTTTCCTGTGAGCTTCCCATCACCCACTATCTATTCATGATGGCCGGCCATTGAGTAATGAGATCGTCTGTCCATTGATTTCGACGTGTACGTGTCGTCCAGCTCTGAGTTGAATGAACGGTTCAAAGGATATCAAAGTTACATAGCCCCAAAATGATGTATTTATTATATCCACACCGTTTATCCATTTGGAGAGATCATTTTATATCTTGATATCAACAATGAGTCATATCCAAAGATTAAGTGGACCACACCACAAATAACAGTGGGATAATAATTCTCACCGTTAAAACGTTCATAGAGCCTACGGTAATGTTTATTTTCCATCCAATCTGTTAATAAGGTCACATATACCTAGATGAAGAGGAAAAACAAATATAATACTGATCCAAGATTTCTATGTCCCTCAAAAGGGTTTCAATGGTAGACGTTAAATCCCTACTGTTTTTTACAGTGTGGTCTACTTGATATTTGAATCTGTCTTATTTTTTAATCAAGCCTTAGGAAAATCTCACCAAGTGGATAGACGGTTTGGATATAACTCATACCTTGTGATGAGACCACATAACTTGATGACGTCAACACACCAGTCAGGTCCGTTGTTTGTGGTACACCAGCCAATTAGATTCCGGCGGGAAAGAAAAGGTCGCAGGTTTCAGGGGGAGTAGCCCATCCGTTTCCAGGTGAAAGGGGACGCGGGGTTTCCTGCTAAAGGCTTTCGCAGGAAGTTCCTGCACTGGGATGCAAGGTGGGGTCCACCGTGATGTTTATGAGAAATCCAACCCGTTCATCCATTTTTCGAGCTCATTATAGGACATGTGACCAAAAATTAGGAGGATCCAAAACTCAACTGAGCCATACAAGATGAAATAGTGGGAAAAGGAATTCCTACTGTTGAAACCTTCCTCGGCTAGGTCTTGATGTTTATATGCCATCAGACTGCTTATAAGGTCATTTTTACTGGGATGAAGTGAAAACTTTTATGGCAATATAAATATTTCAACAGCGAAAACTAAATCCCCACTTTTTCATCTCTCGTGGCCCATTTGAGTTTTGGATCCACCTTATTTTTTCTCACGTTTCCTAGAATGATATCGAAAAACGGATGAACGGGTTTGATTTCTCACGAACATCACAGTAGGGCCCACCCGGAATACTTATGCAGGAACTTCCTGCGATCGCAGGAAATCCGCGTCCGGTGAAAGGTGAACGCGGATTGCGTCCTACCCAGGCCCGTCTACAGCTGAGAACGGGCAGGAGCTGTGAGCGGTCACCGTGACGTATGGATTTTATCCACACCGTCCATCAATTTATTCGTATCATTTCAGGATATAAATATAAAAAACTGAGGTAGATCAAAGACACAAGTGGACCACACAACTGGGATTAAACTTTTACCGTTGAAAACTTCTTAGGGGCCACGGAAGTTTTGGATCGAGCTGATATTTGTGTTTTTCCTTCATCCAAGTCTATGTGACTTTATGAATAGGTGGGATGTTAAATAAACTTCACCGTGGGCCCTAAGAAAGTTTCAACGGTGAGGATCATCGCCACCACTGCTTCCTGTAGTGCGGTCCAGTTGAGCCTTGGATTTTCCTAGCTTTTTTTAATCCATTTCCATAAAATGCCATGGAGAATTAGATGGACGGTGTGGATTAAAGCCATACATTACGATGGCCACTCAGAGCTCCTGCCCGTTCCTAGTTGGACCACAAGATGCAAGTCCAAGGGCACACCTAATCCGGTGGTCTTGCAATGTCTAAAATACCAGCCATACGTTAGAAATGCTTACCTGTAGCACACAGAGGGGGTAGGACGAGATTTCCCCAGAGTAATCAACGGTGGGGATGAGTTTCTTGAGTTCCATGGTGGGTGTGAAATCCCCAAAGTCGTCGATCACAGCGCCAGTGTCCGCCTCGACGAACAGGACACCTTCACCGTTGCAATCTATCTGGATCCGACCGTCCACGTCCCTACCGAGCCTCCCAGCCATTGGATAGAATGGGAGCAGGGCCTTGCTGAGGGCCTCCTTGAGCACGTGCGTGTCAAAGAAATTGGACGATCCATTCGGACGGTAGAAATACACACTCGGCGTATGCATTCTCGACACCACCAGGTCCACGTTAGAATTCCACAGGCTGCGCTTTGGAGTATCCTGCGCCGGGCGCACGATAGTCGACTCCCTTACGTTAATGATCATCTTCGGCACCTGCGAGAATAGATTGTTGAATGAACACCGTTTCAATCTCACGACGTGTATATATAATAAATAAAAGCCGGCACGTGCAATGCACGTGTAGAAAGAGGAGAATTGACACGTGCAATATCCAAGTCATCCATTAGATGTTTCTTGCCATGTTGATGTTCTCTAAATGAGTTTGCAAAACGGATTAATGGGTAGATTTCTCACAAACATCAGGGTGGGCCCTACCTAGGTTCCTAGGAACTTCATGCCAAAGGCTTCGGCAGTAAATACGCGTCCAAGGACGCGGATGAGATGGCACGGAAATTCAAGGCGTGGATTAGCTACTGACAAGATCAGTAGCCAAATGCTACTGAAATGACATCACCTAGCTTTGTGGTCCCATGATGCATGTGTTGTATCAATACCGTCCAACCATCCGTAGAGATCATTTTATGGCATGGACAAATTAATGAGATAGATCTAAAGTTCAAGTGGACTCACCATAGAAAACTGTGGATCAGTCACACCCGCCATTGAAACATATAAAGGCCTGCCATGATATATTTTTTAGATCTAACTTATTCATAAGTTAATATAGAGATAGATGAAGTGAAAACAAAAATAAAAACCCAATGGAAAAGCACATACATCAAGGTTGGGCATTGACACCAGCTAGCAGGCTGGTGTTGGCTCACTAGCCAAACCGGGTACGGCCATTCATCAGGTTATGTAGAACCCACGTGTAAAAGATTAAGTATGGTCCACTCATAAATAGCAAAATGTGTTGGAGAAAAATCGACGGTTGAAAGGAAATCACTGGCAACCTATATCGCTGGTGTGCGGTACACCAGCCAATCCGTTTCCATAAATGAAGTGAATGGATTGATTTTCGTATGATACGAAAGCCTCTTCCAGACACAAGTACAAAACAGCTAAAATTGACGGTGTCGATTGCGTGCTGTCCCTGACAGCTAAAGAATGGCATTTATGAACTAGGACCACTGAAATATATTTCATCTAAACTAAATGTAGACCGGTCCTATGGTCACCCAAATAAATAAATATGATGTTGAGTTCATGATATGTGTAAATCAGAACCCTCAATTTCAACAATAAATACAAGTTGGTTGGATGGTTGGGCCTTAGGATTCTACAATCTATATGATTTAGTAGCTTTCTAAAAAACTTAAAATAGACGGTTAATTAAAGAGAAGATCTTTTAAATTATGATCAATATCTTAGATCATATGACGGATGGACAAGATTGTTCTTAGATTAACGGCTTAGATCATATAAAAGATGGATGAGATTTACATAATGTGAGTATAGTATTTCTCCCTCTTTCTTTTGAATAGATTAACCAGAAAACGCCTCCCTCTAATTTATAGAAGAAGTTAGCTTTATTCGGCTACCGCACTTTATGGGTGGGGCCCACTGGACGAACGGTGATGACCTAGCAACGTCACAGGAACCCCTACAACGAAAGGGTCCAACATCTGGACCGTTCATCGGGCGTGCCCCAGCATAAACGTTGCATGGCCCGAAAACCATCCGGGTCCAATTCACTTCCATCAGAACACGACTGGTAAAAAAAATGAACGGTGCAGATTCCATTTCCTCAAATCAAGCAAGCGATCAGGATCATCAGGTCCATCTGGATCAGGGGTCATGGCCCACATGGTGGGCCCTCATGCGTGAAAAAAGCTGTGTACCGTTCCGGATCTTCAAATATATAACAAAATAAGAAACTGCTGAAAATCAGAACATTTACCTTAGAAGCTTATCAAAGCTCAGACCCGAATCTGTACGCGCCGGAAATTGAGAGTATCGGTTTTTGAGAGGCGGGAATGGGAGACCCACAGTGAAAAGAAAACCCGAAGAGGAAATGGGATGGAGAAGGTCGAGACCCGAACGCTGAAACGAAGCCTCTGTTTATAAGCCTCCGAAAGGAATCCCCTGGAATAGTCTCCAATGAGATAACGTGCGACCTGTCTCCAACCGTACACGTGGCAGTGTTTTTTAGGAGCTCGGATATGACCATTCTAATGCGTTGAAGCTGGGATGGGCCGCGTTTACGTACTGCCCGCGCAGGACGGAAATCCGTCCAAGCAGAGGCTATGTGGGGCCCACCGTGATGTATGAGTTTTATCCATACCGTTCATCCATTTTCCCATAACATTTTATTATTTGGGACAAAAAATTAGAGAGATCGAAGGATCATGTGGACCACAAAGTGGATATTACCATTGAAAACTTCTGTGGGGCCCCGGAAGTTTTGGATCAAGCTGACATTTGTAGTTACCCTTTTTCCAAGTCGGTATGATCTCATCCACGGATTGGATGCAAATAAAAATCAAGGTGGGCCCATTCGAAGGTTTCAGCGTTGGGCGCCATTATCACGTTGCTTCCCCTGTGGTCCAGTTTCTCGATGACAACTCAGATCTGCACATCATTTAATTTCATTCATTGTGGTTGATTTAAACCGTTGAATTGTTTTGCAACTACCGTTAATTCGAAGGAAAACCGTTAATCTGAAAGAACACTGTCGGTAAGCAGAGGTCTTTTTGCACCGTGGATTTTGAGAGGGTTCTAGGGAATTTCAAATGCTATATATTTGCCACCCTATACTAATATAGGGTTTCAAATTCAAGGGGTTTCAAATCCCCTCGATTACATCTAAAATCTGTAGGGGTTGTTTGGATATACGGTTAAGATTGTTTTCCATTGGTTTAATTATTAGATAAATGCATTCAATCCATTTGAATTGGAATTGAAATATTACGTCAGTCGTGTTATAGTTGATGCGGAATACCCTAAGGATCTTCAGTACATTGGATATGGAGATCTTGAAATTTGAATACATGGCACACCTGATTGAGATGCCATCGTTGTACATAGGATGCCGAAGTCTTTCTCCCCTTGCACCCTTAGAGAAGCTGTAATGAGGCTAAAACTTCTGTCGGTGGTGTTGGATTAGCGACCTAGTCCTGTTTTATGATGCAGAGGGTAGAGGAGTTTGAAACCCATCAAAACTCTTCTGCCTATGGCTCCACACGAATTTGACAATCCTAGTTCCTCTTAAAAAACTGTGTGCATCATAGTTGTAGCACTCCACCCCTTAGGAAAATCCAGACTATTGTAGCACTCCACCCCTTAGTGGGGGCCACTAGTATACTCGATCACATTATCCAACCCTTAGGACAATCCAGACTGTTGATCGATAAGGCCCACCTTATAGAATTCTTACATTCTTCCACTTGGGCCACAATTAATCAATGTCAATGATTAGTCTTTTGAAATATTTTTAAAAACATGTTTTGATTAAAGAAACATCCAAATGGTTAACCGATTACATTGTTGGACAATACGGGTATGACAATCTGTGTTGAGAAGTGGAGCCACATGCGCGGATTTTGTGTCGCAAGTCCTTTCGCAACTGGGATGCGGAAAGGAGTTTCGTGGATTTTGTGTCGCAAGTCCTTTCGCAACTGGGATGCGGAAAGGAGTTTCGTGGATTTTGTGTCGCAAGTCCTTTCGCAACTGGGATGCGGAAAGGAGTTTCACTGATTTCGTGTCGCAAGTCCTTTCGCAACTGAGATGCGGAAAGGGAAGTTGCCAAAACTATAAATTGGGGGCCCTAGGGCTATTCTAGGGTTAAGGTGAATATTGGGAAATATTTTTAAGGTGTGGGCAAGGGATTTTCTCTGTACTTCCAAGGGAGAGGTTAGTATATTGCTTGTAATCTTTGTTTTTCATAGTGGAAGTTTGCATTCGTGGTTTTTTTTTCCCTATATTGAAGTTTTTCCACGTTTATCTTGTCTTGTGGTTTGTTGAATGCTTTGATTCTGTTTCTAGTTTATATTTCTTCTTGTTTATCGTTTATGGGTGAGGCCTAAGATTGGATCTCGGCTCACTGCGTTGTTGGCGTGCTACGCAACAACCGGTATCAGAGCTATTGGTTTAGTTCTATTGGGAGCGATGACAGAAGATGAGAAAACTAGAATTGAGAAGTTTGATGGTTCAAACTTTGCCTTCTGGAAGATGCAGATGGAGGATTATCTGTATCAGAAGGACCTTTACATTCCTCTAGGAGGAAAAGAGAAGAAACCAGAAAAGATGACAGATGATGAATGGTTTTTACTGGATAGGAAGGCTTTAGGAACGATCCGACTCTCTTTGTCTAAGAGCGTCGCCTTCAACATATCCAAGGTAAAAACTACAAAAGAATTAATGGAAGCCCTAACCACCATGTATGAAAAGCCCTCAGCATCCAACAAGGTTCATCTTATGAAATAGCTATTCAACATGAAGATGTCAGATGGTGGAAGCGTTGCTGAACATCTAAACGAGTTCAATACAGTCACGAGCCAGTTGGAATCCGTTGACATCGTTTTTGAGGATGAGATCAGGGCGCTATTGATCTTATCCAGTTTGCCAGACAGTTGGGATGGTTTAGTGATTGCTGTGAGCAATTCTTCAGGGTCGACAAAGCTGAAATTTGATGATGTGGCCGGTCTAATTTTCAGCGAAGAATCTAGAAGGAAGGCATCAGGAGTTTCAGGGGACTCAGGGAATGCTCTAAACGTTGAAGGAAGAAGAAGATCGCTGAACAAAGGAGGCAATAAACACGGGCGTTCTAAGTCGAGGAAGAAGTCCAAGGGACCGAAAGACAAAGACGGGTGTTGGCATTGCGGCAAGAAGGGGCACATGAAACGTGATTGCAGGGTGCTTAAGAAATAAGAAGGAAACTCTCAAGGTGGGAAGGATTCAGTGAATCTATCTGAGGAGAGTGACATAGAGGCGTTGATCTTGTCTCTTGATGCGAGAAATGAGTCTTGGGTTATAGACTCAGGTGCTTCGTTTCATGCTACTTCATGCAAGGGAGTTCTGCATAATTATGTGTCGGGTGACTTTGGGAGAGTATACCTGGGTGATGATGAGCCGTGCAGTATTGTTGGAAAGGAAGATGTTCAGATAAATCAAAAAGACAGAACAACTTTGAAGTTGAAGGATATTAGACATGTACCGAGTTTGAAACGTAACTTGATTTCAGTGGGGCAGTTGGTCGATACCGGTTATGTGACGACATTCACCAGTGATTCCTGGAAGATCACAAAAGGTGCCTTGGTGATATCTCGAGGCAAGAAGGAAGGTACTTTATATGTGACTTCAGGATCGTATTGTTCACTCGCGGTCGCATCAACTGGAGTAAATGAGCAGTTATGGTATCAAAGGTTGGGACATATGAGTGAAAAGGGAATGAAAGTGCTATTATCAAAAGGGAAGCTACCAGGGCTGAAGTCTATTGACTTGAAATTCTGCGAGGACTACGTGTATGGTAAGCAGAAGAGGGTAAGTTTCAAGAAGACAGGACGTGCTCCAAAGATGCATCTGTTGGAGCTTATACATACTGATGTGTGGGGACCGGCACAGGTATCATCTCTCGGTGGCTCACGTTATTTTGTTTCCTTTATTGATGATGCTAGTAGAAAACTGTGGGTCTATTTCTTAAAGCATAAATCTGATGTATTTGATGTATTTAAGAAGTGGAAAGTCATGGTAGAAAATGAGACAGGTAAAACAGTAAAGTGTCTCAGATCTGATAATGGGGGAGAGTATTGTGATAAGAGATTTGAGGAGTATTGTGCAGCAAATGGAATCAAACATCAGAAAACGATTCCAAGGACACCACAGCAGAATGATGTGATTGTGCGCATTAACAGGACCATCATTGAGCACGCCAGGAGCATGAGGTTACATGCAGGGTTGCCCAAGACCTTTTGGGCAGATGCTTTAAATACTGTCGCATATCTCATCAATAAAAGTCCATCAACACCATTGGATGGTGGACTACCAGAAGAAACGTGGACCGGGAAAGAAGTGAACCTTGCACATCTCAAAGTGTTCGGTTGCACTTCATATGTTCACATTGATGCAGAACACAAACAAGCTGGATGCGAAGTCCATGAGGTGCACGTTTATAGGCTACGAGCAGCATGATTTTGGCTACAGGTTTTGGGATGCAGAAAATAGGAAAATCATCAAAAGCAAGGACGTAGTCTTTAATGAAAAAGTGATGCATAAGGATAGTGTGCAAAAAAATAAGGCCGAGGAAAAGGAATTCGTAGAGTTGGAAGGGTTATCAGACACGGGTGTTACAGTGCCACATGGTGATCATGCACAGGAGCATTATGAGGCAGAGCCACATACACCGATTGTGAGGAGGTCTACTCGGGAGAGGAGGCCCACGGTCCGATACTCACCCTCCTTACATTATCTACTGCTGACAGATAATGGTGAGCCAGAGTGTTTTGAAGAGGCATTACAGACGGATACACGGGTTAAGTGGGAGCAGGCCATGGATGATGAGATCGACTCTCTTGAGTTTAATCGTACATGGGAGCTAGTCACTCTACCCAAGGGTAGGAAAACTCTTCATAACAAGTGGGTTTACAGACCGAAGGAGGAGCACGATGGTTCGAAACGGTACAAGGCTAGATTGGTTGTGAAAGGGTTTCAACAAAAGGTAGGTATCGATTTCACTGAAATATTTTCACCTGTGGTGAAAATGTCTATGATTTGCATGGTCTTGAGTATAGTGGCTACAAAGGACTTACATCTAGAGTAGCTAGATGTTAAGACATCCTTTCTTCATGGGGATCTTGAAGAAGAGATATATATGAATCAGCCGACAGGATATGTCGCACCAGGAAAGGAGAACAAAGTGTGTAGACTGAAAAAGAGTTTATATGGCCTGAAGCAGGCCCCGAGGCAGTGGTACAAGAAGTTCGACAGTTTCATGTCGGGAAACGATTTTAGGAGATGTTATGCAGACCACTGTTGTTATTTGAAGAAGTTTGATACATCGTACATCATCCTTCTTCTGTACGTTGATGATATGCTTGTGGTCGGTTCAATCATGAATGACATCTCAGATCTCAAAAGACAACTGTCTAGAGAATTTTCCATGAAAGAATTAAGAGCTGCAAAACAAATCCTAGGTATGAGGATAAAACGTGACAGGGAAAATAAGAAACTAGTTTTGTCACAGGCAGAGTACATAGCTAAGGTACTTGATCGATTCAATATGGGAGGTGCTAAGCCGGTTAACACTCCATTAGCTAACCACTTCAAGCTATCTAAGGAGCAAGGGGCAAAGACGCAGGAGGAATGAGACTACATGGCTAAAGTTCCATACGCGTCAGCCATTGAGAGTCTAATGTATGCTATGGTGAGCACGAGGCCAGACATTGCTCAAGCAGTGGGAGTTGTTAGCAGGTTCATGAACAACCCCGGGAAGGAACATTGGGAAGTTGTGAAGTGGATCCTTAGGTACTTGGTAGGTACTAAGGATGTAGGGTTGTGTTATGGTGGATCGGAAATCAAGTTACAAGGCTACGTGGATTCAGATTTGGCAGGAGACATCGACAGCAGAAGAAGCACTACAGGTTATGTCTTTACTCTAGGCAGTGCTACAGTCAGTTGGGTCTCTCAGTTACAGAAGATAGTATCTATCAGTACGACAGAAGCAGAATATTTGCGGCTACAGAAGCATGCAAGAGATGGTGTGGATGCAAGATTTTATGGAAGAGTTGGGTAAGAAGCAAGCAGATTGTAAACTGTACAGTGACAGTCAGAGTGCAATACACTTGGCTAAGAATTTAGCCTTTCATTAAAGGACCAAGCATATTGCCATCAGATATCACTTCATACGTTCGTTAATGGAAGATGGATCGATTGCTCTGGAGAAGATTCATACAAGTGAGAATCCTGCGGATATGTTGACCAAGACGGTCACAGGAGAGAAGCTGAAGCTCTGTTCAGCTTTGATTGGTCTTCAGGCTAGAAGAAGAGGAGGTGGTGCACTCCAGATGAAGAAGACAAAGGTTTATGACGATGTGTCTCCAAGTGGGAGATTGTTGAGAAGTGGAGCCACATGCGCGGATTTCGTGTCGCAAGTCCTTTCACAACTTGGATGCGGAAATGAGTTTCGCGGATTTCGTATCGCAGGTCCTTTCGCAACTGAGATGCGGAAAGGGAAGTTGCCAAAACTATAAATTGGGGGCCCTAGGGCTATTCTAAGGTTAAGGTGAATATTGAGAAATATTTCTAAGGTGTGGGCAAGGGATTTTCTCTGTACTTCCAAGGGAGAGGTTAGTATATTGCCTTGTAATCTTTGTTCTTCATAGTGGAAGTTTGCATCCGTGATTTTTTTTTTCCCTAGATTGGGGTTTTTCCATGTATATCTTGTCTTGTGGTTTGTTGAATGCTTTGATTCTGTTTCTAGTTTATATTTCTTCCTGTTTATCGTTTGTGGGTGAGGCCTGAGATTGGATCTCGGCTCACTGCGTTGTTGGTGTGCTGCGCAACAATCTGGTTCATCAAGACTGTCAGTATCAAATCGCAGTAGTCATCACAACATTTAATATAGGCAAAGTGAGGTTAAGCATGGTCACAAATACTAAGGGTCTTGATGACATAGATCTAGAACTGGGAAGTGTAGTATAAGGATTACATATGTAATGTGATAATGTGTGTCTATCCCTAAGAGGTCCTAAAGCTTTCAAATGTCTCCAATGAGACATAACTGTAGTTCTGCTTACTCAAATTATGTTGCGTATACTTAAAGAGAAACATAAATTAACTTTATATCAGAATCATCAAATAACTTTATTAAATGAGATCTCTTTAATATTTGTGAAAATAAAACACGCTCAACTCCCACTAACTGAAAACATCTGTAGGATCAATGACTCTCATCAATGTTATATACTCCTGAAATGGTGTGATAGGAAGCCCTTTAGTGAGCGGATCCGCAATCATCTGCTTAATGCCAATGAACTTCACAGACACTTGATGATTCTAAACTCTTTCCTTTACAACAAGATACTTGATGTCGATATGTCTCGACCTTGATGAGTGCTTGTTGTTATTGGATAAGAAAATCACAGCTGAATTATCACAAAATATTTTTAATGGTTTCGGGATATGCTCTAATACCCGCAAACCAGAGAAGAAACGTTATAACCACAATGCCTGATTAGATGCCTCATGATAAGTAATTAATTCAGCTTCCCTGGTGAATGTGGTTGTAGTTGACTGTTTTACGCTTTTCCAAGATATAACCTCATAAACATTATGAAGATGTAGCATGAGGTGGACTTCTTAATATCAATGCAATTAGCATAATCTGCGTCTGAGTATCTAACCAACTCCAAATGGTTAGATCTCCTGTAGGTGAGTCTAAAGTCGTTTATTCTTTGTAGGTAGTGTAACACTATCTTTCCAACTATGCAATGTTGTGTTCCTGGATTAGATAGATACCTGCCCAATATTTCAACTGCAAAGGCAATATCCGGCTGCGTGCAAACTTGAGCATACGTGATATTCCTGTAACGTCCCGTCCAACCAACACAGTGACTTGGCGCGTCCACGTAGGATTTGCCGCAGGACCATCCGTTTAAACTACTCAGGGTGAGGTACCACCAGTAAATTAAATCTACGATTAGCCCATTAGACTAGACCTGTCTGGTCATGATTGGACCAAGTGTGGCCCGCCAAACCAGATGACCTGTTTACACTTAACAACAGCCTGTGTGGGCCACCCAGCGACCGAGGAGGGTCAGAAAAGTCTAGAAATTTAGAAATCATAAATCTCACTTTGCTTGTGGTCCATCGCGGACTGCGGACCCAGTGGACACCCAGAGTTGGGATTTGGCACTTGCCAAATGCGGTACTAGAATTGGAATCTGGCACCTACAAATAAAATCGAGGTACTAGGATTTCCAGCTGTCAAATTTCTTTCAAATTTACGGTGAAGGTTTAATGTATTTTTCTACACCCATCCACCAAATCTGGGACCCGATTGTGGAACGGTGACCGTTGATCCCAAATCAGACCCGTACAATCAAACCCTATATCCGATCGCTCCCAAATTTTGCATGGCCCTTCATCGGGCCACGGAGCACCTACACACCAAGTTTGGTGGCCAGAGGGGTGTTAGGGCCTCCCCAACACCAATAGGTAGTCCCATAAGGCTATTTTGGGAAGATGTTGAAACTTGAGGCCAAAGGGCCCAAGTCTAGGAAATAAACTTTAGCTCTCTCATATCTCCCTCATTTCCTACAACCACCAAAGAGAGAAAAAGGGAGAGTAAGAGATAAAGGAGAGAAGAAAGAGAGAGTGAAGGAGAGCTAAGGTGGACTTTAGATCGAGGTGGGGCCCATGGGGATCAACCCTTTTAATTCCCTATCCTTCCTCCAAAGGAAACTCTCCACCACAACCTCAACAATCGTCCGTGGGTCATCTAGGTAATATTCTTCACCCCTTCTTCTTGAAATTCCATGTATTAAGAAGGATTGACTTGGATTTCTCACATGCAATGACTTCTTTTAGGGATTCTGGCCGATCGACTTCAAAGCCCTCTTTCCTAGGACGTTTTCCCAATCTCCAACGTCCATAGGTGCGGACTATTGCTCTTAGGTGGCCTAGTACCAATTTTAGTATGTGCTTAATGATTTTGGTTGCTTGAATGCTATGTTTGGAGGATCTAGAGAAGCCTTAGGACTTGTATGTTTGTTAGAATTGTATGTTTGACTCCCATATGATGTTGTTCTTGGCTCTCACATGATTTTGTGTATGGACGATTATATGCTCATGCCTTGTTTGATTTTCTCATATGAGGTGCCCTATAACATGTATGATTCCTTGATTTTTGTGTATTTTGATTCTAAGGGAGGTAGGAAGTGCTTAACTTCCTCACTAACCCACACCACACACACACCTTGTTCATGATATTATTAGCTTTACATTTTAGTAGAAATTTAGAATTTTATGTTGAGAAGCATGAGAACATGTTATTGTTTATGTTAGATGGTGCATTGATAGTTGGCATGTTATGGATACCCTTCACCCGCTTGGGTTGGTCAGGAACATGATGAGAGACGATAGTCCCATCAGTAGGACTACACTAGGGCTAGATCCGTGGGTTTGGGAGGGTGTGTTCGGGTGGCTGTAGTTCGACTACATGGGTCCCTTGGGTCCGAGGCCACTCGTCTCACGCTTGCCTGACTCGTGCGGTCTAGTCTACTGTCTGACCAACCTTGTTGTTAACCCTGGTTGCTCACCTATGTATGGAACCTGAAACACCTTACAACCATTGTAGCCCATTGATAACTAGATGCAACTGGTCCACAGTCTCGTGAGCCGGGCATGGTGGAATAGGACACTGTGTCTGAGCTGTCGGCCTACGCTGGGGTACCGCGCCTCCTCGTAGTGACCGCTAGTGATCCCTTTCTCTCGACACTCCTCATGTGCTTGAAGTCGGGGATGAGGAACCCGACGGGATCACGGACCGCAGGGTCTCAGCGTCACGCATTGATGGGGCCTTGACCTCGCAACCAGCTTAGGGCATTGATACGTGGGGTGTATCAGATTTCTCAACTTGCTGGATGAATGGACGTAACTAATAACTCGGCTAACACGATCGCATTGCATCGCATTAGTTAGGGTGGTGACTCGGAAGTCGAGGTCGCTCTAAGGGAGTGTGGTCATATGCGATTGTTAGATGGAGTCGCTCGAGGGAGCGTTTTGGCGAGGGCATGCATCATATCATTCTGCATGTATGCACATTTAATAAGAGTTGTTAGGTGTTGATGATTGCCTGTTTTTCATTAAGTTCATATTACAATTGATACCTATTATAACTTAAGACTAATAGTACACACTGAGTTGATCATTCACTCCCACTCTGGGATGGTGTCTTAAAACACCAACCAGACCCATTCATAGATGCAGGTGACTAAGGGCTTGAGGAGCCTGGTGAGGTGAGCTTCGAGGAGGAGGACGAGCTGTCCTACTTCCAGTTGATGGACAGTCCTCCGCCAGCTTGAGATGCGGCATTAGATTGCTGAGCAGTGGGCTCACCCTTATTCTTTTGGACATAGTATTCTTTTGTTGTTTTTGTTGGGTAACGCCTTGTGCGACCCATTTATATTTTTAGACCTGTATATATGATGGATTTCTCTCATTTCGGTAGACTTGTGTGGTTGTGCTTCATGTTTCAGGAATTCCAAGCTACGCATTTAAACCTGATTAAACGCATTAATGAAAATCGGTTATAAGTGACACTCGGGAACTCGGGAGTCGAGTGTATGCACGACCCCCCCATTTTCAGGGTGTTATAGTTCCCTACTATTGACGTGTACAAAAATTCTTTCATTCGATTCTTTTCTAAATCATTTTTTGAACACTAGAATTGGCTGAACTAAATTTATCACCCATTAAAATGGGTGACTGTCCAAGAGCACAATTTAACATGTCATAACTTTCGAGTATCCTAGTAATTTAAGCCTTCTGTGACAAGCTGAGCAGTCCACGAGATTTGTCATGACAAATCTCGAAGCCAATGACATAAGAGGCGTCACCAAGGTCCTTCATTTCAAATCTTGGAGATAAAAAATTCTTGGTGTCGTTCAACATTCTGATGTCACTGCTAGCTAACAGAATGTCATCAACATACAAAATTATCATAATGAACTTATACCCACTGATTTTAATGTAGATACATTCATCTACAGTATATTCTATAAAGCCATATGATAAAATTACTTCATGAAACTTTAGGTACCACTGACGCGATGCCTGTTTCAAACCATAGATGAATTTCTTTAGTTTACAAACCAAATTTTCTAAGCCATTGGCTGCAAAGCCTTTGGGTTGTAACATGTATACATTCTCATTCAGATCCCCATTAAGAAATATTGTCTTTACATCCATCTGATGTAACTTTAAGTCCATATGAGCTACCAGAGCTATTATAATCCTGAATGAGTCTTTCTTAGATACTGGTGAGAAAGTCTTATTAAAGTCAATGCCCTCACGCTAGTTAAAACCCTTGGTAACAAATCTGACTTTATATATTTTGACATTACCCTTGGAGTCTCGCTGTAACGCCCCGATTTTCAAAACCTGAGTACACGACTCGCATTCCAAAAACCCAGGAGTTAGCTAATAACAATGGTAATCAACAAGTAAATCAAAGTTCGAATAGCGAAAATGAAACATAACATAGATCTGATCTAAAAAATGTAAACAATATTCTAGCCCACTCAGCTGGGGGCCAATTACAAAACCTCAAGTTCATTGCAATAATTCCAAATAAACTACCAAAGGAAGGCTACTGGTTAAGGCCATAATACGTCGCTGCTTCTTGATATGACTCATCATTGCCCGGGTCTTCCTCGACTGCCACGGCTGTAAGGCCCGTATCCTAGTCCATACCGTTCCATTGGATTCCGCGGTCCTTCCGGTCGAATTCCGGCAATCCTCGACCCGTATCCGACGTTTGCGCGCGATCCTAAGCCGAGTCCCGCATACCGAAGTCGGCTCGAACCGAAACTTGTACCTTAGCGACTGCGCCGTCGCGGCGGTTCTAATGCCGCGACTCGTTCACCTAACCGATACCCAGGCCAGGAGATGTGGACCAACGTTCGTTTCGAAGAAACGTCGCGCGTTACGAATTTCGAGGGAATCACTACGTCATGTCCCATCAAGCAATCAATCAATCAATGTCAAGTACAAGTCAAGTCACACCTTACCCCAAGTACAACTAACCCATCCCTCCTTTTCCCTTAAGTCAACTCTCTCTCCCCTCACCATCCCTCTTTTACAAAAAAATCAAACAAACCCATACCTCTTCATTACAACCACAACATCACCCATCCCTTTAATATATATTTTTTCTCTCTTTCCCTCATTTTATCTTTACTCTCCCAAGATCCATACGTCCAAGCCTTCCCAAGAAATTTCAAGAGCAACAAGTTATGACCCATCCACTGAGGCCCACTTTAATATATATGAGACCCATGCTAGGAGGCCCATTTTGATGTATTGGAGGCCCATGGGTCGAGGCCCAATGGGATGTACATGAGGCCCATTACTATGTGAAATTTCATCATGGTTATGTAATAATGTTCATGGCGGGCCGTGCCATGGGAGCTATGATGGTTTGATGCCCACGTTGTAAGGACGATGTTGGTTAAATGTCCGCATTGTCACTCTCCCTAGGGCCCATTGATAGGCCCATACTTGTAGCGTGTAGGCTGTCTAGGCCCATCTTCGTTATGAATGGAGTCCATCACTATATAACATGTTTAGTATATATCCATGATTCATGATCATACGCATCATATGTATGCTTGATATGAGGAGTGACTGATCATAGCATATGCCCTCAGACATATTGTTTATGGGCTCCCTGATAGACGGAGTTGCCCTACATGAGCTCGTGGTACACGCAGGACTGTTGCATGACTGGTAGTGTGATTCATGCACTTGCATTTGTGTGATTGTGGTTACTGTATGCACTAGCGATATCAGGGCCATAGCCTCCACAGGCACATAGTGGATGGCCGTATCAGATACCGAAAATACTGATTCTAGCATCAGGGCACCATAGATGTCCCTGGGTGAAAATTCCTAAACCCGATGGTACTAGAGGATGATTCCAACGTCGAGACCAAGTAGATATAAGAGCGCAAGAGGGCTAAATACCAAGAGGGCGTGTCTCCCACTGTGTCGTAGTCGGTTGGAAAGGGGTGTGGCCTTACTCGCTCGAGGGTAGGGGGCAATACTAGGCTGAGTTTGACCAACTCGTGAATGAGTTCGCTATCGACATGCCGGTTAGGTATTGACAAACCATTGGCTAGGCGAATAGTGAGGTTTCTTATGCTCACTTGGATGTGCGGCTGGGAGAGCGGCAGTGTCATTTGGAGTGTACTAAACCCCAGTGATTATCCAGACTAAGAACCGTACTGATTTGATGCTCTAGTGAGGAGTTGCATTGGTATGCGGATGTGAATTGGCATGCTTGACTTGCATTATGCATCGCATGGCCTTGATATGGCCGATAACATTCATGTTCTGCACTGCATAGCCTTGGTACGGCTGATTGCATTCATATACCCATCAACATGTTTCCGCATTACTCTGACCTTGCATTCTGAACATGCTTATACTGCGACACACTTACACCACCCTCTAAGCTTTCCATAAGCTTATGCACGATTGATGCGTGTAGGTGACGCCAGGACGCAGCCGTAGTCTCGCTGCAATTGGAGCGTGCAGCCGAGCTTCTGGAGTTTTTGTTACTTTCATTATATTGTATTTCCCTTCAGACGCATTGTACTTAAAGTTTTTTATCATAGTGAATTTTGTGATGGTGTGCTTTTGGTTATTGTTTGTGGGTTATGCTTATGGTTATGCTCATTATAAATCAAATTGATGATTAGAAATCCTCCATGTAGCATCCCAAGATTGGAACCTGGTGTATGGGTGTCAGGAGCCGAGAATGGGGTATTACGGAGGCTGTCGGCGCCGGATTCGGTGATCGAGAATTTTGTGAGCCTAGTTTCTGAGTTCAGGGCGTGACAGAAGTTGGTATCAGAGCATAACTTGGGAATAACCGAGAACAACATCACATGTTTGTTATGAGTTTAGGACGATTAGGTTCCGAGTGCGAAACTTTCCGATTGAGTTCCCTAACGTGCGATTCTCAAAGTTGATTAGCGTCCTTATTCTTTCCTATAGGACATGCTGCGCAGGCCAGTGACCCGAGCGCATCCCGTTCCACCACCTAAGGCTCAAGTTTTACCACCTGCACCTCCCGTTCCACCATCAGAGATCCTTGCCCCCTGCCTGAGGATGACGTTCTTCCACCTGATGCTGGTGCTGATCCGACCGTGCCTGTGAGTGTCACTCAGTTACAGCAGATGTTGTAGGCTGTGATTGCTGCACTTCAGGGGCAGGGCAGGCGCCTGACTGTTTCGCCAGCCCAGGCTGAGCAGGAGCGCGCGAGCGCCATTCTTCGTGAGTTCAGACAGCTCGATCCTCCGCGTTTCCAGGGCGTGCCAGACCCGACTGCAGCCGAGAGATGGTGCTCCGATGTGAAGAAGATCTTCGATACTATGGCATGTACGACCCAACAGCGAGTCCGGTTGGCTGTATTCCTTTTTCAGGGAGAGGCAGAGCACTGGTGAAACTCCGTTACCCACGTCGTAGGACCTGATCATGTCTGGACATGGGATGACTTTATCTACTGATTCGAGGAGCAGTACTTCCCTGACCACATTCGACGTCATAGAGCACTGGAGTTCGAGACTCTGGTGTAGGGGGACATGACCGTGGTGCAGTACGTGACCCATTTTGTGGCTCTATTGAGGTTCGCTCCGTATTTGGTTGATGATGAGGGGCGGAAGGCCCGCCATTTCGAGAACGGCTTAGGTTACGGTCTTCAAGGCCATGTTAATGTGGATGGGCTCCCGACCTTTCAGGTGGTAGTGTGGAGGGCTCAGATTTACGAGATTTAGTGGGCCGACACGCAGGCCGATTGAGATAAGAGGAGGAGATGGAAGAGGTAGGCCCCATCCAGTAGCTCCCACCAGCATCGACGACCACAGAGGTATAGGATCCACCAACTTACTAAAGTACCAGCAGCACCTCCAGCGCCACCCCAGTAGCCATTTTCAGGGACCTGTTTTGGATGTGGGGGGACAGGGCACCGCTTATCTAAGTGCCCCGCCCTCATCTGTAGCAGTCTAGAGCACCACAACAGCCCCCACAGCAGCAGCGACCCCATCAGCAGCGACCGAAGCCACCTTAGCTGCCGAGACCCCAGCAGCAGTAGAGATAACAGTACAGGCCACCGCAGAGGCAGCAGTAGCACTAGGGACCTCAGAGGGGACAAGCACCTCCCCAGCCAGCCCAGGTTAGGTTATACATGGCTCAGCAGGATCCGCAGTCATCTGAAGGAGTCATTAAAGGTATTCTTTCCGTCTCTACATGTATCGCACGTGTACTATTTGATTCCGGTGCATTGTATTTATTCATGTCCGAGGATTTTTGCCGATCGACTAGATTGCCGACAGAGTCTGCTAGTGAGAGATTGACTGTATCGACGCCCTTGGGGAAGACCACAGTATTGGGCCATTTTTGTTCGTCTTGACCTGTTCTGGTCGGTGATATCTTTTTGCCCGCTGACTTGTTTGTACTGCCGATGACAGACTTCGACGTTATCTTGGGAATGGATTGGCTTACCGGGTACCAAGCCGTGATGGACTGTTCCGCGAGGACCGTCACATTCTCTATACCAGGCTTGCCACAATTTCGGTTCGTTGTAGAGCCCTGAGAAAGGCCATTGTCTTATTTGATGTCCTGCGAGGTCGAAGAGCCCGTTGCCTTGTGTATCGATCAGTTGCCGATGGTCTGTGATTTTCCCGACGTGTTCCAGGAAATTTCGGGGTTGCCGTCGTGCCATAATATTGATTTCCACATTGATCTTGTGCCCGGTACCGCGCCTATCTCGAAGGCCCCATACCGTATGACACCGATGGAGTTGCGTGAGCTGCAGCGACAGTTGGACGAGTTGCGTGAGTTGGGATTCGTCCGTCCAAGCAGTTCTCCATGGGAAGAGCTGATACTCTTCATCAGGAAGAAGAATGGTTCGTTGAGGCTTTGCGTAGATTACCGCGAGCTCAACCGAGTCACGATTAAGAACAAGTACCCACTCCCAAGGATAGATGATTTATTTGATCAGCTGCAGGGTGCACAGTTCTTTTCGAAGATTGACCTGCGTTCCAGTTATCATTAGATTCGTGTTCGAAAGGAAGACATCCTGAAGACGGCTTTCAAGACACGCTATGGTCATTTTGAGTTTCAGGTCATGTCCTTCGGGCTAACCAATGCACCCGCGGTCTTCATGCAGTTGATGAACAAAATCTTCCGTCCATATCTTAATCTGTTTGTCGTGGTCTTCATCGACAACATTCTGATATATTCGAGGACCAGTGAGGACCATATGCAGCATCTAGGGATCGCATTGCGGACCCTTCGTGCACACCAGCTGTATGCGAAGTTGGAGAAGTACGAGTTTTGGCAGGAGGAGGTAAGGTTCCTTGGTCACGTGGTGACGAGGGAGGGTGTCGCAGTAGACCCCTTAAAGGTTGAGGCAGTGGGTCAGTAGGGTCAGCCCACGATTGCGTCCGAGATCCACAGTTTCCTTGGCTTGACGGGCTATTATTGGCGTTTCATTGAGGGCTTCTCCCGTATTGCAGCTCCGTTGAGCAGGTTGACTCGGAAGGGTGCAGATTTTGTTTGGACTGACGCATGTGAGCAGGTATTCATGGACCTAAAGGACCATCTGACGTCCGCTCCTGTCCTCACTCTTCCCTCTGGGAGTGATGGATTTGTTGTATTTACTGATACCTCACGTATTGGTTTGGGTGCTATCCTGATGCAGCACGACAGACCTGTAGCCTTCGCGTCTCGTCAGCTCAAGGTCTATGAGCTGAACTACCCCACGCATGATTTGAAGCTGGCAGCAGTCGTCTTCGCACTGAATGTGTGGAGACACTATCTCTATGGGGTAAGGTTCAAGCTCTTCTCTGACCACAAGAGTTTGAAGTATCTATTCTCTCAGTTCGAGTTGAACATGAGACAGAGACGCTGGATGGAGCTTCTGAAGGACTATGATTTTGACCTCCAGTACCACCTGGGCAGGGTGAATGTGGTGGCGGATGCCCTCAGCCGTCAGTCACGAGGCCTGGTGGCACATATGATGATTCAGGAGTGGAGGATGCTCGAGGATATAGCAGAGTACGTCTTTAATTTTGGTCTGCAGTCTTCTATCGTTCAGATTTCGGGCCTGTTGATTCAACCCTCTCTTGTCGCAAGGGTGATCGAGGCTCAGCAGACAGATGAGTCATTACAAGATTACCGAGCAGAGGCAGCATCTGAGAGTTAGACAGATTGGTTCTGATGGTGGACTTCACTTCAGAGGCCGATTATGTGTCCTGGATATTCCTGAGTTACGCAAAAATCTTATGACCGAGATACATCGATCGCGGTTTTCTATCCACCCTGGCTCAACGAAGATGTATCGTGATATGAGGAGACAGTATTATTGGGCTGGGATGAAGCGCCAGATCGCTAGTTTTATGGCTGAGTGTGACACATGTCAGCGTGTCAAGGCCGATCATCAGAGACCCCCTGGTCTATTGCAGCCGTTGAGTGTCCCAACGTGAAAGTTGGAGCATGTATCTACCGATTTTATCATGGGGTTGCCTAGGACTCAGTGCGGTCATGACGCCATCTGGGTTGTCGTTGATCGTCTGACGAAGTCGGCATATTTTTTTGCGATTCGTACGACTTGGCCTTTGGACCGGCTTGCGAGGTTATTCATCGAGGAGATTGTGAGGCTGCATGGCGTTCCAGTCTCTATCATTTCTGACCCAGATCCGAGGTTCACTTCTTAGTTTTGGAGGAGCTTTCAGAGAGTGATGGACACTAATTTGCAGCTCAGCACCGCGTATCATCCGCAGACCGATGGCCAGACCGAGAGGGTCAATCAGATCCTTGAGGACATGCTTCGGGCCTGCGTGATTGACTTCGGGGATAGCTGAGATGAGCATCTGCGATTGGTTGAGTTCGCATACAACAATAGCTATCAAGCGACCATTGGCATGACTTTGAGGCATTGTATGACAGACCGTGCAGATCTTCGAGTTGTTGGACCGAAGTTGGAGAGCAGCGTCTCTTAGGTTCAGAGCTTGTACAGAAGACGTCAGAGGCTATCGATATCATCAGGCAGAGGATGCGCACAGCTCAGAGTCGACGGAAGAGTTTTGCTGACAACCGACGTCATCCCTTGGAGTTTGATGTACGAGACCATGTGTATCTCAAGGTCTCTCCCATGAAGGGCATAGTTTGATTTGGAGCGAAGGGCAAGTTTGCCTCGAGATTTATAGGACCTTTTAAGATCATTGGGACCGTTGGCGCCGTGGCTTATCGACTTGCCTTACCATCTCAGTTGTCTGTCGTCCACAACATTTTTCATGTCTCTATGCTGAGGAAGTGTGGCTCAGACATCATACATGTTATTAATTGGCAGCCACTGGAGGTTCGTGAGGACGCTTCTTACATTGAGCAGCCAGTTCGTATCCTTGATCGGAAGGAACAGGTCCTCCGGACCAAGGTCATTCCCTTAATGAAAGTTCAGTGGGGTCACCATTCTGTTGATGAGGCATCTTGGGAGCGCGAGGCTGAGAATCGAGAGCGCTATCCCCATCTCTTTGATGATTGATCATATATTATATCTTGTATGTTGTCTCTGATTATATATGACGATGCCTTGTTTTCTCTTCTATTATGAGTTATGTCTAGTTGCAATAATTGTTCAAATTTTGAAGACGAAATTTTTATTTGGAAGGGAGAGTTGTAAGGCCCGTATCCTAGTCCGTACCGTTCCGTTGACTTCCGCAGTCCTTCCGGTCGAATTTCGGCAATCCTCGACCAGTATCCGACGTTTGTGTGAGATCCTAAGCTGAGTCCGGCATACCGAAGTCGGCTCGAACCGAAACTTGTACCTTAGCGACAGCGCCGTCGCCGCGGTTCTAACGCCGTGACTCGCGTACCTAACTGATACCCAGGCCAGGAGATGTGGACTAACGTTCTTTCTGAAGAAATGCCGCGCGTTACGAATTTCGAGAGAATCTCTATGTGATGTCCTATCAATCAATCAATCAATCAATGTCAAGTACGAGTCAAGTCACACCTTACCCCAAGTACAACCAACCCATCCCTCCTTTTCCCTTAAGTCAACTCTCTCTCCCCTCACCATCCCTCTTGAGCGGAGTTGCCCTACATGAGCACGTGGTACACGCAGGACTATTGCATGACTGGTAGTGTGATTCATGCACTTGCATTTGTGTGATTGTGGTTACTGTATGCACTAGCGATATGTAACGCCCCGGTTTTCAGAACCCGAGTATGTGACTCAGATTCCGAGAACCCAGGAGTTAGCTATTGATAACGACGATCGATCAAAGTGCAATATAGTAGAAATGAAAACGTAGCATAGATAAAGCCTCAAATTTGAAACAATATTCGGGCCCACCCATCTGGGGGCCGCTTACAAAACCTTAAGTATCATTAAAAATTCGAATGTACTGAAATATAATAAATGGCTAAGCTACTGGTTTAGCCCGTAGTAGGCTGCCGCCTCTTGCTGTAACTCCTCATCATATGGCTCCTCCTCGGCTGCCACCGTTTCCAAACCGGCCACATCCTCGACGTCTCCCGTTCCTGCGTCCTCTGTACGGTTGAATATTGATAAATGAGTGGCCAGCTCAGTGTGATCTCCCCTCAAGATTTCACACCGCCGCCCTAAACAAGAAATAGCACAAAACATACAGATAATCCAAAACATAGTAGATGCAGTCTTATTAGGTGCATGGATGTATGAGTGCAATCATCGCCCCGGGGATGCTCATCCGTGCGGACAGTGGGCCGTCACCCATGCAATCATCGAACCTGGGAAACATCATCCAGTCGGAACAATACGTGCCATGTATGCATGATTAGCTAAGTTGTTATTAGTCCATTTACAACCAGCCGATTTAGGTAAGCTCAAAGGTCACTACGGGGGGCACATGGCCCAACGTAGGCCGACGGCTCGGGCATAGTGTCCCATTCCCACCATCCCCGGCCCATGAGGCTACCGTCTTAGGGTGTATGTAGTACCCACTGACATGTGGCCAATCGATTCATCATAAGGGAGCCACCACCAATGCCGACTGGGAAAGAAAACATTGAAATTACCAAATGTGGCGACTAAACATGACGGCATGAATGGTGCAATTTGGGTAAACAGCGGTGTTTTGAAAAGCAATGAAGTTCATCCCAAGTCCATTAGGTGAAACCCCACATGGATGGTAAACCCCAGGGTCAAATACCACAACCAAAACCTCCATGTCAGGGGCCCACTGAGATCGTAACTAGTCTAGTTACACCCCAAGCACGGACTCTCCTTTGGTAGGAATTTTCATGGAGAGATTTTAACAATGTGTGTATCATAGCAACAAGTATCACAATTTTTGAGGGAAATAAGGAACAACAATTGAAATCGCATGACATAAATGACTGGATTATTTACTTAGGCAGTTTAATGAAATAAACATTCTAAACGATAGTAAGCATGAGGATTATCATGTTAAGCAAATAAATTAAGTGAATACAGTTTACACGATTCATCATTAGTCTAATTAGTCATTTATTCTACTAAAACTGCTACTTCTAGTCTAGTTAGGGATGGAAAGCTTAAGGGGAGGAAAATCATCACCAGTCGAAACGTTGAATGCTCCCGGGTGTAGGTTTCCTTGAGGAGGTAGTGAATTTCCACTAGCGTAGTCCCCTGTAAAATTTCACTTTCATTAGAGGGTGGGTCTCAAAGTCATGTGCAAGGGAGTGAGTAGGGTAGGTTGGAAGACTCATCTGTGTATACACATTACTTTGTATATTCACTGTGGTCCTAGGATTTAAACATCCAGCAGTGGATGTTCGCCGAGGGATGGTTCGGATGCAAGGTTCTGTGATGGACTGCCAAGAAATAAAATTTCACAGCTCGGTGCAGTCCAACATCAGTCAGTGCGTGGCCAACCAACACGTACATCATGGCCCACAACTTGTATGATGAGCGGCCAGCAGCCTAGTGGTGTAGTCCATCTGATAAATGGCACAGATGAGCGCACAGTGCGGGGGACCTACTGACGTAAGGATGGGGTCGCCGAATGGTCAGACGGTCCAAGTGGAGGACGCCCAACAGTGGACTCCCACGTGATGTGGCTCACATAGAACCTACATTTGGTGGGTCCCACGTAGAGATGGCCCTTAGATAGGGTGCACGTCTAGGCCCTGATACCCCTTGATGGATGGCCTGAAGATGGAGGTTTAAATCATAGTGGGTACCCACATGGGGCCCACCATGCATTCCTGCACGCTGACCGTTGATGTGTATTGCATCTATTTATTATGCACATTATTCCATATGTAATAATAGGTACAAAACATACATATTATCCATACATCTGTATATTTGTATGTATGTGTAAATGTATAGTAAATAAAATGATAATAATATATATAGAAGAAGAAAACGCCCAGCACTTGGATGGCTGCCAATGTTCTGCCATCATTTGATGGACGGTCCAGATGCAAGCCAGCCGGGGTAGCCCACTATTGTTTGGTAGAGACCCACGGCAGTCTTTCCATGTGGTGAGGCCCGACTGCAGTGCAGCCCACTTGCATTTGGTGAGGCCCACCTGCACTTTGTAGGCCCAGAGGTGCTGTCACTTTGGCCCAAAACGCCATTGCACTGGCCTGCTTGAGCCTGACTTCAGTTCCACTACGGCTGACCTCCGCCTCACATCCAGGCCTGAGTTACAGCCATCGTGAGTATCATCCATCACCAAGATTTATAGGAAAAACTACTGGGAAATGAAAGACAACAGGGGGAGATGTTTTTCTCCTCTAACAGCTGGAGCCAAAGCTCACCTGTATTGATCCCCTCACCCACGCTCCTTGCCTTGCGATGTTGCTACGAGTCCACACTGAGCCGACTCAGTCCAGTTTTCCCAAGACTGAGGCGGTGCAGGGTGCACTGAGCTCACCCGGTTGATCCTCCGCTCACAACCGCACCCCTTTCCTCTGATATCTCTCTCTTTCTCTCAAATAGACTCGACTGGACTGCACTGACTCGACTCAACCTGCTCGGGCCGGGTCGACGCAGTGCCGCACCAAGTTTGCCTTCCTCAAATCTCTCACACTCTCTACTCTCTGTTCTTTTCCTTCCTCTTGGCGTCAATCCCAAGGGCTACAGTGCCCTTATATAGAGGGAGAGGGAAGGCATCAACGACTAGAAACGCCCTAGCTGTACACGACTGAGATCTGAGATCCGTTGTGCATGGGTTTTATCCACTCGGTGGGATGGACAACTAACATCCGGGCCTACCAGAAAAGCAATTTTTTTCTGGTCTGGTGGGGCCCATGTTGTTATCTCGTTTGACACTTAACCGGGGAAGATGACCTGACCTCCAATGGCAGGTCATCACCTGATGTGCATGGTGATAATCCGGTCCTTCTGATCGGTCCAGATGGAACCCAGGATCAGTGTGGGGCCCACTTCTCGTGTCCCCAACACCCATCACGATGTATCTCACGAGAATCTCCAATTCTCGTGAGAGAGCTCGAGTATTCGTCTCCGTTTCATCTCGCCCCGAACCAGCGGCAGGGATTGAGCCACGTGTCTCCAGGAACGGCTGGGAGGAGTCAGTACCTCTTTCCCGAAGTGGAATGCCGCTCCTTGCTTTTTCTTACATAGCCCTTGCCCGGCCGTTTCTGAAATAGAGACAGCACGCCTCTCCTTGGAACTTGGACGGTTGGGATGGCGCCATCGGGCCAATCATGGGCCGTCCAAGCAATCCCGGATGGGTTCCACCCTGTAGATATCTGCCATGTGTAACACAACGGACGGTGGGGACCCATCTATCTCATCCGTTTACAACGGCCCAAGAGGCTATACGGTTTTGTTAACTAGGGCCCCGTGGAGGAAGTGAACGGTCCAGATGGCTCGAAAAATGGCTAAAGTGGGCCACTTAGGGGTCCAAAGATTCACCGTTCAAAATTAAAAGTGGCGGGAGAAAACGCCATTTTGCAATTTTTCAAGAGAGGTTCGGTCAAAGGGCGTTTGACCGACCCCGTGGATCCAGCGCACGTCATGTACGTGCACTCTCCATGTACATGCAACGTGTAGGGGCCCACGGAGGTGCTTGTGCTCCAATCCACACCGTCCATTCGTACTGGGGGACCCTTAACAGGGGTCCCAACCCACTTTGGGCTGATGGTGAGGCCCAGGTGGGCCGTTACACCCTCCTATGGACCGCCCTTGACCCATTTGTCGTGATTTATTGAGTGGACGGGCCTGACACTCATTTTCAGCGGTTAATATAGGATACTGGTTATAATGAAAGTTTGATTCATCGTTAATTTATTCTCAAGGGTCGGTGACCAGTGTGTTGTACTAGTGTAAGTCGACAAAAAGGCTATATTTCAGGGTGTTCGGATTACCTCACATTCTTGATTGTAGTGGGGCGTGTTTTGGCTCCTGGAGGACCTGGATGGATGACTTTAAAATTGATCGGAACCTCCTTCCTACATGGGTCGAGTTTAAGTCTGTTGATTAATCTATCTTGAGCTCGAGCTAATATGGGTTTTCAAGGGTAACACCCGAGCACCAGTGGCACGGGGTGTTACAGTCTACCCCCCTAAAAAAAAAATTCGCCCTCAAAATTACCTGAGGTGTGTTATTGAATAGGAGAGGGTACTTGTCCCTAACTTCTGCTTCTTGCTCTCACGTTGCTTCTTCTTCCCCGTGGTGTGACCAAAGGACCTTGACTAGAGGTATAGTCTTTGTCCTCAACACCTGCTCCTTGTGGTCCAAGATACGGGTTGGTTCCTCGGTGTAAGAGGCGTCATTTGTCAGCTCGATCTGCTCCCAGCTAACGATATGCGACTCATCGGGTGTATACTTTTTCAGCATGGATATGTGAAAGACGTTGTGGATACCGACCAACGCAGTAGGTAGTGCAAGGCGGTATGTCACGGCTCCTACTCGATCCAAAATTTCGAACGGACCGTGAAACGCGGCGCTAGCTTCCCCTTCTGTCCGAATCTCATCAGACCCTTCATGGGTGACACCTTTAAGAATACATGATTGCCAACTGTAAATTCTAGGTTGCGACGTCGATTGTCCGCATAACTCTTCTGTCTACTCTGGGCAGTACGCAGACGTTTTCTGACCACGTCAATGACCTGAGTAGTAGCTTGAACCAGCTCGGGACCCAACAAACTTCTCTCTCCGATTTCTGCCCAGCACTGCGGGGCTCGGCAAGGGTGACCATAGAGAGCCTCATAGGGTGCCATGCCGATGCTGGACTGGAAACTGTTATTGTATGCGAACTCTGCCAGTGCCAAGTGGTCGTCCCAGTTGCCTTGAAAGTCCAGGACACACGCTCTCAGCATATCTTTTAAGATCTGATTCACTCTCTCAGTCTGTCCGTCTGCTGAGGATGGAATGCCGTACTGAATTTGAGTTCCTTGCCCAATTCTTCCTATAGCCTTTTCCAGAAGGCAGAAGTAAATCTGGAGTCTCGGTCTAATATAATCTCTCGCGGAACTCCATGGGATCGCACGACCTCCCGGATGTATAATCTTGCCAAACTATCGGCGGAATTTGTCGTGCGAATTGGGAGGAACCTGGCGGCCTTTGTCAATCGATCGACAATGACCCAGATTGAGTCGTGCTTCCTCTGCGTTCTCGGAAGACCAGATATGAAGTCCATAGAAATGTTGTCCCATTTCCATTCGGCTACGGGTAATGGTTGAAGGAGGCCGGCAGGCCTGCGATGCTCGACCTTGATTTTCTGGCACACCATGCATTTCGCCACAAAGTCGGCAATGTCCCTCTTCATATTGTTCCACCAGTACTGTCTTTTAACATCGTTGTACATCTTAGTGCTTCCTAGGTGGATGGCTAACTTGGAGTGGTGGGCTTCTGTCATCACTTCCTTCCTTAATTCGGCGTTGTTTGGGACGCATACTCGTCCCTGATATCGAAGGCTACCATCATTACCGACCCTCCAGTCGGGCATTCCTTCATTCTTGCACTTCTCTTTCATCTTGACGAGCCACTCATCCTGGTCTTGTACGGAGATCACATGTCGGACCAGGGTAGGCTCCACAGTCAATAGAGCCACATATGCATCAGGTTCGTCGAGAGTGAGCTGGATATCGAAGTCTTGCACAAATTCCATCATCTCCCATTCCTTGATCATCAGGGTGGCTACCAGCTCATGCTTCTTTTTTCGGCTCAGGGCGTCGGCCACGGAGTTTGTGATCATAGTGGATTTTGTGATGGTGTGCTTGTGATTATTGTTCGTGGGTTATGCTTATGGTTATACTCATTATAAATCAAATTAATAATTAGAAATCCTCCTTGTACCATCCCAAGATCGAAACTTGGTGTATGGGTGCCGGGAGTCGAGAATGAGGTACTACGGAGGCTGTCGCCGCCGGATTCTACGATCGGGAATTTTGTGAGCCCGGTTTCCAAGTTCGGGGCGTGACAACGACCTCCCGGTCTGCTGCGAACTCATCGGCTCCTGTACCTGTGTTCTCCGTACGGTTGAACATTGATGAATGAGTGACCAACTCAGTGTGATTTTCCCTCTAGATTACACACCGCCGCTGTAGACAAGAAATAACATAAAACATTCAACAAAATTGAAACATTATAATGCAGTCTTATTACATGCATGGATGTGTGGAATGCAATCATCGCCCCGGGAATGCAATCATTGCCCCGGGACAGTGGGCTTGTTACCCATACAATCATCGACCTGAGAAATCTCATCCAGTCAGACAGAATACGTATATCACATACGATAGCAATAGATGTTGATCTGTTCCATGTATGCATGATTAGTCAATCCGTTATTAGTCCAGTTACACTCAGCCAATTTAATTAATCTCACGGTCACTACGGGGATCCCGTGACCCATCATAGGCCGACGACTCGAGCATAGTGTCCCATGACCACCATCCCCGGCCCATGAGGCTGTCGCCTTAGGGTGTGTGTAGTACCTGCCGACGCGTGGTCAATCAACTCAATGTGAAGGGCCTCCACCAATGCTGACTGGGAATGAAATGTTGAAATCACTAAATATGGCGATTAAAATATGACGGCATGAATGGTTCAAAGACGAGTAAACAACGATATTTAAATGGTTGAAAAGTTCATTCCAAGTCAGTTAGGTGAGACTACACATGACAGTAAACCCCATAGTCAAATGCCAACAACCAAAACCTCCATGTCAGGGGCCTACTCATATCACAGCTAGTCCAGTTACACCCTAAGCACAGACTCTCCTTTACTAGAACTTCCCATGGGGAGATTCCAACAATGTGTGTCACAACAGCATAATAACAACATGGATCTTATCATGAATAAGAAATAAGCAACAACACATATATTTCTTTTACAAGTACATACTAACTAAGCTAACACATGACACATACAATGAGTAACTGATTTAATCATCTAGCTAGTTTAATACACATGTTCAAAGATCTAAGTAATAAGCAGGGGAGTCATTACTCTAAATAAATATATCAAGTGACTCCACACCACTATTTCTAGTTTAGTTGGGAATGGAAATCTCCAGGGGAAGAAAATCATCACCAGACAAGTCGTAGAGTGCTTCTAGATGCAAATTTCCTCGAGAAGATAGTGACTCCACACCACTCACATAGTCCCCTATATAAATTTATTTGCATTAGAGAATGAGTTCTAAGGTTTAAAGCATAAGGATTTGGTGGAGGGTTGGAAGGCCCTAAATTAAGGTTGTTTGGCCTGTCTTAGAGTGGCCAGGCCCTCAGACTTCGGTCCAAATCCAGAGTCTGGGCCTGAACCAGGTTGTGGCCCAGTATTAACGCCTGGGTCCGGACTAGATTTCGGTCCAGCCCATGGCTGGCCCTGCATCATGTCCAGCCCTGATTCTGGCTGGGTTGTCTTGTCTCAGCTCAGCAGATGGGCCCTAATTACAGCCCATGGCATTTAGCAGGGCAAGGCCCACAGCTATGTGAGACGAGGCCCACAGTGTCCTTAGGTGTGGCCCACTGAGCTTTGTACGTGGTGCGACCCACCAACTGTATGGTGTGTGGCCCACTATGGTCTAGGGCACAGCCCACCTGCAGTATACAGGACCTGAACCTGCACAGGCTCTCAATCCGCTCGCTGTGAGTGGCCCACCAGCACCTTACAAGGTGCAACCCATCATAGTTGGTGGCCTAGCCCACTGGGAACTGATCTCAGGTGCGTTACACCGTATCTACATGGTGTGGCCCACTGAGATCTTATCTCAGGCGCGACACACTGTGATTTGTAGCAGTGCCCACTGAGGGTGTGGCCCACCTGGTTTGGCAGTGTGCGGCCCACCAGAATGTATGGTGTGGTGCGGCCCATTTGAGCTTCACACCTGGTGCGGCCAACTGCTCTGCAAGGTGCGGCTCACTTGTTTAAAATGGCATGGTCCCGCCCTCCTCTCAGACCTTTACTACCTGGAACCCAAGGCCCAGGCTGTTGCAACCGTTCGATTTTCTAGGCACAACTGCGGCCCACCTGTGTTGCTGGTGGTTTGGGTCATCACTTGGCCAGGCCTGCTTGTAACACCCCGTACTTTCCAGTACTTGAGTGTTACCATATAACCCAATTTAATAGCTAAGCGAGCGTTCACAGTCGAAATTCGACTGTTCTAAACAGTTATTGTCCATATATCAAGCTATCCATCTGTTATCCTTCAAGATGGACCGTCACATCATGAGAAAGACCTATTCCTAGGATTTTAATTCCCTTGGTACACAGATCTAACCAACTACTAGGGTTACCTTTATAAGGCCCATTATTCTTAAATGCGAACAGGCTATCCGTCCATGGAGCAAATTAAAATCAATTTAATCCTTGTTTTTGAAAAATATATGATTTAGCATTAAGAGACTATAATAGAAATTATTCTGTGTGGTCCACTAATGCATGTAATTCACCTTGAATTTGGGACCAAGGCCTAGTAAGAACTTACAGACTTAACAGATGCCACTGACAGGAAATAAAATAAAATAAAATAAGGTTTGGCCTAAAAAAAAAAGATAATAAAAATAATAGCAATTATGATAATAATGAACGGTAATTTTACGATGTATAATTGAATTATAAATATCAACGTAGTATTAAATATTTTATACAAAAATTATGAGATATTTTAATAAGATGGTATATTAATTAACAATGTGATTTTTAAAAGAGATATTTTACAATTTTGAATCCATACATATGTGTAATATGATATTGTATATTGGGAATTATATATTAATAAATATGTGAT
The DNA here is from genome assembly GCA_021015155.1 of Magnolia officinalis. Classification (NCBI taxonomy): domain Eukaryota; kingdom Viridiplantae; phylum Streptophyta; class Magnoliopsida; order Magnoliales; family Magnoliaceae; genus Magnolia; species Magnolia officinalis. Next base: position 60,711,781 of record JAJHSJ010000011.1, read on the forward strand.
TAGTAACATGTTAATATTAAAAATCATATTTATATATGTATGAGTTTTTAATTATTTTAATTACAAGTAAATACATATCAGTATTAGTATTGTTTAATAATACATGATGAAAGCCTTAAATGGACCCTTGGACCCTTGGATCCGACCATTAGATTGGCGGAAAACCCACCAGTATGACCCAATTTGAGTTATGGGCCCCACTGAGACCTTAGACCAGCCTGATCAACGACTAAGATCCTATGTAAGATTTCCCAGAAGAATAAACGGTGTGGATCTGTCAAAAACAACATGAGGGACCCCACCTCGCAGTGCGAGTGCATGATAGAGATGTGCACTTGCCATGCACTGGATGGGGACGCCTGGTTAGAGAGGGTTGACCCGTGTTTGCCTTGAAAAGGAAAAAACAATCCCGCCTACGGGCGTTTTTGAAAAAACGGAGGGCATCTGTTCGTTGCAAACGTGGCCCACCATCGTGCCTATGTGCACGATCCAAACCGTCCATCCTATTGGGTGTGGGGCGACGACGAAAACCATGGTCGTTCCACCAAGTATTATGCGCAGGTGTGCACACAAGATCCGACACAAACAGGACCCGAAAACACATATTTCCAAAAACAGAAATCTGCTGTTGTCAGGTGCGATCCATGTAACACCCCATCTTTGCATCTCCACTGTTCAAGACAGGGAAATCCTATTCGTCCATTCATAGGAAGCTGGTTTTGGGATTCCTTAAAATCGGAGGAGAAAACCAGTGGCTGGTTTCGGTTTTGACTATGTACTTAGCAGTTTTAGACTGGGAAAATTCAGGCCGTTCGTTGCCCATCTAAGGGTTGAGAGAAGGTTAGGGAGTGCATAAAAAGCCTGGGGGTTGAGCAACAGGAGCTCGCCCTCCATTATTACAGCCGAGCTTGAGGAATGACCGATTCCTCCTTCCTTCGAAACTGCCTCCCCCAAACTTCAAGAGAGCTTGTCTGCAAGCTTTATGGGACCCATGCGGACTATCCTGACGGACTGGATCGAAGAAAGAAGCTAGGAAGCCGGAGACACCATTAATGACAGCCATCGTCTTCCTCAGCCAAGAGCACCGAGTCTGTCCAAATGGACATCACTGCTGGACGTTTCTAGCAGAGCAGGAGGAGCCTGGACTATACAATAGCCCCAATCACAATGACAACATGTTATCCTATAATATAGTCTCAAAGCAGTAATGGATCACAATACAATTTATACAATCACAGGTCCGATATTGTCCGCTTTAGGGCAGCTATGGCTGTTGCACGGAATCGTTACACCACTCCCCCAACACCCTTCACGGCTTTGTTTCTGCATTTTATGGACTACAACTTAAACGTAAATCCACACATATGCATTCCATAGATAAAACAGACGCTATAATATACAGTACATGGAGGAAATCATACACATAATTAAGGGAGTTGAGAATCATAGCTCAACACCCATATAAATTATAATTTACTAACCACTTACTCATTCAATTATTTTAACAAACACTTAGACTACACATACATCAACATATATGACGTATGTTGATCACACAGGTAGTAGGCCAAATCCTTTCACTAGGGAGTTGCCCCGTATACCACACGCATATACCCACGATGGATAATCATGGCATGCATGAATCCGGGTTCCATACTCATTCAATCATTTCCATAAACACGTGGGCTACACACTTAGACATATATACGTGCATTGGCTGTGGCGTGATTTAGGGCAAATCCTTTCGCTAAGGGTTATCACCTATACAACCATCATATATCCATAACAGTTGGTCATGGCGAGCACGAATGCGAATTCTATACTCATTTAGTCATTTTCACAAACACATAGGCTACACAATATAACATACGCAACGTAAGTTGATATAACATGCATTTGGGCAAATCCGTTCACCCAGAAGTTAATACTAGTAAGTGTAGCATACATATACAACAGTTAATCGTGGCCAACACAAATTCAAATTTTATACGTATACGGTATTTTCTATAAATACATGGAATACAATATATTCAACATAGTTAACGTATAACTGAAAAATGAAACGGACGACACTTTATGCATGTGAAATAGCATCCATGTCAGTAATATATCATTAACCGACATTGAAAACTTTGAAAACCATAACCTATACGTTTAAAGTCCGCACTTTACGCCGGTAAACGCGTAACGGATTCGATTCGTTCACCCACGCTTCGTTTAAGGCACAACGGCAACCTATTACATGAAATAGGTTACCTATTTCACCCTTTCAACGATTAGAAACCCTAGAACGGATTAGGGTTAGGTTTTCTTACCTAAGAACGGAATCGGTATCGCCGGTAGAGCGGTATGGAAGAGCTGATGCAGCCCGTGGAAGGATGAGATTGAATCCCGGGGATGAACTCCAACTCTCTCTCTCTCTTTCTCTCTCTTTCCTCTCTTCTCTCTCCTAGGGTTTCACAAATTCGTATGTGATGAGAGAGTGAGGGCTTAAGGCCCTTATATAGGCCCAGAACTGATGGAAATGGCCCCAGGGCCAAGGTATACTTAGGTTATGTCCAAAGGGAGGTTGTTCCATCTCAACGGAGCACTTCCGGAGCCTCCCCTTGAGCCAAAGGTCGGACTTAAGCTCCCTAACCATGGATCTAGGTCAAGTTAAGTTTTCATTCCAGTCGGGTTCCCAGATCACACGTGGCCGACCAGTTTCAGTTCAACGGTCACCAAAATTCGATCAGGGTTACAAGTACACTGCCATGTGTATGAAATTTCTCCTGATCCGAGGGTGTATTTGGGTCAGATTCTGACGGTCTGATTGCTTATATCAGGCCTGCAAGCGACAAGTCTCAGATTACTTAAATTAGATTTAATTTCTAAAGAAAACCACGTTTTCTCACACACTTCACTCCGGGCTCAAGCGAATAGCCCCGGGACACTATCTGAACTTGATTTCTGAGATAGTTGTCAAGCCCAGCAAGGCATATTCGTTTAGTTTCGTGGAAATCAGACTTTTGACGTGCGGTCCAGATCCGATACGGAGTTTCAATGTACTCCCGAGAGCAACTGGGTAATGAGATTGATCCTAGATTTCAGGGTAACCTAGCGTCGATGATTCTACAAGTTTTGGGTCTTACAGATCGTATTTAAAGTGATTCAAGCGAATTTCACAGCTAATCTAGTTTAGCACTTAGTTAAACTTGTTTAATTTCTAAAGGATTTGAGGTTTGAGAGGTTTATAAGGGGTTAGGATCTACCCGTTACCTAAGGACATCTAACTCCAGGTTGGCAAAAATCTGGGGCGTTACATGCTGACCCGCTCTTACACTGATATATTTGGAAAGCCTCTTGATTCTTTCGTCCAGGTACTATCTTTTCATCACTCCTCTTTTAATTTCATTGTCTCATGTGTATTGCATGCTCATATCTTTTACATTGAGGACAATGTATATTTTAGGTTGGGGGTGGGAGATTAGGTTACCTAATCAGTATTTTCTTGGTCTTGAACAAAAATTGTGAAAATTATTTTAAATTTTTTTAGAATTTCTTGTGAATTTAAAGTGATTTTGAAGGATAGTCGTGATTTTATAATTACAAGATACAGAATGTTGGTAATTTATGACTCTTAGATTCAGCCATCTGTTAGATTTCACAGTTAAGTTTGAATTGTTAACCCATGATTAAAGGTTTTAAATATTGATTGAGTCATGATTTCATAGGACACATCTTGCTTACACATTAAGGTTTCAGTTCGATATTGAATTGTAACTTGGTGATCATTAAGCATAGAATGAACCAACCTGGGGAATTTGTCCATAATGTTCAATAAGAAGAATGAAAGAAAAAGGAAATGCCCAGCTACAAGATAGCTGCCTGTGGAAAGGGTTGGGCGATCGAACTTCACCATAGGTTTGCTCCCTACAGGTGTAGATTCGATTCCCCATGGTTGACATTTGGAAAGAGTTAGGCGACTAGTTTTCACCATAGGTTTGCTCCCTATAGGTGAAGATTTGATTCTCCATTTATTTTTCGCATACTTTGCTCAGGACTAGCAAAATGCTGGTTAGGAGTTGTGTTGAGGGTCAAATATTGCATATTAGACCCCAGTTATTACACGATTTTACGAGCATGATACCGTTTAAACGTCTTATTTTAATCGTGTTTGTGTTGCAAGGTGGATTTACGAGTATGGACTGAAAAGAATGTTAAAGGCATGGATTTAATGCTCAAGAAGCACTAAGGCAAAGGATGGACTCCAGGAGACCGAGATCAAAGAGTTTACACGCCTGGGATTCGAGAAAATCCAATATTTCTCGCTAAAGAGGCCTAAAATTCGTCCAAGAATGCAAGATTACAAGGTTCTTACCATTCATTTGATTCGAAACTTCATACATGGCCTGAGAACCATAAATTAACCGTACACGTCAAATTTCATCCGTTCTATCCCTGCGGAAGTGGCCCAACCGACAGATCAGCCCATAAACCATTGATTTTGGGCCCACCTACTATCTGGATGTGCTTCAAAATTGGTCTCAACGCGTTAAATGAGTTGACAATACGGATGGACGGAGCGGATTTCTCACGAACATCTCCATAGGACCTCATGTACATCACGTGTGCACGGTGCACAAGTACACTAGCCGTGCACTGAATTTCTCAAAGTCGGTCAGCGTACGCTGACCGACTCCCTCTTCTCTAATTCAAAAAAGGACACAGTGTCCTCACACCGTTCACCGGTTCCTTGCAGTGGGGCCTACTCCTCATCCAAATCATCAATCTGGACCGTCCATTGTGTACAGAGGAGGGGTATTAACCTCACCTAGGTGATATTTTGACATCATGCAATCCATGGTAAAATCCTAGCCGTTGAACGCAGGATGGATGACGGAATAGAAGATCGCGTAGGCCACACCGATTTCGCTCTAAAACCATTCATTCCCAACGATTTTCCGAGGATGCTTCAATGGACAGCATGGATTTTCCACCTGACATCAATCAGTGGGCCACCAAACATCACAGCGCCGCTGTGTAAGCTCTGTTTCGCGACAGATCCTGCGGAGGGATTTTTGTGCGCCACCATCATGCATCAACGGTCCGATTTGAACCGTCCATTAGGAGCCCAAGGGCCCTCTCATCCAAGCCTAGGTGTCAAAAGTTCAAGAGCAAAACCGCTAGGATGATCTCAACCATCTGATAGAGAATGAACGGTAGCATATAAAGTCTGGTGGGTGGCACCAAAACAGAGTAAAAATAGTCATGTCCGACTGGTTTTCCGTGCACAATCCAATGAACGGACTGGATTTATCAAGTTACACCAAGCCTGGCCCCCATCGAGAAATCAACGTAAGTCAGGAGCTTTCTCCCACTACGAAAGGGATTGCGTAACCTCTTACGCACTCCCCACCGACCTCCCTATTGCTATAAAAGAAAAGGAAAAGAGAGAGGAGCAGGATCAGATCCTTAGGGCAGCCATGGAGCTGGAACGTGGAGCAGCTTTTTTAATAGAGTTTTTTTCCTTCCTTTTGTTTTATGTTTTTTTAGCTTAATCATGTTTAGGTCAGGCTAAACTTCTTAGCTAGGGCCGAGATGAAGCCTCTAATTTGAATGATTCTTATTATTTGTTGATTTCATCTGGATTTGATTGGTTTATTTCTTTCTCTAGTGTGATTAAATGAAAACTCCGTACCTCTCCAATCTATGAGCTCAACCAAAGTCTAGAAGTGGATGTTGTTTGGAATCTTATATATTCTAGGTGTGCTTGTGTCTGACCATGAACAAGTTTTCCTACAGAGAAAAAAAATAGGAATTTACATCTATTCATGCCTGACCATGAATGGAAAGATGTAATCCTTGAGATTTTTCCCAATTTCATCTTCTATGATTCATAATTAAGATATTATATGATGGATGTGGATTTAAGTGGTTTGGTTGATTCTTAATGTCTATATATACATGACAATTAATGTGCATACATTAGGGACAACTGATGTTAAGGGAAAAATCATTTGTGCTTTAAGGGAATTATACATCTTGTGTGCTTGACTAAGGACACAAATTGTGCTTTATTTATTGAATTTACGTCATTCTGAATTAGGGTGAATCAATAGGTAAAACAAGAGTTAGGATAATTAGGGGTGGATTCGAAAGTCCTAGTGTTCTCCTTGAGTGAATTTTCCTTCTTGTTCTCAGTTATTTTTCATTGATTTTTGTTAGTTTACTTAATCACTAGACTAAAATATTTGTTGGATTAGTTAAGAGGAATCTGAAAATTTGAATTGTGACAACCAGTCCTCGTGGGAACGATCTCATAATACATACCGTATCTACACCTAATTCGTATACTTGCGAGTTTAAAATCATTTAAATCAGGTTGGTTTAAATAAAACATCAATAACAATTTCACACACAATCATTAATTTTAGCCTAGGTTTGATAATTGGTTCCGTAAAGATAATAGTCCGCACCTAGGAATAGTCCTGTTACCCCCCGTACTTTTCCATACTCGGGTGCTACTGAGTAACCCAACTTAGTACACTAGCCTAAACGAACATTCACGTGCATTCCAGTCAAAATCCAACCATTGAAAGCAGTCTGCACCCATACATCAAGCTATCCATTCGTTATTCTTCAAGACGAACCATCACATCGTCAGAAAAACCTTTCTTAGGATTCTAATTTCATGGATAGAGAAATCTTACTGACCATCGTAAATTTAAATTTATGGATAACGAAATCCACCATTCATCAGGTTACAACATCTCATTGGATTATCCATCCTTTGGAAACACAAACTGGATCATCTACTCCCATATTTGACTACTAGATCACACCTAAATACTTCTTAGGGTTCCTAAGACTGTTAATAACTAAAGGTGAGTCAATTCAACTATTGAATTATTTGAATCATTAGGATGTCGAGAATTGTTAAGTGGACGTTCACTTAGTATGACTCACTTACAAATTTAAAATAATCTAATCTTTCTTATCAACGCCCTATAAGCGGCTGATTGAGTAAATAAATGGCATTGATCAAGATGCAAACCACGATAAATAACTTAGAAAATAATAATAATAATAATAATAATAATATTGAAAACATTGTAAAAAGGATATTTAATATTAAAGGTGTGTATTAGGCCACATGATCCATAATCCAGCTGCTAAATTCTAGTTAAGTGGTCCCGTGGACCTTTATACCGTATATGATAAGTTTGGATGTAATTTGACCATTGGATCGAGGCAAATCCACAAATTTGATCAGAATCAAGTTGTGGGGCCCACCCAAGTGTTAGATCTACAAACCATTTAACTAGTAGTCCCAGCTAGAACCTCCTAAACAGATGAACGGTGTAGATTTCATGTAATCATCACGATGGGTCTCACCTCGAAGTGCGAGTGCACGAAAGGAGCGTCCACCCGTTGTGCATTGAATCATAGCCCCGGTTAAATCGGGTTTGACTAAGGAATGCTCGAAGAAGGAATTTTCTTCCTTCCTTTCTATTTTTCGCCAACGGATGGACAGTCTTCCGTGTTTTGATCAGTGGCCCACTTACACTGCCCGGATGGAAGATTCGAACCGTCCATCTAATAGAGGGCCCACATCTGAACAAACCTCACTCAGATCTACACCTTAGAGCACTTGTGCATGCACACAATTTCCAGCGCAATAGACGTGTGTGTGGCATCTCCCAAAAACGGAAAGTTTCCGTTTCTCCCATTTGCTTCCAGGCTGGCAATCCGCGTCCTTTTTGCGTCCGCCCATCCTAGTCGTCCGTATAGGTAGATCTCAACCCTCTGTTTCACCCTGTATTAGGGCTTCCATTCGTAGTAGAGCTAAAACCGCAACCGATTTTGTATTACCGGCTGTATTTAGGGCCATAGCAAAGCATATTGAATCCTGGATGTTCATACTCATCCAACGGCCTAGGAGGGTTAGGTTTTTCTATAAGGAGGAAGAGAAAATGCCTCTTTTCCATCCCTTGCAAAGAAACCCGAGAAACTAGCCGTCGTCTTCCCAAACTCGAACCCACCACTCTAACCTTCCCCAAGCTTAAAAAACAAGTGTTTATAAGCTCACAGCGCTTAGCCAAACCTTCCACCAGAACCGGAATGAAGGAAGAAGTAATGCAAAAGAAAATGCCATTAATGGCAGCCTTCTTCTTCGTTACCTCAACTGGGTTATCGAGCGAGTTTGCTCGGGTCTAGAAGGGTTGTTGTAATAGTTGCTAGAGAGAAAGAATGTGGAGGAAGAAAAAGATGGGGGATGAAGCAAGTGGAAGGAGAGAGAGTCCGAAAGAGGAGCAGTCAACTGCCATTGTGTTGCATGGGCCCGACCCGAACCGAGTCGCTGACTCGCTCGGACTTGGTCAGGTTGAGTCCTGAGCTTGTTAATGTTAATAAAAAGGAAGAAAAGAAAGAAAATAGGAAGGAACAAGGAAGAAGAAAGAAAAGAGAGAGAAAGAGAGAGAGAGAGAGAGAGAGAGAGAGAGAGAGAGAGAAGGAAGACAGTCGGGTGGTTGCACCCTCCAAGTCATCTCGACTCACTACCAAGTCCGTCCCAAGTCAGGACAAGTCGAGCGTCCATTGTTGGACTTCCAGCAGAAGAGTGAAGGAGAAGATGGGAAGAAAGTAAGGAGGAAGTAGAGGAATAGGAAAGAAAGAAAGAAAGAGAGGAAAGGAGAGAAGCAAGGGACGATGCATGTCACGCCTCAAACTCGGAAACCGGACTCACAAAATTCCTGATCGCCGAATCCGGCGCCGACAGCCTCCGTAGTACCCCATTCTCGGCACCCATATACCAGGTTCCGATCCTGAGATGTTACAAGGAGGATTTCAAACATGATTCGATTCGTAATGGGCATAACCAAAAGCATAACCCATGAACAATAACCACAAGAACACCATCACAAAATCCACTATGATAAAAAACTTTTGAGTACAAGGCATATGAAAGGGAAATACAATATACTGAAAATAACAAAAGCTCCAAAAGCTCGGCTGCAGGCTCCAATTGCGGCAAGACTACGGCTGCGTCTTGGCTTCACCTGTACGCATCAATCGTGCATAAGCTTATATAAAGCTTAGAGGGTGGTGTAAGTGTGTGCGCAGTATAAGCGTGTTCAAAATGCAAGGTCAGAGTAATGCGGAATCGTGCTGATGAGTACATGAATGCAATCAGCCGTACCAAGGCTATGCGGTGCGAGATATGAATGTTATCGGCCATGTCAAGACCATGCGATGCGAGATGCAGCTCAAGCATGCCAATCCTCATCATATATCAGTATAGTTCCTCACTAGAGCATCAAATCAGTACGGTTCTCAGTCTAGATAATCACCGGGGTCTAGTACACTCTACGCCAACTTGCCACCCCTATCCGAATGAATAACTAGGAGAGTGGAAGAGACCTCACTATCCGCCTGCCAATATCGGGCCCGGCTCGTCGATAGCAGACCGATTTCGTAAGCTGGTCAAACTCAACCTAGAAATTACTCCCTCACTCAGGCTGGTAAGGTCACACCCCTTTCCAACTGACCGCGACACAGTGGGAGATGCGGCCTACTGGTATACGGCCCTCACGAGCTCATGTATCCACTGGGTCTCGACGTTGGAGTCATCCTCTGGTACCATCGGGTTTAGGGATTTTCACCCAGGGACATCTATGACTCCTATATGCTAGAACCAAACATTTTCGGTATCCAATCCAGCCATCCACGATGTGTCTATGGAGGCTTTGGCCCTGATGTTGCTAGGGCATACAATAATCATGATTACGCAAATGCAAGTGCATGAATCACCCTACCAAACATGCAACAATCTTGTGCGCGTCGCGCGCTCATGTAGGGCAAATCCGCCTATCAGGGAGCCCATAAACAATCCGCCCGAAGGTATATGCTATGATCGGTCACTCGTCATATCAAACATACATATGATGCGTATGACCATGAATCATGAATCTATACTAAACATGTCATAGGGTGATGGGACTTGTTCATAACAAAGATGGACCTATATGGCCTACATACTACAAGTATGGGCTTATCAATGGGCCTTAGGGCAAGTGATAATGCGGTCATTTAACCAACATCATCCTACAATGTGGACGTCAAACCATCATTGCTCCCAAGGTATAGCCCGCTATAAAGATCAACACATATACCATGGTGGAATCACCCTACAATGGGCCTTATGTACGCCTTATTGGGCCTCGACCCGTGGGCCTTGAATACATCATAATGGGCCTCATAACATGGGTTTCATATATATCAAGGTAGGCCTCAACAACGGCCAGAAATACATCAAGATGGGGGTAGTCACATGGGCCTCTTATATATCAAAGTAGGCCATACCCAATATAAGTGGTGGTAATAGCTTCCACCATTAAAATTTCCAAGGCCTGCCAAGGACGGACATCATAGATAAAGTACATGCCTCATAGTGGGGCCCACACTAGTGGAACATGTGGATTGCAAAACATACATCAGTGGATCCCATGCAGGGCCCACCATAATATTTATTTTACATCCAAACTGTTCATAAGGTCAGTCAGACCTGGGGTGGACCTGGGGCCCACTGAAATGTTTGTTTGACATCCAACCTATTGGTGAGGTCACATGGACCAGAGGTGGGACTGGGGCCCACCGTAATATTTATTTGTCACCCAACCTGTTCACAAGGTCACACGGTCAGGGGGGGCCCACTGGAATGTTTATTTTCCATACAACCTGTTGAGAGGGTCACGTGGACCAGGGGCCCACCGAAATGTTCACTTACCATACAACCGGTTCATGAGGTGATGTGGATCAGTGGCCCACGGTGATGTTTATTTTTCACCCAACCGTTCATAGGATCACGGTCAGGGCCCACCGTAAGGTGGTTCACAAATCCAGCCACTCATTATGTGTGTCCCACTTGGCTGAGGGTTCAGACCAAGTTTCAGCCGCGTCCAAATTTCAGGTAGGCCTCACCAAGTGATTTATATGTTTTAGGCATGTCTTCACATGATTTTAGATGGTATGGCCCACCTGAGTTCCGTATACGGCTGATTTTTGGGATATCCCATATTTAAAGGGGACGCATCAAATGCACGGTGTTGATGTTTGAAACGCATCACGATGGGGCCCATAGCTGGGTCGTGAGGGCCAGCCCATCCGTCCGCCCGCCACGCAGCCGCAGGTGTTGCCTGCGTCTTCTGATAGTGGCAGCAGCAGACGCTGCTGCTGTTGTTTCTTTTTTTTTTGAAAAATGAGATTTTTCGGGGTTTTTCTTGGGTGGGGCCCGGATCTGAAAAATCCAACCCATCCATTGGATTTTACAGCCCCTGATTGACCAAATGAGACCAATATGAGACGTGTTTTTGGCGAATAGAAGGATCAAGGTGGGTTTCAATGGTAATACCGGTATTTCCTATGGTACGGCCCGCTAGAAAATGGGATCAGCTTCATTTTTCGGCTCAACGCCTAAAATGAACTGGAGGACGGAATGGACGGCGTGGATCAGCCCCATACATCAATGTGGAGCCTACATGGGTAGCTTATCCCAAAAGCTCGCTTTTTTTTTTTTTGCAAGTACACACCCATGTCAGTACATGCAGTCCATGTTAGCCACCCCTGCCTCACGTCCAGAGACACTGGACGGCATGGATAAACACAGCATCATGGTGGGTCCCACACATCAAGATGGGTCCCACATGAACATGGCCTACCTTTTGGATTAACAGAATATTTATGTTTTCCTTCATCTTGGCCGTCCAATTGACCCATTGCAAGGTGGGCCTCACAATCGGACGGTTAAGATCGTCTTACACCATGGTGGCCACAAGACATCATACAAAAGAAAGAGGAAGAGAGAGAGAGAGAGAGAGAGAGAGAGAGAGAGAGAGAGAGAGAGAGAGAGAGAGAGAAAGAGAAAGCCGGTGAAATGGAGGGGTCCCAGTGAAATAGAGGGACCCCACTACTATGGGCCCCTCACTACATTGCATACATCATTGTGGGTCCCACAACAAGTGGCCCTAAAATTGAAATCAACGGTGGATCACCCACCTTGTTGGCCTCCTTCTTGATCCCTTGAACTCCTATGCTCCTATGCTCAACTTTTAACGGTGGATGATGGACTTTTGATGGTGGGGATGAAAGATGAGAGGGTGGGCCACACTTGGTGTTTGGGAGAGGGAGAGAGCTTGGACGTGGGATGTTGCTTGGGAGATTTGAGAAATGAGAGAGAAAATGAGGTGATGAGATGATATGGATGGGATAATGTGTGATGGGGATGGGTGGAGTGATGTGTTGTAAGAAGAGGTATGGGTTGGGTTGAAATTTTGGTAAAAGAGGGATGGGTGAAGAGAGAGAGAGTTGACTTTGTAGAGAAAGAGGGATGGGTTGTTGTACTTGGGATATGGAGTGACTTGACTTGTACTTAACATGAGTGATTGATTGATTGATGGGACATTTCGTAGAGATTCCCTCGAAGTTTGCAACGCGCCGTGTTTTCTTCGAATTGAACGCGGGCCTACATCTTCTACCCTGTGTATCGGGTCGGTGAGTGAGTCGCGGCGTTAGAACCGAGGTGACGACGTGGTCGCTAAGGTACATGTTTCGACTCGAACCGACTTCGGTATGCGGGACTTGGCTTAGGATCACCGCAAGCGTCGGTAACGGGTCGAGGGTTACAGGAATTCGACCGGTAGGATCGCGGAAGCCTACGAAATGATACGGACTAGGGTACATGTCTTACAATGCATGTTGCCGATTCAACTCGGCTGAAATTGAGTTCAACTAGGTTAAGTCCAGTAGTAGGTTATTGAAAAAAAAAAAAAAAACAAGAGAAAGAGAGAGACAAAAAGAGTGAATGAGAGGAAGAAGAGAAAAGAAGAGAAAGAAAAGTGTGTAGGTGAGGCGTTGCTTAATTTGGTTCGAGTCAAGGGGCATGCTCGCCTCCAAGCCACGTTAAATTGTATAGAGTTGAGCTGTTAAACCAACCAATGTAAGTCAACTCTCTCTCCAAAGTAGATTGTTTTTAATCATTGTTATTGGTATTACCATAATTATCGTGATTTTTAAACATGATTAGTCACTAGCAGATTACTTATACTAGTATTACTTATTATAGATAAAACTACAACTTTAGTTATTAGAATTTTACTCACCATTCATAAATATGATCATTGATAGTAGAAGTGTACTGGTTACTTCCATTATAATGATTATTATTGCCATGATTAGCTAATATTAATTCTATCATTAATATTAATAATTATGTTGTAGTTATTAAATTAACATGGTAATTAATTTTACATAAATTAACATTCAAATCCTAAAATCTAAGCCTAGAACCAAAATCTGGGATGAAACCATAAATCTAGGTAATCCAAACCTTAGGCTATAATCTTAACCATAAATAGTGTGAAGAACTTTGATCTAACTGCTTAATTTCATAATTTGTGGTAGGATTTGACTCTAAGGGCGCGCTCGCGCTTCCTAACAATGTTAGTTGGTGATTCGATTCGTAAGGTGATGATTTCTTCCCCTTGAGCTTTCCATTTTCCCATTAGCTTTAGTGATAATTTTTATTTTAATTTTAGTTGATAATTAATATTTTTATCTTCTAATTATATGTGCTAGTTATTGGAATTGAATGCTAGATTACATGCTCAATATTTATCCTGCATATTTTCTTATGCTTGTGGATTACTTGTGGATTGCTTATGGAACTTTAAATGGTACATCAATCAGTGGAAAATCCCACTTATAAATGTACACCCATACTTGGGATGTAATTTGATTGATTGTGTTTATAATGGGCCCTCAATCTAGTGGTTACTTTTATGATGAGTTAAATGGAATATTGATGAGCCTATCATCCATGGGTTGTGTGTCTAAGTGATTTTTGAGGATGGTCCTTTTATCGCATAGTTTTGATATTCGCCCTATGTGGCTTAGTTTTGATATTTGTTCTATGTGGCTTCGACTTAGTATTTGCCCTATATGGCTCGATGATTTATTTCTACATAACCATGCGATGGTAAGCCCCATATACTGAATTATGATTGGCCACTAGTCGATGAGTTCCCATTAAACATCCTAAGGTGGTAGCCTCATGAGCCGGGGATGGTGGTCATGGGACACTATGTCCGAGTTGTCAGCCTACGTTAGGTGATGAACCCTCCGTAGTGACCTTTGAGCTTTATTAAACTGACTGGTTGTAAATGGAATAATAACGGATGGGTTAATCATGCATTCTTAGCATACGGGTGATGACGGGTGGCTAATTTTGGATGTTGTAGTATGTACCAAATAAATTTTAGTTGGGGTATCATTTCTCTAGCTCTCAGACCACCGACTATCAGTCCACTTTCGGTGAGCTTGACACTGCGCATGTACAATGTACTTTCACTGGTGACAGGCCACATGCATGGGTTTCGCTCCAAAGCTAACTGGATGAGCATCCCCAGTTGATATGCACTCATACATCCATGCATTTAATAAGACTGCATCATGTATTATTTTGAATGCCTTTTTGTTTATAACTATGCTTACCTAATGCGGCAGTGTGTAATCTTGAGGGAAATTCACATTGAGCTGGTTACTCATTCATCGAATATATAACCATACAAGTAGCACAGGTGGCCTAGATGATATTCGTGTTCATATTGATGAGGAGCAGGTTACGATCGTCGAGGATGCATGATTGTATTTGCCAAGAGTTGCTACGTGATTTTACAGTTCAAGATTTGTTATATTTTACCTTGTTTCACATGCGATATTATTTCATTTTGTAATTGTAAGTATTGGAACATTGATTTGTATAAGTCATTATGGGCAGTTGCTTGTATGTTCTGAATGTAAGTACAAATTTTCCTTTATGTTTGATTCGTTCATTTCCACTAAACTACTAACTTAGAAAGAAAAAGAAAAGAAAAAAAAATACTTGAATTTGACTATCTTTAAAGGTCAACACTCGAGTTTTTGGAGAACGAGTCATATACTCGGGTTTCGAAAACACGGGACATTACAGTTGGTATCAAAGCATAGTTTAGACAAACCATTCACAAACGATAGGATTCCATGTGCTCGGTAGGATCCCTGGATCCTGAGTATGATGTAATAGGAGGCATTTGAAACCTTGGGGGCATCGCTGCGTTCATTATCTCACTAGTGAACGGGGGTTCGGTTTCCTCCATCATTACATCCACGACGGTCAAAGATTGAGTTTGATATGTCCGACGCATTGTGTCAATCTGGCCTCATAACTCTTCGAGCTGAGCCTCCAGGGATCTATATTTTCAGCCACTGCTTCCTGAGCTTGGTCAGGCTCAGGAGTTCTTTCTCGTCTCCTCCGCTCCAATTCGTGGTGAAGGTCGATCAAGGCCAATGCTGATCTCTCCGAGACATACGTTGAGGCTCAATTCGATGGCTCTCACGGCGGCATCGGAGCCCGAGCAGACGCTCCTCGTGAGGCATCTCGAGACACTACAGGGGCCTAGCACTCTAGAATTGTTGGAGCATTTACCTCCTAGTCTAGAGGTGGATGTTGCTTGTTCATCTACCGCCTCATTTGGCTGACCTCATTGGCCAGCATTTCCATCTGGTTCTATAATGCTTGGTATCTACCTCATTGGTTCCTAGATCACTGAGTAGGCTCCGTTGGTGCAGATTCTATCTGTAGTCCAGAGGTTGAGTTCCGTGCCCTGGATGGCTCGGGATCAACAAGGACAATTGGAGTATGCATTTTCTTCTTTTCTCTCGCTATTCTCTCTCACTATAGTAAAAAGCAATTTTTTGTTCTATTTCCCTCAGACAACGTCAAAATGTTGATGCAAAAATCTGGCTCACCCTAGCCGAGCTCTGAACTCTCGCATCAAGACCTGTATGCTTGCACAAGAGAAGGACAAGGAGACCCTAGCTGGGACAGGAGACCCTCTGATGCCAAAGTCAGGATAGGAATCTGGGTCTAAGTAGTGCAGGTGGGTTTCGCGTGAGAGATATTGCGTACCTCTCTATGCCAATGAGTCACCTATTTATACCTTTTGGATTGAATGACCGTGTCCGTCATTCTCGGCACAACTCATGCAATTTATCGTGAACGACGCATGCGCTGAAGTTGGCAGTTACCCTGAGATTGTGCGCCGGATATTGCTCCCTGCGTAGAGGTGTACACGAGTCGAGTCGAGCCGAGCTTTGCCAGCTCGTGCTTGACTCGAACTGCTCGAGTCTCAGCTCGTGCTCAACTCGGCTCGGCCTTCGAGCTCGAAATAGCAGCTCGTGCTTGGCTCGGTCGAGTTCGAGCTGAGTTCAAGCCCAGCTGGTGGTCGCTGGTCGAATGGGTTCCACTACTTGGACGACCGAAAAAAATGGAGAGAGTGGAGGATAGGACTCACTTTCGAAGAGAAGCTCGTCCGGACAGACGCTGAAAGAGGAAATGTCGTCGGGCGGAACTCGTCCATACAAACGCTAGAAGAAGGACATGCTCGTCTGTAAAGACGCTGGAAGAAAGAAATGTCACCGGACAGTCACTGGAAGAAGGAAATGTAGCCGGACGGACGATCAATTTAGATGATTTGGAGGGAGAAATGGGGCAATTTGGGCGAAAGGGAGGCAGAATGGGTAGGGTTGCTGGTTTGGGCGTATCGGGTAGGGTCGGGCGACTGGATAAGGTTTTTTAAAAATCATTTATATATTAATTTAAAGTCAAGTCGAGTTGAGTCAAGCTTAATACTGAGTTGAGCTGAGTCGAGCTACGTTCAGCACGAACTTGACTCGAAATGCTCCGAGCGCCCAAAATATGGCTCCACTCCGTTTGAATAGCATTTCGATCCGAGTCAAGTCGAGTCAAACTTTTTCGAGCCGAGTTTAGCAAGTTATCGAGTGTATACCGCTATATCCGTGCGTGCATTACTAGAGTTACGTCTTGACCGTAACCGTAGGTGCATTTCTGTCTGATTCGACCTTGAAACATGGTCCTATAGCCGGCATTTTAACTATGTTTTGTTTTCCATGAGAACCTCCTCGAGGTCGGCGGACGAGACGTGTGATAACGTTCTCCGAGTTTGAGGCCGACATGAAAGCCGTACAAAGGAATTTGGACATAGTAATATAGCTCGTAATAGATTACGGGTCGGCTTGTCTTGCTCAACCATCGCCTGACGTGAATCGCCCGACTGGCAGGTATACAAAAGAATCTATGCGTAGAGTCGTGGTATCAAACTTAAATTACACGTGTACGGTAAGGTACGTCGAATGAAGGCTCAGTGAAGACCGCTGGACTGAAGGGTTAGAATACATTCCTGTGTATTGAATTACGATAAGCTGGGACTTTTGCCGTTCGACCACGGTAATCTTGCAATGATCTAAACCGTTTATACAGTGGACCACAGCTTCTGAGAAACTTTTTATACGGTATGATCTTAACCGTTCGATCACTGGACCCTTTTCATCTGAACGTGAAACTTTTGGAGTCCAAAAAAGAAATATCCCATTGCCAGAGTAGCTTTTTGGTGGGGATACCTATCCTCCATCAGATGAGGACGCGGACGGCGTACTTCCCTTGACAAGAGCCACGTGACTACTCGGGAGCGACGGGTAACACCTTAGTGGGTGTTACCCTTACCGTGTGGAGAACACATTGAACATTTTTTTGTATATCCACGCTGTCCATTCATCTTTTCAGATCATTCTAAGACGTTATCTAAAAACTTAAGGAGATTGAAATCTCAACTGGACCACACCACACGAAAAATTGGTAGATGACTATTAAAATCCTTTTGTTGGCCATAGAAGTTTTGGATCATGCTGATATTTATATTTTCTCTTAATCAATGTCTTATTGACCTTATCAAAAGGTTAGATGACAAATAAACATTACGGTGGGCTATGGGAAACATTTAATAGTCGGCGTTCAATCACAACTGTTGCCTTTGGTGGGGTCCATAGGGGGGAAAACGGCGTGAATATACATCACGTCACCAAGGTGGCCCCCACAGTAAGGATAACAGGGTGTTAAAGGTGTACCTAATCGGCACGGGACTGCTGGTGGGTGTGTGGCCCACCATGATGTACACGAGGCAGATCTAAATGTCAGGTGGACCATCTGTCAAATAGTGGTGATCAGACGCATATTATTTTAAAAAATATTTATATTAATAGTTGTGTTTTTACATTCATCCAAGTCTTTGTAATCTAATCAATTGGTTGGATGTCAAATAAACATGACAGTGGGCTCAGGAAAAATTTAATGGTGAGGGTTCAATCATTACTGATATCCTGTAGTGGTCCACCTACGATCTGGATCTACCTCTTTTTTTGGATCATGTCTAAAAATGAGCCCGCGAACAATTCGGGTTACCGACCAACGGCTACAGTCACGACGGATTGTATTTCAACACAGCGCAATGTATTCCAGCAAATGTCGTTATTTCCGTAACGTACGTTATCTGCTGATTGTACGGCTGAAGGGCCGTGACGTGAGAAATTTTTTGAACATAGACGTTTCTCCAGTTCGACGAGTTTGAACGGCACGCTTGATCCAGGTCGCTTATCTGGTGGGTCCCGCCAGATGCTCTATATTAGAACAAGTTGGCTATTAAGTCAGAAATTGTACACAAGGAAATGGACGGTTGATGTTTACTGATTGCGTCATGCATGGAAGCGGGAACGGATTGGCTACTTCCGCTCAGTGCTCTGTGGGCCACCATGATGTATGTGTTTGATCCTGGCTGTCCATCTATTTTTCTAATGATTTTCGGATGTGAGACAAAAAATGAAGGGTCCTTGCTTTTGCTCGGGTGGTAGACTCTCAGGAGTTTCAACACCAGGTCAAAGGTTCGAGTACCCATGTGGTGCAATTCCACTGAGGGCCCGTTTGGCCGGGTGGATTGGATGGGGTGGATGGCATGGATTTCAAGGTAACGATGGCTCCAATCCGCCCGGCCAAACGGGCCCTAAGGCATGAGTTGGTGGGGCTGTGTGCCTGCGTTAAAATAAAATAAATAAATAAATAACTAAAAATGAAGTATATCCCAACCTCAAGTTAACCACATTATAGGAAACTGTTTTAAACTAACGTTGGCCATTAAAAACTTTTTGAGGGCTATTAAAGTTTTGGATCAAGCTGTTATTTGTTTTTCCCTTCATTTGGGTATGAATTACCCGATTAATGCATTGGATGTCAAATAAACAGTACAGTAGGCCTTATGAGGATTTCAATGGTGGATATCCAATATTATTAGTTTCGTATGGTGTGGTCCACGTGATATTTATATCCCTCTCATTTTTAGATCAAGCCCTAAAATAATATGTACAAATGGGTGAACGGAATGGATGAAACACAAGCCCTAAGGGGGAGTAGCCAATCCGTTTCCCATAGAAGCGCAGAGAAACGAAAATATTGATGCCACCTTTTGGACGGATTAGATCATTCGCACGTATGCGACGTTTGTACGTGCGTACATAAAGTAACTAAAACGTGCACTCACGTTGTATGGTTCCCTTGAAAGTTGGAAACTGAGAGGTTAGGCGGCGGGACGCGGATTCTGTGGTGAGGAAATCACCGCGCTGTAGCGTGGTGTGATGCAGTGGGGATATCGACGATCACCGTTGAAACATTCCTGGGGCCCGCAGAGATGTAAGTGACAGATCCACATGGTCCATCTGTTTTAAAGACCACAATAGGAGAGGATTTTAAAACTTAGGCAGATCCAAAACTCATGTGGGCCCTACCGCACGAAACAGTGGGGATTGGACGCCTGGAGTGACAGAAGTCTTGTATTAGGATGGTATTTGTTCCTACAGTTTATCTTACTGGTAATGACACAATGAACGGTTTGGATGGCATATAAACATCATGTTTAGCTCCAGGAAGGTTTCGACGGTGGAGGTTTCTGTTCCACTATTGGTGCGGCCCACCTAAATTTTCGATCTGCCTGTTGTTTTGAGAATGTCCCATTGCGGTCTTTTAAAACAGATGGACGGAGTGGATTTGTCACGGACATTTCTGTGGGCCCCACACAGCCCTAATTCCCAGTGCCCGGGCTTACAGGCAAATCCACTTCCTTAGAACAATGGTCTGTTTAAGAACATAATCAGCCGGAGTGGATTAGGTGCGGCCAGGCTTCACCCAAACGGTGCGACCGTGACCGCAGGCCCACCTTAATTTATGTAAGGTATACCCACGCCGTCCATCCGTTTTCCACCTCAAATGAAGTAGATCCTAAGATCAGGAGGACCCTACCACAGAAAAGAGTGGTGATTAAACATTAAGAGCTTCTTGTGAGCCACAAGTTTTGGATGAAGCTGATATTTGTTCTACCCTTCATCCAGGTCTGATTGACCTTATCAATGCGCATGGAAAATAAATATTATGGTGGGTATAGTTGTACATGAATCAAGTTAGCTCGATTAGCTTGTTTGACTCCACTTGGAAAAGGTCAACTTGCCTCGGCTCAAATTTGGATTCGAACCAAGTAAAGATGATTTTTGAAGCTCGAAAAAAATAACGAGTTTGAACCCCAACTCGAATTGACTCGGATCAAATTAGCTCGTTAACTCAGTCATTTTGATCTTAATATCGCTAGCTGAGTTTTTGATGAAATGACTCAACAAAGTGTTATTTCTTGAACTGTACCCATATTAGGGTATTATCAAAATGGGTGTTTAAAGGAAGATTGAATAAACAAATTCCCATAAAAAAATTTACATTATAGGACTGCCCTCATATTTTGATCTTAATGCTACTACTAGGGTTTCAAAGGATCCACTTGTAGAGGTCAGGGAGATCTATGCTTGATTCACAAACTCAATTGAAATCAGAGTTCTATCTTATCCAATTGGAAGATAACTCATTACAAATCAAACCTGAACTTCCTTTGATCTAGTTCTCAATAGATGAGAGGTAAGAGAACTAGAACTGATTCCATCATAAAACCATGCCCATGAGACAAAGCAAACAATATAATTTACCAATCCACAATCACTCTGAGAGAATTATGAGAGTTAAAGAGGATTTCATCATCCAACCATGCCCAGGGGAAGATGGTGAACAATAGGGCTTCCTAATTTCACAATTTTAGTAATGAAAAGGACATACCTAAAGCTATCGCAGATTCATTATAATTCAAGTCACAACAAACCATTAAAAACTACGAGTATTTCTTTTAATCAAACTAGAATCAAAGATAGTTCAACTTAAACATGAATCAAAGTCATAGAAAACATCCCATCACGCTACAAGCTTCACCTCTTAGCCTTATGTAACATCCTGGATTTTCACTGTTTTGGATTTTCAAAAATTCTTGAAAGTTTTTTTTTTTTGTAATTAACTTATATTGTCACTTACTGATCATTAGCACTCAATGTTAGTATACGCACGAGTGGAACCAGTAAAAAACTGCACAAGTCCGATTAATCAACCGTAGGAAGCCAACGAATCCGCCCGATCACTTGAACACCAAGTTTAGTCTTATGATTTACTCACATAGGGCCCAAATCTAACCGACCCATCGCTAACTAATCAAGACGATCATGACTAAATTAAAGATCTAACCGGGGCCGAGTCAGATAAGGCCCAGATCTCTAATAATAGACTAAATCAACCCCGTTACTCTTTTAAACAAAAATCGACGGTTTAAAGTAATCATGACCAAATCTCTACTTTTATTAGTTATAAATAGGCCACACTATGAACATAGTTAATTTAAACCCTGATCATTGCCCACGAGAAATCTCAGTACTAATTCATTTCAGAAATGCCCCGATTTTTTAAACAAGCTCTAGACCGCTCGTTTGTGGGCCACTAGTTCCAAAACTATAGAATAATGTCTGTCTTACTGGGCTTGACATCCATCGCAGGATTCAGACCTGGGTGTTGTCCAGAACCGCT
Organism: Magnolia officinalis; assembly: GCA_021015155.1. Classification (NCBI taxonomy): domain Eukaryota; kingdom Viridiplantae; phylum Streptophyta; class Magnoliopsida; order Magnoliales; family Magnoliaceae; genus Magnolia; species Magnolia officinalis. Next base: position 60,733,643 of record JAJHSJ010000011.1, read on the forward strand.
CAATTTAAGCTCAAGGACGAGTACATGAGAAGTGCAAATACCTTAAAAGAATGAACTGAAACTTAAGTGAATTGGGTCGTCCACTCTTATGCAAAGTTGAGGATTTCGGACTGTCGGTTTACGACCAAACTTTACCCGTGGAGTAAGGATATTTCCCTACTCATATCCGTATAGTCGCAGCCCCGATCGACCATCGATGACCGTTGAACAGACTTCTCATCATATTTGTCGATCGGCGCATCCAAATGACGGGCCGAACATGTCCATACATACATCATCATTAGGGCTAACTATACTACGGTGTATATCAATATGTAAACCCCATAGTGGGCCCTAGAGGCTAGAAAAACTCTCCCATAGGGCTAGTATAGTAAAAATCCAACACTTGGGGCTATTTGCACCAAATCTGGCATTATAAAATGGGCTTCTTTGGGGCACCCCTCTCCCTATACGAATTTACCCTAGGAGGAAAAGGGAAAAGGGAGAAGAGAAAGAGGAGAAAGAAGTGAGAAAGAAGAGAGTGAAGGAGGGTGTTGTTGGTGGAGGAGCCCAAGAAAACTTAGAACTTTGGCAATCTCCTTCCTTTCTCCCACATTCATACTCCAAGCTCGATTCCCAACCGATTGGGGAGGTAAGCGCCCATCTTTTTGTAATCCTTTGTGTTGAGGGTGGATTTGCATGAGATTCTAACATGCAAGTACATTGTCTTAGGATTCCTGCCGATCGACTCCGAGTTTCGCGCTCTTAGGTCATTTTCTAAGCCTCCAACGATCCATAGGTGCGGACTATTGTTCTTAGGTGGCCTAGCACCAATTTTAGTATGGGTTTAATGATTTCACTTGCTTGGATGATGCATTTAGAGAATCTAGACAAACCTAGGGAAGACCCTACCCTTGATCCTATCGATTCACATGGAATGGTTATGGAATGTTGTTGCCTTTCGTATGATTTGATTTAAATGGATGATTGCATATACTTGTCTTGTTTGGTTCTCATATGATGTTGCCTCATAGCACGTATGATCCATTAACTCTTGTGTAATTTGGTTCTATTAGGTATAGGAAGTGCTTAGCTTCCTCATTAACCCACACAAAACACATGCACTCTTATTTCATGATATTGGTAGCTTTGCTTGATAGGAAAATCTAAATGATATGTTAAGTAAAATATGAAACATGATATTGTTTTATGCTAGATGATAACCCTGCTAGTTGGCATGCTATAGATTACCATCAAATCCTTGGGTTGGTCAGGAATATGAGGAGAGTGAAGGTTGTCCCGTTGGTAAGACTGTCCTGAGGTTAAACCCATGGATTTGGGCGGGTGCGTGTGGGCGACAGTAGTTAGGCTACATGGGTCGCTCGTATCCGATGTCGTCTATCCCGTACTCGCCTAAACTCGTGTGGTCTAGCATACTTACTAACCAACCTTATTCGTTAACCCTGTTTGCTTGCATATGCATGGAACCTGGAACACCCTTCAACCATTGTAACTCATTACTAACTATTTGGACCCGATCCACCGACTCGTGAGCTAGGCATGGTGGAATGGGACACTGTGTCCGAGCTGTCGGCCTATGCTGGGGTGACGAGCCTCCCCGTAGTGACCGCGAGCGATCCCAATTCTTAGCAGTCCCCATATGCTTTAAGTCAGGGATGAGGGACTCAACGGGTTCAGGGATTGCAGTGCCCCGGCCTCACGCGTTGAGGGGCCTTGACATCGCAATTAGTTGAGGGCATTGATACATGGGGTGTATTAGTTTTCCTAACCTGCTGGATGAATGAAACTAATTAAGAACTCGGTTAACACTACCATCGCATCGCACTAACTAGGTTGGGACTCGGCAGTCGAGGTCGTGATGAGGGAGTGTTGTTCATACGAGATCGTTAGACGGAGTCGCTTGAGGGAGTGTAGTGGCGAGGGCATGCATCATATCATCTATCATGCATACACATTAATAAGATTAATTAGGTGTTTATGAATGATTGTCTTTCATTAAACGCATAATATAATTGATGCCTGTTACAACTTAAGACTAATAGCACGCACTGAGTTGATCACTCACTCTAACTCTGAGACGGTGTTTTAAAACACCAACCAAACTCTCTCGAGGATGCAGGTGACGTAGATCATGAGGAGCTTGACGATGCGAGTCTCGACGAGGAGGACGATCTGTCCTACTACCAGTTGATGGGCGGTTCACCATCGGCCTAGCAGACGGATTTTTGGATTGCTGGGTGTTGGTCTCAACATATTATTCTTTTTGGACATGTGATTTTTTTTGGTGATTTTGTTGGGTAACGCCTTGTGCGACCCGCTTATATTTTTTTGGACTTGTATATATTTGCCCTTTTTCATTTCAGTAGACTGGTTGTGATTGTGCTTCATGTTTCAAGTAATTCCATGCTGCGCATTTAAAACTGATTAAGTGTAAATTAATAAAAATTGGTTATAAGTGATACCCGGGAACTTGGGAGTCGAGTATGTGCACGACCCCCAATTTTCAAGGCGTTACAAGATGGTATCAGAGCAATAGTTTGGAATCAATTTGGTCATGGGTCATAAACTCACTAACGTGTCCGCTGACTTGAGAGGGAACGCAGTAGGAACCACGAAATGCTATGAACCACCCCAGTCCTTGAGCCGCCAGTCTTAGACATAAGGTGAAACCTCCAAGGTGTTATGGTTCGGTAACGAGAGGGAGTAGTAACGCTAGAGAAGGAGATTCGAGAATCTTACAGTGCCTCGGCCTATTCTCAGACAAGAATTTGAGAACTTGAAGGCAAGACTCGATTCAACTAAATAGAAAAGTTAGCTATTCCAGTCCACCTAATTCGTAAGGGACTGTTGGGCCAACTGAAATACGTGAGATTAGGGTGAAGGAAATTGTGAGAGTAATGATAAATACATGTGTAAGGTATCGTCCCTAGAATGCGTGTATCCCATGTTTTACAATACCCTGTTTAAAATGTATTCAATTAAGGGTGAATTCCGGGATTTCCTTTCAAATTACTCTTGAAAATTCATTATCATGGGATTTGGAAGTCCCATATCACACCTTCCAACACAAAACTCATTTTGCAAAGCCTATGAAATAAATTCTAAATTTCATCCTGCGCTCATTCCAGACATGCCATTCCCAAATCTTGGGTTGGGGTTAGCATTGCAATCTCATTTAGTACAGCTAAATGCCACTAGCCAAACAGGCCTAAATCGAAATTCCTCTTTCCAATATATCTCCTTAAGATATTAACATGTCATCACTCTATTCTTAAACTTCCCCAACACATTGTTAAGAAAGATCCGAAAATCGAAAGATTTGATAGTCGAAGCTAACATTCAAGTCCGAATGAGCTAGTTTTGGGTCAAATTTGTTAGTTTCGAGTCAAATTTGTTAGTTTCGACCCATTCTAGGGTAAAGACTTAAGGGTAAATGAAAATTTACCGAAAATAGTAGAAATATGGATAAAATGGATTTTTAACCACTAAAAGAGAGTAATCTTGTAAAATAATTATGTCCATTGCATAGGTTGGATTCTCCTACCCCAAATTCATATATAGCACGTCGAATAACTCATTCCGGTTTGCGAGATATGCCAATCGCAAGGCGACCCCACCAGAAAAACAGTGAACCGACGAGACCCCGCCCGCACAACCGCCCAACCCCACCCGTGGACCCTGCCCAAGCTCCAGAGACTCGGCAGGACCCCGCCCGGACATCCAGAGGGTCGGCGGGACCCCGCTCGACCGGCGTGACCCCCGTCGGGATTTGAATAGGTTTTGCCCCAACTTTGAAAAATCATATTTCCTTCGTTACAACTCCGATTTAAGTGATTCAAAAGCCAGATTAAATCTTGATGAGTTTAGGTTTATATAAAAATAAGAAAAAAAATAAAATCAAAATTACAATATAGTTAAAATTAAGATATTTTACCAACTGTCTAAAATTTTTTAATTTCGGATAGCTGTTGCTACTAGAATTTAATAATTTATCTATAACTCTGAATGATATGAAATTTTGTGGGATGACTTGAAACTTAATGATAAATCATCATAAATTTTTTTAAAATAATTCAAGTACTAAAAGTATAAGAAGCGTTACAATAAATATATACACTTTTAAACTTAATGATGAATCATTAGCTTAGACAATTATCACTTCTAGAATTTTAATAATTTTCTGGTAATCGTGATGACTTTTCCTCATCTTACTACCTGTTGGTGCTACTCATAAGTTTAACAAATTCATTCATTCCGAATTATACCCTACCTCATCTTGCCACTCATCCACTTCCACATCTACATTTAGCTACACTTATTCTACTAATGTGTTGTTTCTTGATTGCCGAGCATACTATACATTAAGCATTCATTTCTAAATGTATCCTTAGCTTGCCACTCGTCCACTTCAACATCCTCATTTCCGCTACACATCTTATGAATATATTGATTCTTGACTGCCTAACATTCTGTCTATAAAGCGTAGCTGGTCTTATAGCCAATCGCATGAAAACTCTAGATGCACATCTCCACTATAGCCACCCAACTCAAATTCAATGAACACCATCCTTCTCAATATCTGGTTTTTATGAATTATAGGCCAACATATCAGATAGTCGCTATGGGGTAGTCGTCCATCAATCTTAACAAATTTCTCATTTACACTCCTATTGTTATCAAAATTGCATTCCATATACTATGTTTGCTGCTGTTAACACCCAGTAAGCACACGTAAGATAGGAAAGGTGACTTTTTTCAAAATTAGTCATAGACAATATTTCTTTTTCTATGGCACTCCACATTAAGGTACTAACTAACCTAGGCTGAGACAAGTATCCACACTTCTACTCGTGGAGAGGAGTCATACTTCTAGTCAGACTCATAAACATCCACCTCAACTCCATTCAAGAAGCCCGTCATATTCCAGAATCTTTCCCTTGAATTCAAGAAGGGAAGAGTACTTTTGATGAAATCGTGAACCATATCCATAGCTTCAAACGGAGCTCGAAGACATCCTCATCAACCCCATTCGGGATGCTCATTAGATTCCCAAGGTTACTTATCTTGCAGTGCCTTTGGTTTCAACAACATGTAATGTTTACAAACCACAATTCCCGTGATGAGTACATGGTGTGGGTGCCTCCTCTCACGAAATGAGATCATCCTTAGCCCAAATATCATTCCAAAATGGTGACTAAGATATGGATACCCCCACTCATTAGTACTTTCACCCTTTCAAAATCCCTAATAAGGAACCTAAATTGCTTATATCCAAATGATAAACCCTCTGCCTTGAGAAGCCATTTACAAAAACCAATCCCTATCTACTTAGACATATTTCCAACATTAGCTGATAAGGAGTTTGCTTCTCTTCGTTGAACCTATGCCACCATTTGCTTAGAAGTGCCCAACCCTTTCCTTCCAATTACGATTCCCAATTCCCTTCCTCTTTGGTTTTCAATCATCAATGATTCAATAATCAAATTGCATGAGCACCTTACTCTATGGTCTACAGGAAAGGGAAGGATAGAATTAACATCTATGATTGGGTTACTATAGAGAAATATCTGGACAGAGTAGGTAGGCTAGAGAAAATGTCATTGCATACAATGGTAATTCATATAAAATTTTGTACATATAAAGACTTTTTAGGGTGATCTTTGACCGTAGGCATATTGAGAGATTTATTAACCCCCAATTTGGACATAAATCGAAACGAGGACTCTTTTAGACTAAGACCCAAAGGCCAACCTTATATATAGGATATTTAAACTTTCCAATGATGGCCATTCCCTAAACATTTAGATTGATCGAACTACGGAATTACAGAAGTATACACTTGCGAAGTATTCGCGGCTTGACTCAATTCTCAATCCTGGGCTACTGCCAATGGACTCACTGCTTTGACCGAGCAGAAGACTAGGATCCACTAGGATAAAGAAGGGATATAATGAGCCTTCTACCCTGGTCAGGTAGATGATCGACGTATCAGGTTCAAACCTACTAAACCATCTCTCTGTGTGGGTCGAACATTGAAAACAAATATTTTTACTCTAGATAGAGAGAAATCGTCATAATGAATCCAAATCTTTAAAAAATAAATAGATAAATAAATAAATTGTAGTAAACCATCAGGGTGAAATTATTTTTAAGGGAGGTAGACTAAAAGGAGTCAGACTAGCATAGATAGTATACGCCCTACACCGCATCTAAACTTGAAATCAACAAAACCTACGCAAATGAAATAATGAAACCTTTACTTATTACCCTAAGGCAATTTCGGGGACGAAATTATTTTTAATGGGGGTAGATTATAACATCCTAGATTTTCACTGTTTTGGATTTCCAAAAATCCTTGAAATTTCTTTTTTTGTAATTAACTTATATTGTTACTTACTGACCATTAGCACTCAATGTTAGTTTACGCACGAGTGGAACCAGTAAAGAACCGCACAAGTCCAATTAATCAACCGTATGAAACCAACGAGTCCGCCCGATCACTTGAACACCAAGTTTAGCCCCATGATTTACTCATATAGGGCCAAAATCTAACCGACCCATCGCTAACTAATCAAGACAATCATGACTAAATTAAAGATCTAACCGGGGCCGAGTCAGATAAGACCCGAATCTTGAATAATAGACTAAATTATCCCCATTACTCTTTTAGCCTAAAACCGACGGTTTAGAGTAATCATAACCAAATCTCCACTTTCACTAGTTATAAATAGGCCACACTATGAATATAGTTAATCCAAACCCTGATCATTGCCCATGAGAAATCTCAATACTAATTCATTCCAGAAATGCTCTGATTTTTCGAACAAGCTCTAGACCGCTCGTTGGTAGGCCACTAGTTCCAAAACTATAGAATAATGTCCGTCTTACTGGGCTTGACATCCATTGAGGGAGTCGGACCTGGGTGCTGTCTAGAACTGCTCAACTTGAGCTAAAGGACAAGTGCATGAGAAGTGCAAATACCCTAAAAGAATGAACTAAAACTTAAGTGAATTGGGTCGTTCACTCTTATGCAAAGTTGAGGATTTTGGACTGTCGTTTTACGACCAAACTTTACCCGTAGAGTAAGGATATTTTCCTACTCATATCCTTATAGTCGCGGCCCCAATCGACCCTCGGTGACCGTTGAACATACTTCTCATCATATTTGTCGATTGGCGCATCCAAATGGCGGGCCGAATATGTCCATACGTAGATCATCATTAGGGATAACTATCCTACAATGTATATCAATATGTATACCCCATAGTGGGCCCTAGATGATAGAAAAACTCTCCCATAGGGCTAGTATAGTAAAAACCCAATACTTGGGGCCATTTGCACCAAATCTGTCATTATAAAAGGGGCTCCTTTGGGGCACCCCTCTCCCCATACGAATTTTCCCTAGGAGGAAAGGGAAAAGGGAGAAGAGAAAGAGGAGAAAGAAGTGAGAAAGAAGAGAGTGAAAGAGGGTGTTGTTAGTGGAGGAGCCGAAGGAAACTTGGAACTTTGGCAATCTCCTTCCTTTCTCCCACATCCACACTCCAAGCTCGATTCCCAACCGATTGGGGAGGTAAGCGCCCATCTTTTTGTAATCCTTTGTGTTGATGGTGGATTTACATGAGATTCTAATATGCAAGTAAATTATCTTAGGATTTCGGCCGATCGACTCCGAGTTCGATGCTCCTAGGTCATTTTCCAAGCCTCCAGCGATCCATAGGTGCGGACTATTGTTCTTAGGTGGCCTAGCACCAATTTTAGTATGAGTTTAATGATTTTGCCTGCTTGGATGATTTATTTGGAGAATCTAGACAAACCTATGGAAGACCCTACCCTTGATCCTATCGATTCACATGGAATGGTTATAGAATGTTGTTGCCTTTTGTATGATTTGGTTTAAATGGATGATTGCATGTACTTGTCTTATTTGGTTCTCATATGATGTTGCCTCATAGCATGTATGATCCATTAACTCTTGTGTAATTTGGTTCTATTAGGTATAGGAAGTGCTTAACTTCCTCATTAACCAACACAAAACACATGCACTCTTGTTTCATGATATTAGTAACTTTGCTTGATAGGAAAATCTAAATTGTATGTTGAGAAAAATATGAAACATGATATTATTTTATGCTAGATGATAACCCTTCTAGTTGACATGCTATAGATTACCATCAAATCTTTGGGTTGGTCAGGAATATGAGGAGAGTGAAGGTGGTTCCGTTGGTAGGACTGTTCTGAGGTTAAACCTATGGATTTGGGCGGGTGCGTGTGGGCGACAGTAGTTAGGCTATATGGGTCGCTCATACCCGATGTCGTTTGTCCCGTACTCGCCTAACTCGTGCGGTCTAGCCTACTTACTGACCAACCTTGTTCGTTAACCCTGTTTGCTCACATATGCATGGAGCATGGAGCACCCTTCAACCATTGTAGCCCATTGCTAACTATTTGGAGCCGATCCACCGACTCGTGAGCTGGATATGGTGGAATGGGACACTGTGTCTGAGCCGTTGGCCTACGTTAGGGTGACGAACCTCCCCGTAGTGACCGCGAGTAATCTCAATTCTCAGCACTCCCCATGTGCTTTAAGTCGGGGATGGGAGACCCGACGGGATCAAGGATCGCGGTGCCCTAACCTCGCACGTTGAGGGGCCTTGGCATCGCAACTAGTTGAGGTCATTAATACGTGGGGTGTATCAGTTTCCTAACTTGCTAAATAAATAGAACTAATTAAGAACTCGGTTAACACTACCATCGCATCGCACTAGCTAGGCTGGCAACTCGGCAGTCGAGTCGCGATGAGGAAGTGTTGTTCATACGAGATCGTTAGACAAAGTTGCTTGATGGAGTATTGTGGCGAGGGCATGCATCATATCATCTATCATGCATACGCATTAATAAGATTAGTTAGGTGTTTATGAATGATTGTCTTTCATTAAACGCATAATATAATTGATGCCTATTATAACCTAAGACTAATAGCACCCACTGAGTTGATCACTCACTCTCACTCTGGGATGGTGTTTTAAAACACCAACCAAACTCTCCCGTAGATGCAGGTGACGTAAATCACGAGGAGCTTGACGACGCGAGTCTTGACGAGGAGGACGAGCTGTCCTATTTCTAGTTGATGGGCAGTTCTCTATCGGCTTAGCAGACGGATTTTTGGATTGCTGGGTGTTGGTCTCAGCATATTATTCTTTTTGGACATGTGATTTTTTTTGGTGATTTTGTTGGGCAACGCCTTGTGCGACTCGCTTATATTCTTTTGGACTTGTATATATTTGCCCTTTTTCATTTTAGTAGATTGGTTGTGATTGTGCTTCATTTTTCAAGTAATTCCATGCTGCACATTTAAAACTGATTAAGTATAACTTAATAAAAATTGGTTATAAGTGATACCCGGGAACTTGGGAGTCAAGTATGTGCACGACCCCCAATTTTCAAGGCGTTACACCCTAGCTAAGAGGTTTAGCCAATCATAAATATGATTGAACTAGAATCTCTAAAAACATAACAAAAACAATTAAGAAAAAGGGAAAAACTCTTGATGGATATAGCCGGTCGATCCTCTCTCTCTCTCTCCTCTTGGTCCTGTCCCCCATTTATGTTTTTTTCTCTTTCCTTTATAGGAGATGTTCGTAGGTCGGCTGGAGTCGGAGAACCGACCATGTTTTCGCACCTCTACTCTTGCACAGTGAAAACACAAAAACAAGTTGTGTTTGATCCGATTTTGGGAAGAAAAGTCGTCCAGTCTGATCAATCTAACTGCATAAGAAGGGTCATAACCCCCTTTCTTGAAGTTTGGATGGTCTGGATCATTGATTTGATCCTGACCATGATCGCACAACAACCCGGAACAAGACGGGCGATGTTTGTGATTTGCGTTCGCACCCACTTGCACACGGTCTTGCGCTGTGATGTTTGGTGGGCCCATGATCAATGTGGATGGAGAAATCCACTCCATCCATTTGATTCCCCTCAGAATCTTGGCTCAAGAAAGCATGGTTTGCATCGGATCTATGGTGGTTTGCAAAATCTTTCTTGGCACCATCTATCTTCCATTTGCACGGCTAAAAACTGATCTTGTTGTCCTTTCACCAATTCCTCTCTTAGGCCTAGATCGGACGGCCTTTGGGCTTCTAATGGACGGTCCAGATTGGTCCTAAGAGTTAGAATGGTGGCCCATCTACGCTCGTCCGCAACCCTCTACTCGGCCATTTCGCAGCGGAAGGGAAAAAGGAATTATTTTTTTGAATCCTTGCGGGTCAGTGCTGCTAACCGTGTTTGTTGGTTTGGTACACAGTAGGTGTACTCCTGCTGTGTACGTCGGCCACATGAAGTGGGGCCCACCTCCCTGTTTGTGAGAAATCTATTCCATCCATCCACTTTCCCATCTAATGTAAAGGGTCGCTCCCAAAGTTAAGGCCTATCCAAAGATCAGGTGGGCCCTAGGATCAAGGGTTTATGACTGATCTTTCCGTTGGACCACCTTCACAAAGATTTAAGGGCTGCAATTTTATGTGTACGGTTACTTTATGATACTCAGGCCAGATATAAGGTTTCATGCCAAACGGATAGTGGGAACCCTGTGATCTTGAATTCAGAACGATTGTTAGTCTTCCTTATCTTCAATTCTTCGATTCTCTTCCTCCATCACCTCGTTCCGTGGATATTTGGCATGAGAATTCTTCAATCTTGGTCTCCTAAGATCCATCCATTGCCTTGGTGATTTTTGAGCATCAAATCCATGCTTTTAGTACTCTTTTCAATCCAAGCTCTTAAATTCACCTTGCGACACAAACATGATTAACATAGAACATTAAACATTATCATATACATAAAACCAAATAATAACTGGGGTCTAATATGCAATATTTGACCCTCAACAGGGCCCTGTTGTTTGGATTCCTAGTATGAGCACAGATCCAGGTTTGATAAGCCTACACACGAGTAAAGCCAACCTATCCACTCATAAATAGACAAGCAAATGTGCACATGTGTATAAGATACAGTCCATAGACCCGTTGGGCCACATTGATCTGATACCAAGCCTAACAAATCAGGTTAAAGAATGATAAAATAATGTCTTTTGATAGTTTGTTTGTTGACTACGTGCATCCCAGTGGGACACCAAACTATTAAGCTATCATAAATATTTACTGTGCACCGGTCGTGCAAAAAAACCAACAATTTTTGGCACGCCCGGTGGGACTCGAGAATTTGCGTATATATATCGATACACTAGTTTCGTACGATATGAGCTAATGAGGTCGTAACGCTTCTAGCACTACTGAACCTCTTACACCATAGGAGGAAATGCGAGTGCAGCCAACACCTGAGGTGTTGTCGAATATGTTACCAAATTCTCCAAACTAAGATAGAGCATCGTCATCTCGGGCAAATCCTCTTGAGATAATGTCGACTAGGCTACGTGATATGTAAATGAGGATTCAACATATTGCAGAGCAATCAAGAGCTCAGGTCGAGCATTCTTGAATTCAAGTCAAAACTTTCAGCAGGTGGATAGCCAGTCAGACTAAGAGCTTGAATTGGATGATGGGCATTTTCACTGAAAAGAGGGTCCACTAAGCCTCAGTAAGAAGTGCCTTAGCTGACTGTGCCTCAATAAACTGGTAAGTACATCAGCAATGAATTGAAATATACCAAAACAAGCCTTGAGCGATAATTGACGCTCAGCCGCCAAGAAATAAAATAGAGTTGTAACACTTTCTTGATTAGGATAATTTTCTACGTAAATTCATTTGTAATTGTGTAGATAAGATTAACATATTTTCTTCGTTGGTGAAGCTGAAAGGAAGAGATGAATTCAAATGGGAAGCAAAACATCTACTGACTTTTGATAAGATCAAAGAATACTTGATGAAGCCACTAGTGTTAATGTTGCCTGTTAAAGGTCGACCGTTCAAGCCGTATGAAGCAGCTGCTATAGAGTCGATTGATACCTTAATAGCACATGACGACGATGATTGATTAGGAACGTGCTCATTAATGAGAGGATAATCCTCACTCCTCATACAATACAATGATGATTGATTAGGAATGTTAACGAGAGTATAACCTCACTCCTCGTACAAAACAATTGTGTGTAATGTGTCATGATAACAACCGTAGGGCAAAGGAAAAATCGTCATTCAGTTTTTGTCTCGATCAGGTAGAATTAATGGGGAGTTGTCACGTGCAATGAGTGACCGAGCATTATTGCATAGGACGACGAGCCAACGTCACTTTCACTTTTTTGCCCAAAGGCGAAGCGACGTAGGGGACAATGTTGTACCCGATTTCTGTGTATTTTTGGAATAACCAATCAGGGAATGACACGTGTTGTTGCACAAAGATGATATAACATGCAAAAAGATCTTTGAAGATATTTGGAACACTTTTTACGGAAGCACAGTTGGTGCTAAGCTGAATAATTCACATCATCTGGTGATAGGGCACGACCATGAAGTTCAAGGTATAAAAAGCGGTTGAGAGAAGGGGAACGGTTAAAAGAATACAAAGAGGCAGAAGGATATAAAAGACTGACGTGGTATTAATTCAATTGCCATAATAGTTAGAGTAAAGAACAAAAATGGATGTAAAGCATCTACGTAGTAGAAAAGCTTATAAATAGAAGAAGATATCATCTCATACCAATCACTTTTGCTCTATCTTTCAACACAAATAGTTATTCATTCAAAATGGCTCCTTCTGGTCTTGTCTTATGATCGATTGTAAGTATTCTCTTTCTATGTGATTGTTTCTGATTTCTTAATATACCAAAAATCCTTTCATATGAAAGGCAAAGTACAACTCATCTTTGGAGCACAAACCTCACCCTTTGATAATCGCCTGATCATCTTGTAATAATCCCGTGCAAGTGGTTGAATAAGCGACCGATCTTCTTAGGTCTCAGTCATGTACGATCATATTCCGTGTATATGCCTATCTTTGCACTTGGGATCAAAGTTGTTCGATTTGAATCGAACCACATGATTGGTTCTGGCACACCCACACACACCACACATGACCAAAAACAAATCGAGATTCAACACTAGGAGTGAAACAATAGATCTGATGTAACACATGAGTGTGTTGTAGCTAGAATGACATGATACATGTGGTCATGTACATCAAATCCTAGCTGCCCAAATGGCGGGGAAGAATTATAACCCAAAAATTACATGGAGCTCATTACTTGGCATATTGATAGAGTTGGGCATCGAGTCAAGTCGGACCGAGTTAGGGCTGACCCAACTCGATCCGGTTTTGAAATAGTCCTCATCCGAACTCGACTCAACTCGATACCAAGTCTGGCATGCCTGAACCGATCCAAAATCGGGTCTGACTTGGACTAATCTAGACTAAGTTTGACTCGATCAAAAGTATCAAGTCGGTTTGTGTTGGCATCGATTCAGATCGAGAGATGAGGGAGGGAGGGAGGGAGGGAGTGGAGAGGAGAGTGAGGAAGTGGGTGGTGATGGTGGCGGGTGGCTGCCGAGATTGGAAGAGGAGGGAGGGAGGGAGGGAGGGAGTGGAGAGGAGAGGAGAGAGAGAGGAGGGTGGTGATGGTGGTGAGTGGCTGTTAGGCTTGGAAGAAGAGGGAGGGAGGGAGTAGAGAAGAGAGAGAGAAAGGAGGGGTGGTGATGGTGGTGGGTGGCTGTCAGGCTTGGAAGAGGAGGGAGGGAGGGAGTGGAGAAGAGAGAGAGAAAGGAGGGGTGGTGATGGTGGTGGGTGTTGCTAGGCTTGGAAGAGGAGGATGACGAGGGAGGAAGAGAGAGGGTTTGAGATTGGGTCGGGTGCGACGTTAGGGTTAGATATACTTAAAAATTAGAGTTTTTTTTTAAAAAAAATTTTAAATTATATATATATACCCAAATCGAGTCAAGTATGACCAGATTGAGTTTCAGGTCGAGTTACTGGGTAACTCAACTCAACTCAGTTTAAATTCGGATTGATCAAAGCCTACTCGGTTCGAACCGACTCACCCATTCGATTCAGGTCGAGTCGGCTCCGAACGAGTCGGACGAGTTGAGTTAGGCGAGTCGAGTCGTCCCATGCCCAGCTCTATATATTGATGGACATCTGACCATCTGCAAAATGGGAGGTAACAAGCGGTCCAGGTTCCACAAAAACATGTCCATGGGTCTCATTTTAAGTACATCACCAACCTGAAGTGTGTCCCATTTGGGCAGTTTGGATTCGAGACACGTGCCACGTGTACTGAGTATCAAGTCAGGTGCATCAAAACTAGAGGAGGACATAAGATATTCCCACGGAAGAGTAGCCTGCTGAGGTGGACGCCGATCGCATGTTCACCCTGCCACCACCAGACTCGATTTTGGTAGTGACCTCTCCAGTCGGTGCATTGGGCCCCACCATGACGTGTGTTTTATCCATGCCATCTGTTCATTTTACCTACTCATTTTAGGACACTAGACCAAAATTGAGGCGGATCCAAATATCAGATGCAGCACACATGGTGATTGAACGCCCACCGTTGAAAATTTCACGGGCATGATTAAAAGTTTTCAAACAAGCTGATATTTATAGTTTTCCTTTCATCTAGCTTCGTATGACCTAAACAATAAGTTAGATGGTAGATAAACAATAAGGTGGGCGTTAAAAATTTTTTATTAGTACATGTTCAATCACCTCCATTTCCTTCAGTGTGGTCCACGTGAGATTTGGATTTATTTATTTTTGCATATCTAGGTTCATGGCCTAAAATGAGCTTGTGGCTAGTACAGAGATTTTTGTACTGAAGGTGCACCACCATTCAGATTGTCTACTGAATAAACTAAGTTGGGCCCACCATAAATGTACGTAATTTATCCACACCATCCATTCATTTTTCCAGCTCATTTAAGGGGTTGAGCTTAAAATTGAAACATATCAAATATCAAGTGAATGATACTACATTAAACAATGAGAATAATGATTTTCACCATTGAAACTTTGCTAGCCCCACTGTCATGCTTATTTGTCATTCAAATTGTTTATAATATCATATAGATATATATATAAAGGGAAAGCACAAATATAAGCTTGATCCAAAACTTCGGTGGCCTTCGAAAAATTTTTAATGGTAAACTTTCAATTTACACGGTTTCCTCACCGTGTCTTCCATTTAATGTTTTCAGCTCAACCCCCGTAGAATACATAAATCATGATGAACATCACAGAGTTTACTCAGTATGCTACGATGATTAACCACAGTTGCCGGCACGATACGGTGAGATTCGACAGAAGGCATGTTGGAAAGTTATTCAAGTTAAGGTTGACAGTAAGGTAGCCTGTCCAATCGTTTCTATACTAATGTCGGCGATATGTCATTGTGAGCTAAATTGTCAGGTATGGCCGTCGCCCACGTGCGGCTCTGGGCCAAATGGCAGTGACCAGTGACTGTGATGGGAGTTATTTGGCCCCTAGCTACGCTCAGAGGTAACTCTATATTTACCGAGTATTTGATTTCCCAATTTACCGAAAGATGAAGTGTAAATACGTAATGATTATTTTTCCTGTATTTATTTCGTTTTTTTTTATTTTTAATTTGACTACCTACCTTTTATGGGTCCATAATAATATATATTACTTATCTACACCGTTCGTCTATTATAACTAATATACCTATGGCATAAGCATAAAATGAGCATATCCAAAGCTCAAGTGGACTATGCCACCGGAAAAGGAAATTAAATACTTACTATTAAAAACCTCTTCAGGCCACTATTAATTTCTCCGCGTGTGGGTTAGTTGAGTGTTTGGTGTTCTTTATTTTTTGACTCATACTTCAAAATATTGTGTTAAAACAGCTTAACAGAGTATATATATTATATACATTACCTTGGAGGCCATAAATGTAAAAGAGCTCTTTTAAACTCATTTCCAAAGTAACAAGTGGGATAGATTTTCAAAAAATTTTCAAACGGGTAAAATGGTAATAAGAGATACTGCCATGGAGTATATACTCCATCTATTAATCAGAAGATGAGTAACACCCATATCCATAGCTCAACGAGCAGACTAAGTGGAGATACCTCGTTTCAACACTTGAGCTTTGGATGTAATGACATGGGTGTGTACTAACAAGCTAACCCAATATATATATATATATATATATAATATATATATATATATATATATATATATATTATATATATATATAATCAGAAGATGAGTATTATATTCATGGTAAGCTATTCATTTTGCCGTATCATTTTAGGGCTGGGTAAAAAATATGAGTTAGATATAAAGCTCAAGTAAACCATACCATATATGGGGATAATGACATCCACTGTTGAAACTTTCTCAAAGCTCACCATCATGCTTAGAGCTGGGCATTTCTTACCCGATCCGGTGGATCTGACCCGATTAGACCTGATCCGACCCGTTCCGACCCGAACCAACGGCTTAGATCAGGTCTGATCGAGTCTGTCCATCCAAATCCGATTGTTTTTCAGATCGGGTTGGGGTAGTATCCGGACAAATCCGATTCGAAAACTGAAGTGAAAGAATCCGGACTGACCCGACCCGGAGCGGGTAGTCGGGTAGTATAAATACTATTTTACCCAAAACCCTTTCTCCCCAAATCATTTTTACCCCTCATTTTCTTACCCTCCCTCTCCGCCCGATCTTCTTCCTCTCCTCTTCTTCTTCCTTGCCCGGCTGCCCATAGTCATACCGATGTTGTTCTTGGCCATCATCTTCCCCTTCTTCGATCCCATCAACTCGGCCATGGGAGCGCTCCTGGTTAGCATGAAAATGCATGACAAGAATTGCAGTGATGAGAATGGCATAGGGCATCCAAACCATGGAAGATGGAGAAATACTGAATTAGAGCGGGGGGGGGGGGGGGGGGGGGTAGATGTGAAATAGTTACATCTTTGAGGGCTTTGTTCTTGGTTGCATGGCGAGCGATCTCTCTCTCAACGTCATCGTCATCGTCGTTGAGGAAGGCAACGGGAGGAGGTCGCGTCTGCTACGGCTGCTTCTTCTATTACGAAGGTGGAGCTCTCAGCTGTAGACCATACTTCTCTCTCTCTCTCTCTCTCTCTCTCTCTCTCTTTCTCTCTCTCTCTCTACTTTGTTTCCTCTTCTGTTTTTGAGAGAAGAAAACAAGTCTCTGCGTGTAATGCGAATTACCTGTACGGATCCTATTGTAGGAGTTCCTCCAAGATGTGGATTGCCTACTAATGCTGTCAGTAGCCAGTAGTTGTGCTCTACAGACCCCACCGTGATGTATGTGTTTTATTCACGCCGTCCATCATTTTTTCCGGATCATTTTATATCATGGACTAAAAAATGAGGCAGATCCAAATCTCATCTGGACCACACTAAAGGAAACAACGATTGAACGCCCACCGTTAAAAACTACCTGGGGCCATAAAAGTTTTGGATGATTATGATATTTAAGTTTTCCCTATGTGTAGGTTTGTGAGACATCAATAATAGGTTGAATGGCAAATAAACATTACAGTGGGCACTGGGAAGTTTTAATGACCGGCGTTCACTCACCACTGTTTTCCTCTGTCAATCCTCTGTGCACTGGATTGCTTATTGCTATTATTATTTTACAAGCAGCAAACAGTCGTTGAAATTTGAAAATTTTATAGAATATCAGCGATTCGATATGGATTATGCTTTTTCAGATGGCCCCACATTAATGCGACCTTACCCTTACTCTCTTGGGTCTTGTCACCCTCCTTTCTCACCACTCAGTGACTCCACTAATTGACCCCCTTCACATCGTCTCCTTACACGTGTCAGTCACATGCCCTCGCTGGCACGTGAGAGACATCCGTTTCACACGTGACACCCCTAGCCTTGCAGCCTTTTCATAACACTCCCTTGCTTCCCATTAGATGACAAGGGGCTGCTTCTGCTCCCTGACTCTATCCCTCCCATAGAGAGAGAAAAAAAAAAAAAAAAGGGAAGAGAAGGAAAGAGAAAAAGGGACGGACCTTACCTACATCATCCCCTCACTCGTGCATATCCTCACCTACAGAAAAGCCTCTGCACGTCAGGTAACTGTCAAATCCCTTCCTACCTTTTCCTTCTACTACTCCTGCCGCTGCCTGTCCACAATGACCACAATGCCCTCTCCTGTTCTATCTAGAATACTTGGTTTTAGTTTTTCAGTTCTATGACTGGGGTTTCAACGTGGAATAGACTCTCAGAAATTAGGGATTCGACGGTCTATTTCCCATTGACGCGAACGATTGCTGTATATCTCTTGATTGGTT
Organism: Magnolia officinalis; assembly: GCA_021015155.1. Classification (NCBI taxonomy): domain Eukaryota; kingdom Viridiplantae; phylum Streptophyta; class Magnoliopsida; order Magnoliales; family Magnoliaceae; genus Magnolia; species Magnolia officinalis. Next base: position 60,751,888 of record JAJHSJ010000011.1, read on the forward strand.
GCTCAATGCCAGTGATTAGTGTTGTTTTAGGCATGGGTCATCAAGATGCATTTGATTAGTGTTGTTTTACTGTATGTCAGGTGTCGAACCGTGCCGTACTCAATCTGATCCGACTCGGTTTTCCTAACCGAGTCGGACTCGGATCGGTCCAGGGCAACATGGGTTAGGATTGGATTGGGTCAGAGGACTAGGACTCGGTCCTAGATCTGACCGAGTTCGGGTTAGGCCATGCAGAAATCGAACCTAGTCGAGTTAGGCCCAATCCGATTCGACTCGGTTTGATGCCCAACTCTAATCATGCTTATTTGATATTGAATCTATTCATAAGATTGGAAGAAAATAAAGGGATGACATAAATATCAGCTTGATCCAAAAACCCATACGACTCTCAGAAAGTTTTCAGAAGGTAAATGCTCAATCCCCATCGTATTTTTGTGGCGTGGTCTGCTTGTGTTTTGGATCTAACTCAATTTTTTGCCCATGCGTTGTAATGATCTTGCAAAATGAACGGACAACATAGCAATAACACATACATGGTGTGGCTCATCAGTGACGTCAACACGCCGCCGGTGATGTGTGCACCTCCACTTTCCTGTGATGGGAGATAAGTAGGCCCAGCCTGATGTTTGTAGGAAATCTACCCTGTCCATCCATTTTGCCTGACTATATATGTTAGGAGGTGGGCCAAAAAATAATTCAAATCCAAGACTAAAGTGAGCCGCACCGTAGAGAATTGAATGTCAAATGTTGAAACATGAGGGGCTACATAAGTTTTGGATCATACTAATATTCATGTATTCAATTCATACCATTAGTAATGACTTCTATGAACGGTGTACCCAAGGAGGTTTCAACGGCGTGTATTTAACTACCCACATTTTTTTATTTATTGCGCAGCTCAATTGAGTTTTAGATTTACATTATTTTAAGATCCATGTCTTAACATGTTTTGGAAAAAAGTATGGATGGAATGGATTTACCACAAACATCACGGTGGGCCCCACCTAACTCTCCATCACAGGAAGTTCCTGCGAACCCTTTCCCAGGTAGCCTGCGTCCCATACGTCCATGGATATAGGAAACGGATTGGCTACTCCCCCTGACACCAGCCCCGTGGCTGGTGGTCGGTTCTCTGTGGGCCCCACCATGATGTATATGTTTCATCCATTCCGTTCATCCATTTTTACAGATCATTTTACCACTTGAAACCAAAAATTGAGAGGGATATAAATCTCAGGTGGACCACACCACGTCAAAACAATAGCTATTGGATATCCACCATTAAAATCCTCCTAAGGCCTACTGTACTGTTTATTTGATATCCAATCTATTGATTAGGTCATACAGGCCCAGATGAAGGGAAAAAACAAAAATCAGCTTGATCCAAAACTTTTATGGTCCCCAAAATATTTTTAATGATCGAAGCTCATTCAACACTGTTTCCTGAAATGTGGTCCACTTGAGATTGGGATATATCTAATTTTTGGTCTCATACTGTAAAATGATCTGTAAAAATAGATGGACGGCATGGATGAAACACATACATCATGGTGGGGCCCACAGAGCACGGACCACCAGCCATTGGCTGGTATCAGGGGGAGTAGCCAATCCATTTCCATGGATACGAGGAAGTTCCTGCGAAAGCCTTTCACAGATAAATTTACGACTGTGGACCCCACCTTTTATCCAGCGGTTTTTCTGAAACAATACAAACTTAGAATACGCAACTGGACCTCCTCGTACGGACTCAACATTTCAGGACGAAATTACCCCTCCTTTTGACTGAAACGGATTCGGTACTCCCCCTGTCACGGCTAATGGCGGACGATCGGTGGTCTGTGGACCCCACCATGATGTATACTTTTCATCCATGCCGTCCATATATTTTTCCAGATCATTTTATGTTATGAGACCAAAAATGAGGTATATCTAAATCTCAAGTGTACCACATTACAAGAAACAGTGTTGAGTGAGCGTCAACCATTAGAAACTCAGGTGGAGCCCATTGTGATGTTTGTGAGAAATCCTCCCTGTCTAAGTTTACTCATAGGGTCAAAGACCTGGATGAAGAAGAAAAACAAATTTCATAATGATCCAAAACTTCTGTAACCCTGAAAGGGTTTCAATGGTAGACGTTCAATTTCCCACTGCCTTTTACAGTGTGGTCCACTTGATAGCTGGATCTGTCTTATTTTTCACCTCAAGCCTTAATTCGAGTTCGCCAAATAGATGAACGGTTTGGATATAACACATACCTCATAATGGGACCCACAAAAATCGGTGGGAATCACAACAGAGGAAAAAAAGGAAAAAAAAAAAAACAAAGAAAAAAAAATGTATCTAGCGAGTTGGGGTCGACCGGGATAGGACCCAGTCGACCGGGTCAGAGTTGGGTCTATTGCTACGGATTATAACCGTAGCCATAGCTATAGTGTTATGCACTTTTTTCTCTTTTTTATTTTTTTTATTTTTATTTTTATTTTTTACATGGAGAACATTTTTCCCTTTACATTTTTCTATAATACATAATTATGTAAATATGTATATATAAGTATATAAAAATATTTTTCTATCTTTTAATTCATTTCTTTGTTTATTTATTTAACAAGCATATCTCCTAAACTAGAATGATTTACTTAACTTACCATATATGATTTTGGGGTAGGAGAAGCTAATTTAGCCAACTAACCTATTTATTTTCCAAGATTCCATCGGGTCGATGGTCAAAAATCTATTTCATTCAACTCGTGATTAATTTCAATCAACATCAATGGTTCGGGTTGGTGCTCAACCTTAACCTAACCCAAGGTTCCTATACTTAAACCTTGACCCGACCCAACCCAATCTTGGGTTGGGAATTCTCAACCCAAGCTCAACCCAAGAGGGCTCGACGGGTTGATTGGGTTGGTCGGGTGTATATGTGTATATATTTCGTTATTATTACATTAGTTTATTATATTTCAATATAGGACTTATTTTTTGTATCTATGATTTTATTAATTATATACGTGAATATTCATTATAAAGAACTTCATTTTTTTTCTTTAAAAAACCAAGCTAAAATATAGGACTACTTCTTTAAAAAGTCATGTAGCACAACACGCAATCTATTTGGGAGAGAGAAATTCGGCATATCTTGTTAGCGTGAGTCCTTGGAAATGACGTGGACAAATGAAACCCAACATCACTAGTGTACTTTCTACACAAATAATCCACACTCAATTATAATTTATAAGTAACTAATATATTGATCGGGTTCGGGTTGGGTTGGGTTGGGTTGGGTTGGGTTGGGTTGGGTCGGGCAACCTCAGACCTCAACCAAAGCCCAACCTAAGTTTTATCGGGTTGGTGTTTGTATAGCCCAAGCTTGAGATCGGACCCGATATATCCTACCCGAGCCTAACCCAATATCGGGTCGGTCGGGTTGAACCCGCCCAACTTTCAACCGTACATGAAATTGAGCGAGACAAACATGAAAATGAGCCATTTTTCATTTTGCCCTGCCGATTTTCTAGTTTGCCCTGCCGTTTTTCATGCTTGCCCCGCCGATTTTCTAGTTTGTCCCGCCGTTTTTCATGCTTGCCCCACCGATTTTCTAGTTTGCCCCGCCGTTTTTCTTGCTTGCCCCGCCGATTTTCTAGTTTGCCCCGCCGTTTTTCATGCTTGCCCCGCCAATTTTCTAGTTTGCCCCGCCATTTTTCATGCTTGCCCCGCCGATTTTCTAGTTTGCCCCGCCGTTTTTCTTGCTTGCCCCGCCGATTTTCTAGTTTGCCTCGCCGTTTTTCATGCTTGTCCCGCCAATTTTCTAGTTTGCCCCGCCATTTTTCTTGTTTGCCCCGCCGATTTTCTAGTTTGCCTCGCCGTTTTTCATGCTTGCCCCGCCGTTTTTCTTGCTTGCTCCGCCGATTTTCTAGTTTGCCCTGTTGTTTTTCATGCTTGTCTCGCCGATTTTCTAGTTTGCCCCTCCGTTTTCTAGTTTGCCTCGCCGATTTTCTAGGCTACGGATATGGCTACGGTTATAATCCGTAGCTATAGATTCTTTTTTTCTTATTTATTTATTTATTATTATTATTTTTTTTGTTGTAATCCCACCGCCTTTTGTGGGTCCCATCATGAGGTCTGTGTTATATCCAAACCATCCATCGATTTGGCGAGCTCATATTAAGCTTGAGACGTAAAATAAGACAGATCTAACTATCAAGTGGTGGGCCCTACAAAATTTTTAACGGTGAAAATCAGTTTTCCTGCTACTCTTTGTGGTGTGGTCCATTTGATCTGGATATGATTTTTTTTTTGAATAATGCTCCGAAATGATCTCTAAATATGGATGAACGTTGTGGATATAATAAATACATAGTTGTGGGGCCATGTAACTTTGATCTCTTTTGAGCCGTTCGTATAATAAATACATAGTTGTGGGGCCCACCATGATGTATGCTTTTCATCCATGCCGTCCATATATTTTTCGGGATCATTTTATGGTATGAGACAAAAAATGAGGTATATCCAAATCTTAAGTGTACCACATTACAGGAAACAGTGTTGAATGAGCGTCAACCATTAGAAATCCTCCCCCGTCTAAGTTGGGGCCCACTGTGATGTTTGTGAGAAATCCTCCCTGTATAAGTTCATTCATAGGGTCACAAAGACCTGGATGAAGAGGAAAAACAAATTACATAATGATCCAAAACTTTTGTAACCCCTAAAAGGGTTTCAATGGTAGACGTTCAATTTCCCACTGTCTTTTACAATGTGGTCCACTTGATAGCTAGATGTGTCTTATTTTTCACCTCAAGCCTTAATATGAGTTCGCCAAATAGATGGACGGTTTAGATATAACACATACCTCACAATGGGACCCACAAAAATTGATGGGGATTACAAAAAAAAATAAAATAAAATAAAAACAAAGCCAGCGAGTTGGGGTTGACCGGGTTAGGACCCGGTCGACCGGGTCAGAGAAAAAAAACCGCAGCCAGCAAGTTGGGGGTCAGAGCGTGGCCTATAGCTACAGATTATAACCGTAGCCATAGAGACCGCCAAATCCGTAGCCATAGGCGGGCTTTCTTAAAAACGAAGACAGCGAGTTGGGGTCGACCGGATTAGGACCCGGTCGACCGGGTCAAAGCTTGGCCTATCGCTACGGATTATAACCGTAGCCATAGCTATAGTGCTATGCACTTTTTTCTCTTTTTTTTTTTTTTAATTTTTTTATTTTTTACATGGAGAACATTTTTCCCCTTACATTTTTCTATAATACATAATTATGTAAATATGTATATATAAGTATATAAAAATATTTTTCTATCTTTTAATTCATTTCTTTGTCTATTTATTTAATAAGCATATCTCCTAAACTAGAATGATTTACTTAACTTACCATATATGATTTTGGGGTAGGAGAAACTAATTTAGCCAACCAACCTATTTATTTTCCAAGATTCCATCGGGTCGATGGTCAAAAATCTATTTCATTCAGTTCATGGTCAATTTCAATAAACATCGATGGTTCGGGTTGGTGCTCAACCCTAAACCAACCCAAGGTTCCTATACTTAAACCTTGACCCAACCCAACCCAATCTTGGGTTGGGAATACTCAACCCAAGCCCAACCCCAAAGGGCTCGACGGGTTGATTGGGTTGGTCGGGTGTATACATGCTAATATTTTCGTTATTACATTAGTTTATTATATTTCAATATAGGACTTATTTTTTGTATCTATGATTTTATTAATTATATGCGTGATTATTCATTATAAAGAACTTCATTTTTTTTCTTTAAAAAACCAAGCTAAAATATAGGACTACTCCTTTAAAAAGTCATGTATCATAGTACGTAATCTACTACTCCTTTAAAAAGTCATGTATCATAGCACGCAATATATTTGAGAGAGAGAAATCCAGCATATTTTGTTAGCTTGAGTTCTTGGAAATGACATGGACAAATGTATTAGGAAGTAGCGAGGCAAACTAGGAAAAGCAGCGAGGTTTAGGTTCATGTATCATAGCGAGATAAATCATAGCATATTTCTCACATTCACATTCATATCCATTCATCACATTCACATTCACATCCATCTAAACCAAAACTACGTAAATCCATCCAAACACACAATCTTCCTGATATACACCTGTTATACAATATATTTCATTACATTCACATTCACATTCACATCCATATAAACCTAAACTACGTAAATCCATCCAAACACAAACTACATCCATCCAAACACAAACAATCTTATTCACATTACATTCATACACGCATAATACATATAAAAGTTTAGGTTTAGGTTAGGTTATAAGCTATAGGTTTAGGGAATTGAGAATATGTTAAGGTTTAGGTTTAGGAAATTGGGCTCGGGTTCGGGTTCGGGATCGGGTTCAGGTTTGGGTTTTCAAGTTTAGGTTTAGGTTTAGGTTTAGGTTTAGGAAATCGGGTTTAGGATTAGGGATTTGAGAATAGGTTAAGGTTTAGGTTTAAGAATTCAGGATTGGGTTTAGGTTTGGGTTTTCAAGTTAAGGTTTAGATTTAGGTTTAGGTTAGGGAGTTTAGATTAGGATTAGGTTTAGGTTTAGAGATTTGAGAATAGGTTAAGGTTTAGGTTTAGGAAATCGGGGGTTCGGGTTCGAGTTCGGGATCGGGTTCAGGTTTGGGTTTTCAAGTTTAGGTTTAGGTTTAGGTTTAGGAAATCGGGTTTAGGATTAGGGATTTGAGAATAGGTTAAGGTTTAGGTTTAAGAATTCAGGATTGGGTTTAGGTTTGGGTTTTCAAGTTAAGGTTTAGGTTTAGGTTTAGGTTAGGCGGTTTAGATTAGGAATAGGTTTAGGTTTAGAGATTTGAGAATAGGTTACGGTTTAGGTTTAGGAAATCGGGTTCGAGTTCGGGATCGGGTTTAGGTTTGGGTTTTCAAGTTTAGGTTTAGGTTTAGGTTAGTGAGTTGAGATTAGGATTAGGTGTAGGTGTAGGTTTAGGGATTTGAGAATATATTTAGGTCATAGGTTATAGACTAGGAAAAACAGCAAGGCAAACTAGGAAAAGCAGCGAGGCAAACTAGGAAAAACAGCGAGGTAAACTAGGAAAAGGAGCGAGGCAAACTAGGAAAAGGAGCGAGGCAAACTAGGAAAAGGAGCAAGGAAAACTAGGAAAAGCAGCGAGGCAAACTAGGAAAAACAGCGAGGCAAACTAGGAAAAGCAGCGAGGCAAACTAGGAAAAGGAGCGAGGCAAACTAGGAAAAGCAGCGAGGCAAACTAGGAAAAGGAGCGAGGAGCCATCATTACCATTTCCAAGTGTTTGTTTAAACATAAATTGTGGCTCGTATATTGTGGGTGAAACAAACAATGCAGCAAAATCATCATTACGGTCAAATGCGAGTGATGTGAGTCATGTGACCAATGTTGTCAAAATGATTATACAATCGCAAATCGGCAAGAAAGTGTTAAAGGGTTCTTTTTCCTTTATTTTTATTGTCTTTCAAGAAATTTCCCTTAAAAAACATACAGCGGGACAAACTAGGAAAAATTTACCCACAATTAGTCACTCAAAACTACTAAACCGTGTAATATAAAGCCCAGTGACTCTGCAGAATTTATAGATAAAAAGTCTCTATTACTAGGTGGACCTCCTTAATGTGTGTGTGGCACCCAACTCATCCAGAAGTGTTCCCCAACATATGAATCCGGAGATTTTTAGGTGGTTGTCCAATGATTCCTATGGTGTATCCTACCTAATGATTGGATTATGTTATATTTTCATTATAAGATGTCAATTTTATATGCGTTTTATGCTTGGTGGGCCCATGCAACTAGTTATAGATTATTATCATCCACAATAGTTGAAGAGGAATTGATTTTATAACAAAAATAAAAAAGAACATGAATAGTTTTTGTACAAAAGAATTGATTCTATAACAAAAATAAAAAAGAACATGAATAGATTTTGCAGGAGAGAGATCCTACGGAGGCGATGGCAGACTCTAGGGATGATGATGATCGCGTTGGTCACGACCCATGAGGCAACAGATATGGGATTACTTGAGAGATGACAGTATTTCAGTGTTCTCCGTACTGGTACGGGGATGGAAGGGAGTGGGGAGGTCGAGGCTCATGAGACAGGCTGTCGTAGCGGCGATTCAAAAATTTGATGAATCCAGCCGTTTATTTGATGTGATCATACGAGTAAGAGTGCCTCTGGAAAATAGTTATGAAGATAATATGCCCAAGTTCAACAATAGAATAAATAGTCTTCAGAATGATAAAAACGGCGAGGCAAACTACGAAAAGCAGCGAGGCAAAGTAGGAAAAACAGCGAGGCAAACTAGGAAAAGCAGCGGGGCAAAAGCATGGAAAAACAGCGAGGCAAACTAGGAAAAGCAGCGGGGCAAAAGCATGGAAAAACAGCGAGGCAAACTAGGAATATCAGCGGAGCAAACTAGGAAAAGCAGCGAGGTAAACTAGGAAAAGCAGCGGGGCAAACTAGGAAAAACAGCGAGGCAAACTAGGAAAAGGAGCGAGGCAAACTAGGAAAAGCAGCGAGGCAAACTAGGAAAAACAGCGAGGCAAACTAGGAAAAGGAGCGAGGCAAACTAGGAAAAGCAGCGAGGCAAACTAGGAAAAACAGTGAGGCAAACTAGGAAAAACAACGAGGCAAACTAGGAAAAGGAGCGAGGCAAACTAGAAAAAGCAGCGAGGCAAAGTAGGAAAAACAGCGAGGCAAACTAGAAAAAACAGCGAGGCAAACTAGGAGAAGGAGCGAGGCAAACTGAAATATCAGCGAGGCAAACTAGAAAAACAGCGAGGCAAACTAGAAAAACAGCGGGGCAAACTATAAAATCAGCGAGGGATACATGAAATGCTGGACATATATAAACTTACAGCTTTACTCTGAAAAATAGCATGTATTCTTTTGTACCTCCAACACTTCCAGCCTCGATATTGAATGAAGCGTGGAATTTCATGGGGAATATACGAAACAACACACTCTTGTAGGGCCGGTAATATCTCTACTGCCCATACCTGTTAGAATGAAATTGCACCAGGTTAAAAATTCAAAAATGACTATAGAGGAAAAACATATAGAAAATAAAAGATGTTCTTACTTGTAGAGGAAGGATGCAACCAGATACAGTGTACCGAGGGGAACTTGATGCGGCAACGACAATTTCGATTCCTTGCAACATTGTAATGTATCCCAAACTACCCCAAGGATACACATAGAAATCATCTAACGAGTCCACCAGGTGAATATAATTCATGTTGCACATAGTTTTCGGATCGGTTCCCCTAAGAAAGCACTCCACAACTAGAAGTAGGGCAACCTTCACGACGTCCTCATGCTTATTGGTGTCAACTAATCTCTCAAACACGCCCATTAGGTGCTTCTTTAACACTAGATGTTCTTTGAAGTATTTTTCTCTTAGTATACTCGTACTGCAACGATTCTTGGGTACAGTAAGATCTCCAGTCTTAAGACCGGTAATGAGGGCGAAGTCCATCTCAGAAAACTGCAATCGCCTCCCCTTGATCTTAAATACTGAATTACCTTTGTATCTTTCTAAAAGTAGCTGAAATATAGCCCCTACAAAGCTAAAGGATGTAACATGTAATAAAAACGTAAAAGGGGATTGCCTGAACAGATTTAGGCGACTATCGTGCTTCTCCACTCCATCCTTCACCTTGTCAAACCACCAAGTCAGTGTACACCTACATGTTGGCTTGGAGATGACGACATAATTTCCATTGCCTGCAGAGATGGATTTAAAAACATATCAAACATAAAATTAACAAGATAAAACATTGTCTATAAAATCAGACGGGCATGCTACAAATTCAGCGGAGCAAACTAGAATATCAACGGGGCATACTAGAAAGTTAGCAGGGCAAACTAGAAAATCAGCGAACCAAGCTAGAAAGTCAGCGGGGAAAAACATGAAAATGAGCGGGGCAAACTAGGCAATCAGCGGGGCAAACTTAACAAATAATTTCATGGCTTGAGCCAATTCCTATAAACATATCCAATGTTCAAATGGAACACACCAAATTAAATTTAGAGTTGAACTTCTAATGTTGATCATTTCATCTAGGCCACAGAAGTTTTGGATCAAGCTTATAATTGTTTATTCTATTGATCCATGTCAGTATGATCTTATGTCTAGGTTTGATAACAAACAAACATACATCACTGGTGGGCCCACTGATTGGCCCGCTGATTTCATGTTTGCCCCGCTGATTCTCATCAAGGTATACCAATTTCTACATCACAACATAGACATACCTTGCCACTTGCCCTTAATTATATTCAAAGGAAAATACCGTTGATTCCAAGGTACAGCTCAAGAAAGTTGTAATATGCATGATACACATGAGCCAAAGATATTGAAGGATCAATTAGCTTCAACCGGCTAAAATAAGCTCGCCGCTTAGGCAACTAGCATTGAGCAATGCTCGCAAGGATAACTCAATGAGGTGTTCATGAGTCATATATGACTTTCCTCGTTATTACAAGGTTGCGTAGCTTAGTCAACGTAGCGCGTCACAAGGTTGCGTAGCTTTGTCAGCACAAAAGATAAGGAACACTTGCCTTTATTCGGCCAGCATAGGCACATGGCCGTATGACAGGGAATCAAGGCATGTATCTGTTCAAGTTTGTAGCTTTTACAGTTTTGGACCCCACATCATGTTATATACAATGAGACATAAACATACCTTGGCACATGCCCGCAATTACATTCAAAGGAAATCAGCGGGGCAAACTACAAGATCAGCGGGCATGCGTGTATATATACGTCTGTGTGGGAAAAAGTTCTATATGGTCGAGCTCATGTGAACTACCAATGAGGCTGAGCTGTGTGGGCCCTATCATGAGGTATGTCAAACATCTACCCCATCAGTTAGATGCACCATTCCATGGTGGGCCTAGAGCAGAAAAATCAAGTTAATCCGTGACTTTTGTAGGCTACACCACGTACAAAACTTGAGAGGGGTTACCTTCCATTAAAACATTCATATTTGCCGTTTGGGCCCACCGAAATGTGTTTCACAAATCCAGCCCATCCACAATGTGTGTCCCACTTGGATGAGGGGTCAGACAAGTTTTAGACGCATCCAAATTTCAGGTGGGCCCCACCAAGTAATTTTATATGTTTTAGCCATGTCTTCACATGATTTTAAATGGTATGGCCCACCTGAGTTCCGTATACGGCTGATTTTTCGGCTATCCCATAATTTAGAGGGGACCCATCAAGTTCACAGTGTTGATGTTCGACATACATCATGGTGGGGCCCACACAGCTCGACCTCATGGGGAGATCCCATGAGCTCGATCGTATATAACCTTTTCCTCTAGTTAAAAAATATAAAAGGAACTACATACATTCCATGTGGGGGCAACTGAGTTTAAAATATACCTTTGCTGCGTGCTTTATTCTCTGGTCCGACCATTTGGAGAAGAAGACAAAATGCGATTCAGGGGGGCCCACAAAAAGGGTTTTTAGAGGTCTTTCTGCCGGAAAACAGTGAGGAAAGGGGGTGAAAGCAACGGCTATGAAAGCAACAGTAGAAAGGGAGGGGAAAAGCAAGCAGTGAAAATGGGAGAGGAAAAGCAAGCAGTGAAAATGGGAGAGGAAAAGCCACAGCCGTGAAAGGAGGGGTATTTTCGTCCTGAAATGTTGAGACCGTACGAGGAGGTCCAGTTGCGTATTCTAAGTTTGTATTGTTTCAGAAAAACCGCTGGATAAAAGGTGGGGTCCACAGTCGTAAATTTCTCCCTTTCACAGGAAGTTCCTGCGCAAAGTTTCTGTGTGGGGCCACTTAGATGTTTGTGAGAAATCCAACCCCTCTATCCGTTTTTTAAGCTCATTTTATGACGTGAGACCAAAAATGAGGAAGATCCACAACTCAATTGGGCCACACAAGAGGAAAAAGTGAATATTTAGTGACCACCGTTGAAACATTTATATGGCCATAAAAGTTTTGTAACGGTCAACGTTTCTGGTGTTTTCACTTTATCCTACTTTTTAAAACTTTCTTATAAAAAAGGTGGATAGAAAAATGCCTACTTTTTAAAACTTTCTTATAATTTACCCTAATATTTTTCTGCTATTCAACACGTTTATAAAGTCATTGCCTCTTGGATGTACCGAGAATAATAATAATAATAATAATAATAAATAAATAATAATAAATAAAAATTAGCCTGATTAAAAACTTTTGTGACCTCACAAATCCTACAACGGTGAATGATCAATATTTACTTATTCCTTTCATGCGGGACACGGATTTCCTGCTAAAGCCTTTTGCTAGAAGTTCATACGATGCAAACTTAGGTGGGGCCACCTTGATGTTTGTGAGAAATCTACTTTATCCATCTGATTTTTTTAGCTCATTTTAGGACTTTAGATAAAAAAAAGAAAAAAAAAAAGGAAAAAAGAAAAAAAGAGAGAAGGATCCAATACTCAAGAGGGCTGCATTAAAGGAAAAAGTAGTTAGGGAAATTCCTACGGTTGAAACCTTCTTAAGGTTGACAATGTTATTTTTTATGTTTTAAATCAATTTAGAAATAGGGTCTGTCGATGCTATCGACAAACCATTCGATGGCATCGAGCACTCGAATAGTTGTTCGATCCCATTGAGAAATTCAGAATTTCTCCATTTGGTTGATGGACTATTTGGGTAACTATTCGATGCCATTGAGATCCATTGAAGTGCAATCGAGAAAATCTGATTTTCATGTTTTGTCTCTGGACTCTTTTTTTTTTGTGTTAGTTTGATGCCAATCGAAGTAGGGTTCGATACCATCAACGGTCTATCAATGACATCGAAGTCCAATTGAAGGTGTCATTGAACATATCGCAGATTTTACACAGAACTGCGTATCTACAAAATTTATTTCCGATTTTGTCTGGGATTCTTCCCATGGCTATAAATATGGGTGGAAATTGAAAATAGGGGAAGATAGAACTTTTCCAATTCATTCATAGGGTTTCAAGGGTGTAGCTTGGGGTGATTCAAAGGTTATTCGAATTGGGTATTCTCTAAACTCTTGTAATTTCTGCTTTCATAATGGTTATTTGTTATTTTGTGTCGTGGTTTTTTCCCGAATTGGTTTTTCCACGTTAAAATTAGTGTTTTTTGTTTTTTTTTTTGTTAGCTTGTTAGTGCACCCACTGTCAGTTCACACTTCACTGTTAGCCACCCCCATTAGGGAATCGATACCAAGACTTCAGTGTGTTTGCATTGTGCTTGATTGGTTACTTCACTTGATTTATCTCTGTGTGCTTCTGTTGTCCCCCAATAGACAATGATATTTACATGCAATCCATACCGTTCGTAACACAAATATTAGCCTGATTCAAAACTTTTGTAACCCCACAAATATTTCAATTGTGGACATTCAATCCTCATATTTTCCGCCCGCTTGAGTATTGGATTCGGCTCATTTGTTTCCCATGTACTAAAATCATCTCAAAAAACGGATGGACGGGGTAGATTTCTCACAAACATCACAGTGGGCTCTACCTAAGTTTCCAGCAGAAGAACTTCCTGCCAAATATAGCGGATTGGCTAGTGACCCTGCCACTAGCCAATGACTATTGGTCAGTGCTATGTGGGCCCTACCATGATGTATGTGTTTAATCCATGCGTTCCATCTATTTTTTTTTAAGATCATTTTATGGTGTCTTCTCGAAAAATAAGGTATATCCCAGTCTCAAGTGGACCACATTACAGGAAATAGTGTTAATTAAACGTCCACCATTAAAAACTTTTTGGGGGCCATAAAAGTTTTGGATCAAGCTGATCTTTGTTTTTTTTTTTTTTTTTTTTTTTATTCCTTCATCTGGAGTCCGTATGACCTAATCCACATATTAGATGTCAAATAAACAGTATAGTGGGCCCTAGGAGGATTTTAATGGTGGACATCCAATCACTACCATTTTCTTTTGGTGTGTACCATCTGGGATTCATATCCCTCTCAATTTTGGGATGAAGGCCTAAAATGATTTCTAAATATGGATGGACAACAGAGATAAAACACATTCTTTATAGTGGGGCCTGCGGAGCACCAGCCACTAGCCACCGGGCTAGTGGTGGGTAGTCGCAACGACACTAGCCAAACCGCCTCCCCTGCCAAAGTCTTAACTCATGAAATCCGCGTCCTTTCATGCGGGAAGCGGATTGGCTGGTGTACCTCGCACTAGGTACATAGCTGCTGTATTGAACTCAGCAAATTTTGTGGGTTTGATAATGAGGTATGTATTATATCCAAACCGTTAATCCATTTGGCGAGCTCGTCATAAGGTTTGAGAAGAAAAATAAGATAATTTAACTATCAAGTGAACCATACTACAAAAAGCAGTGAGAGATTAAGCGTCTATCATTGAAATCCTTTTTGAGTCACAAAAGTTTTGGATCAATAAGAAATTTATTTTCCCTCTTCATCCAGGTCTTTTTGACCTTATGAACAGATTAGATGGAAAATAAATGTTATGATTGACCTTATGAACAGATTGGATGGAAAATAAATGTTGTGATGGCCCTTACGAATTTTTTAAAGTGAAAATCATTATCTCCGCTGTTATTTATGGTGTGGTCCATATGATCTTTCAATATAATTCATTTTTTGGATAATGGGCTAAAATAATATCTGAAAATAAATGAAGGGTGTAGATATAATAAATACGTAACTGTAAAGCCCATGTAACTTTGATCTCCCTTCAACCGTTCGTACAACTCCTCAGACCTCGTGGAGCGTCAGTGCGAGTCTTGGAACGACAGGTACCTACAGCAGCTATATAAGTGTGAGGTACACTAGCAAATCAGCTTCCTTTCATGCGGCCCACTTGAAATTTAGATATATCATGTCTCCACCGAAGTTACATCTAAATAAGGGTGCTGTCAGAGCTGACGCTATCAAGGACGTAATCTTGCACCCAATTCAAGTAACGGCCGGTTTTCACCGTTCCAAATGCATCCATAGCCAAAATTGCACAACTACCTCTTCTTATCATGGTTGAATGCACTGTCGAAACCGAAACTTATCAGACATGGATTACCTACTGCCATTATCAGTAGCTGCTGCTGAAAATTAACTGATAATGATGTGTATGTTTTACCTATAAGTATTTCATTCATTTCAAATTATTTTAGAGCATGAATCCAAATACTAAGTAGATCGGGTCCTTACTCTTGCTCTGGTGGTAGATTCTCAGGAGTTTCAACACCTGGTCAAGGGTTCGAGTACCCATAGGTGGTGAAATTCAACTATGGTGTGAGTGTGTGGGGGTATGTGTGTTTTTTTATAAAAAAAAAAAAACAAAAACAAAAACAAAAACAAAAACAAAAACAAAACAAACTAAGTAGATCAAAATCTCAAGTAGACCATACCATAGGAAAGCAGTGAAGATAGAATGCTTACTAGTAGAAATTGCTTGGGACCCAATGTAAATTAATCTTCCATCAACCTGTACTGATTAGTTACAAATACTTGGATGAAGGAAAATCACAAATATCAGATTGATTCAAAACTTTTATGCCCCCAATAAGTTTTTAATTGTGAGCGTTTAGTAACCACCATTTCTTACTATATAGTACATGAGAGATTTTGATTTTCCTTTTTGTTTTTTTAGGTCCATGCTCTAAAATGAGCTGGCAAAATAAATGGATAAAACACATGTATCATGGTGGGCCGTACAGGAAAACATTTAGTGTAATTATGCAATTGGTGTCACCACGATCCGTAGGTTTTATCTACAATGTTCGTTCATTTTACCATTTCATTTTAGGGTATAAGCTAAAAAATAAGATAAATCCAAAGCCAGTAGACTATGGCGCAAGAGTGGAACTAATGATGATGCCCAAAAGACTATAACAGAGAGAGAACACAAATATCAAATTGATATAAAATTCTTATGTCCTCAAAGTTTTTAAGGGTAGGCATTTAATCACCATTGCGTGGTACGCTTGAGCCTTATATTTTCTATTTTTGCGTTCACCTGTAAAAGAAGCTGAAAAAAATTACATTAACGACATGGATAAAAAACATACATCGTTGTAAGGTCTGCTGACCTTTGACACCAGCTAGCTTGTAGGTGTTGGGTACCCCGCCAAACCGGGTCCATCTTCATTTAAATTTACGACAGCTCCATCTCCCCTGCAACCCTTTCCCTCTCTCCACCGGCTTCGCATGTGTATGTGCCAGCTGCATGCGAGCATTCACATCCGTCATTTTCTTTCCGGCCAACGCGTGGAATGAATGGAAAATCAGGTCCGTGTACGTCCTGCAAACCCAGTTCCACTCGCTACATGCCATTCACGTGCCAACCCATTAGTCGTTATCACAGCAGATTTATCTGACCGTTCATATCCATCCTTTTTTTTTTCCCGCCCACCGTGTGGAAAATTAGGTCCATGCATCCATTCAATTTCAGCCACTGTAACGACTTAAGGGCCTGTTTGGCCGGGCGAATTGAATGGGATTAGGAGGGATGGGATCTGTTTTAAGGTAACGATGGCCTGGTCAGTGGATTGGTGCAAATACCATGGTATTGCTGTATCCCATGTCCAAAAATGAGTCATGTTTGGGATGCCTGGCTTATCCAGGGATCACAAACAATGGTCCCGTTTGGCTGGGCACGGGATGGTATGAAATCCCATGGTTTTGAAAAGCATGCCCATTTGGGCAGATTGGATTTAGGTGGGGCAGGATTCAAAACGTTCGAATCTCACTGCCCAGGCCAGACAGCCCGTCCGGGCAGGGCTTTGTGGGGCCCACAGTGATGTAATTGTCTCATCCACACCGTTCATTGCGCCACGCAACTGATGTATATACATATTCTAGAAAATCAAGCAGGCCCATATCTCCAGCGGACCACACCGAAGGAAGGTGCGGTGATAATGAAACCACTGCTGAAACCATTCCATAGGCTACCGTTATTTCGTTTGTTACCATCCAAAAATCCAGTGGACCACACCAAATAGCTCTACCCCCAATAACAATCACTCTCACGTTGGTCATGTCCACGTATCTAGTGGACCACGCCATATTACAGTGGTGTGAGACAAAAATATGACAACTTGAAGCAGTCGATAATGTAAATGATTTACAGGCCCATATGGCCAATGTATTCGAAGTCATTGTACCATACTATAATTAAAATAAACAAGTAATAATCGTTTAGTTACAGTACCAGTAATGCCTAGAATTTAAAGATAACAAACAAGGCAAAAAAAGAACCATGATGGCAACCAGAAGTGCGCAGAATCTCTCTCCAACTGATGGGGTAGGATCATCAGTCAACATAGCCCTGGAAATCATGGTCCGAGTCGTCTGGGTCGTGTGTTGGATAGACAAAGTCAAAGAATGGTGGATGTCCACCTCATCAGAATATGCGGCAACCTGAACCGTAGGAGATTCTGTGCAAGGTCTCGACTGTGCACTGGCCTTACTGAAGTGACCGTCCCAACATGCAACAGCTTCATTCCAGTTCTTGAAGGCTCAGTATCTCTCTCCGCTAAATCCCTCCACCTCCAATCTAGCATCGTCCCATGTCAGATATATACCTAGCCGACAACCCACTAAGACAATATAGTACTTCTCCTTTACCATCTGCATTGACATGTCCATTATTGGCATGGGATTCGTGTTTTGGAATAGGATCGCGAAATAGAAAACATGTATTATTGTCCTACCCAAAAAAAAAAAGTACAAAAAACTTACTAATTTTTTTTTAAAAAAAAGTTGTAAGTACATACCCTTTCTCCAAACGAAGTGTGTGGTCCTATCTGTCTTAACGTACACAAGGCAAGCATGTGATTACATATATGAAAGATGTTAAATAGAAAAAAATTGTCATCATCACTTCATTTACAATGGTATACACTGTATACCACATATATCAATCAAAAAAAAAAAAAATCATTATCATGTCTAAAAAAGTTATTACATGCCCGGGAAGAAACATAAAAACAGAACCAGGGACCACACCTTGTCAGACGGACCCAACACCTGTATCACCAAAGTTATCACGGAGTGTTTTCTTCAACGACTCGATGCGGCGCTCAAGTCAAAGACTGACAAAGAACGATGTCAGCTTCTCGTCCCTACTCAAGAGCTGACCAACTTCGATAAACTTTAAGTTGGTTAAGCCTTGCACCTCTTCCAGAACATCAAGTACTTTAGTAGTACGATTCACCTCCTTGCCAAGGCCAAAATCCTGTATAGCCTCTGCAACGGTCGTAAGAGAGGTGCCGAGTACATCACAGGGATGAGGAGGGAACAAACTTTCTTTAATGTGGTTCCACCTCGGCTACCATCGGAATCAGCAGTGCGAGTAGGAGTACCCGATAGTCGCGATGTTCCATCGAAGGACTGTCCGATGAAAATGGAATGGTCCCCGTGGAGTCTGCTACATGATCCTCTGAGAGGTCAATCGTATCATCGATATCATCATCGAGGTCTCTCCATACATCATTGACATCTCGTTGAATCTGAGATGATGATGCGGCCATACTCCTACTGCTTTGCACATAACATCCTGTGACTTGGTTAAATCCGATGATAACTGCAAGGTCATCCATTTTATCGATACGTTTACCGCATAGTCTTTCAGCACGCAGGTGAGACTACAGCCGTAGAAGATAGTTGTAAGTCAGCAAATAGTAGATATTTAGTTAAGTATTTAACTCAACTTCTGTAAATCTTACCCTAAGATATCCCTCCCAGACTTCATCAGGAGCCGTGACCACCATCCGCTCATTGTCACATCCAAACCCGCTGGCCGCCAGCATGTCCTTCACTGCATTGTACTCTCTCTTGTAATACCTCAGCCAGTTCCGCACGTTCTGTCAGTTGACGACTATGTTTGTATGCTTCGTCACTTCTTCAACAGCTATTTGATACGCCTCCCACTTGAAACCATTATCAGTTTTACGTCCCAGTGCAACTTGTTCGAGCAATGTGTCAAAAAGAACCTAATCCATAGCAATAGTCCATTTGATTTTCGGGGCTCGGGACAGAGGCCCGGCTAGGGATTTCACCGTCTTCCCGCGTGGAGAACATCCAGTGGTCACCACTGGTGTTTTAACCAGTTGTGTTGGTGTCGACGTACCATTGCACCTAGGGGTGTACATGAACCGAGCTAGCTCGGTTAGCTTACTCGACTCGACTCGAAAAAGATCGATTCGACTCAGTTCGAAGCCGAGTCGAGCTGATTTTTTGAGCTCGAAAATGAGTTCGAGCCAAGTTCGAGTAGGCCCTAGCTCGACTCGACTCGGATCGAATCCAACTCGAATCAAACTCGGATCGAACCAATTTGGTGACTCCATTACTTTGCCATTGATGTTGCTCACCAACTGTTTGATAAAATGACTCAACCAAATGTGGCTGGTGGCAAGGAAGGTTTGGCTAGTGGCAAGGAAGGTTTGGCCGGTGGCAAGCAAGGTATGTACATTAAACAAATACCTTTTTCTCTTCTTTTTTTTGTTTTTTTTTTTTTTTTTTTTTTTTTTTTTGTTTTTAGGTGACTTAGAAGGTGTTTGATAAAACACTTGTAAAACCATTGCCTCTATTTTACAAACAATGGGATTGTGAAGTTGCAGTTCAAGTGTTTGTGGAAATGCCTCAATGACAAACTTGGCTCGAGCTGTTGACTGAATTGAGCCGAGCTGGCCAGTCAGGCTCGAGGACCGAGACGAACCGAGTTCGAGCTGAGGCCAGCTCGACTTGGTTCGACTCGATGTACACCCCTAATTGCACCAGAAGTCTGCCATTCCACCTATGAACTATGACATACCCAAAAAATCTACTTGGTTGGATAATCTTATTTGCGGCTGACAAATACAGAATAACAGAGCTATGTGCATATGCATCCTCAGTAATATTTACCAACATAAGAGGAATTAAACAGATTACATGAAGATCAATCCACAAGAAATTCAGATTAATAACTAGATTATAAGACCTGTAATCTTTATTCAAATTGAAGAAAACCCATATGACCAAATCCACAAAGATATTCAAAGAACCTAAAACTCCCAAGATCATGAAATTGCAAAGAATTTAAAAAACAGAATCCAACTATCCTAATTCTGAGAAATAGTCAAGCGAAATAGATGAGAGTAACCATACGATGAAATCTATAACAAATCCAGAGATGAGATCAATGAACTTCAAGACAATGAAACCATACTGGGAAATCCATCAGAATTCCAAAGAAAGCTTAGACCCTTAGGTTTCTAAAAATAGTATATTTGAAGTATAAAAAAGAAATCCAACTGCACATATCTATCGGAAATCCAAAGGATACACCAAACCACAAAAATTAGATGAGAGTAACCATACCAGAGATCTATAGAAAACAAAAAACCAACAAATTCAAGAAACAATAAAAATTCAAACTTTGCATGCATATGAGAAACATATCAAAATTCCAAAAGCCCCTAACTTTAAGAAAATAAAAGAAATAAAAAAAAAAAAAAAAAAAAAAAAAAAAAAAAAAAACTTGTCCATCATTGTTACCATCAGTTTGACAACCACTCTCTTAATCTTTTCTACTCTATATAGAAAAAATAGAATTGTCTCCATCCACGGGCTTATACAATGCTTTCATTAACAAACTAGACAACAATTTTCTTTCTTTAACTGTTCAAAAAGAAAACAATTCTTCATCTATCTAAACCAAGAAACTAGTTCCAGTATAAACTGAATGTGAAAAACAGGATACTTAAGAATCTTTGCACAAACATACCACTTGACAGTTTAAATGGTAGATACCTCTTGACAGGCTACAAATTCCACCATCATCCAGGCTACAAATTCAACTACTTGAATTTGCATGCATCTACCTTTTGCTTTGGTGGACATCTAAGCCTTGCATCAAGTAGGCAACCATGGAAATGACCTAGTCAATCAATCTTGTCAACTCATAAGGTGGGCTGTGTGTGAAATGAATGGATTGTTTAAATGAAAATAAATTGCCTTTTAGCTACATCTACATAGAGGGCCCACCTGATGTGTGGATAGGATTTCATACATGTGCATGTGTAGCTGCAAGTAAAGTTGGTGGACTTGGTGAATCTCCATCTTATGAGACTTAATACGAATGCAACTAAATTGTGGGTTACTCTTATAACATGAGATCCTCTAATCTTCTGCTGACTGACATGGAGTTATTGCCAACTTATATTGCTTAAGGCATGATTTTTCTAGATTAGAATCAGTGGCCTTCAATAATACATGAAGGCATATCTTTCCTTGCAATGCAAGATATGGTGCTACCCTTAGTGTATTGGTTGGTGCAACATGTAATAGTTTCATATATATACTTCTTCCTCAAGTGGGCTATTGATGTTTTCTAGGGGATTCCATGCTTGTTGAGAGAGATCATTAACTGAAGGATGACATAGACATAGGGTGGTGAACCACCATGATAGAAGAACACTAAGGGCCTATTTGGCCGGACCAATTCCATGGGATTAGGCGGGATGGAATTGTTTTTAAGGTAATGATGGTGGTGTCAGTGGATGTCCTGTAATTCCATGGGATTGGTCGAATTCCAGAATGGAATCCAGGTGAGTTTGGGATGGCAGTGGGATTTGGTGTAATCCTCCGATTTCAGCCTGCCAGTGTTTGGGTGAAGGATTTCACGACTTTTGGGAGGAGCCTGCAGGCATGCCGCTGCATCGGAGGATGTTGTGGATTGTAGAAAGAGAGCTCGAGAGAGAGGTTTAACGAGAGTTGAATGAGAGAAAATAAAGAAATATCAAAACTTGGGAGATGGGTTTTTCCATTCTCGCTGAAAACGGAGAAAGAGAGAGGTTTTGGGGAGGGGGGTTTTGAGACGCGGATTTCTTTCACAGGAAGTTCCTGCGCATGAAACCTAGGTGGGGCCCACCGTGAAGACTACGAGAAATCCACCTCGTTCATCCATTATGTGAGCTCATTTTAGGATTCAAGGCCAAATTTGAACAGTATCAAAGATGTAAATGGACCTCACTAATGGAAATTTTGGGTAGGGAACTTCCTACCGTTGATACCTCCCTGGGGTCAACAGTTATGTTTAAATGCAATCCATACCGTTCAAAACATCATTCCTATGGGGATTAATTGAAAAACAATATTACCCTGATTCAGAACTTCTGTGGCCCCATGAATATTTCAACTGTGGAAGTTCAATTCTCACTTTTTCAGCCCACTTGAGTATTGGATCCGACTCATTTTTGATCAGTTGTACTAAAATGAGCTCACAAAATGGATGGACGGGGTGGATTTCTCACATACTTCACGGTGGGTGCCACCTAAGTTCCAGCGCAGGAAGCAGGAAATCCGCGGCCGGATTTTGGTAGGGCGAGGGATGAGCGAAGCCAGGCGGAATTATCAAGGTGGGATTCGCGAATCCCTTCTATCAGAGGTGCAGTTCACGAGGCGTTACTCATCCAGCCATCCAAACATGCAGTGGATGGATATCGGGATCCAAATCCCACTTAAAACGGTCTACTTCCATCCATCGCCACGGGCCAAACACGCCCTAATATGAATCTGATTCTTCTTTTATCTTATTCTTTTTCCCTTTTTTCTGAATGGTGGTCATGAAATTCTCAGATGGATTTCAAACACCTTCGAATTATTCATAAGTTTACAGAAGGGGGGGGGGGGGGGCAAGAAAAAAGAATAGTAAAGCGAAATCCATCAGAAATCCAAAGAAAGCTTAGAGTCTTAGGATTCTAAAAACAGTATATTTGAAGTATAAAGAAGAAATCCAACTGTGCATATTTATCAGAAATCCAAAGGATATACCAAACCACAAAAATTAGATGAGAGTAACCATACCAGAGATCTATAAAAAATAAAAAATCAACTAACACTGAACCTATATGAAACTGTACATGTATTTCGAATGCATGCCCCATTCACCATCAACCAACGGGTATTTGGGCATGCCATGGAAATCCCGAAGCCATGACAGCCATCCAGACAGGCCAAATGCATCTCAGAGGGTCTGTTTCGCCGGTGATGACAAGGGTAGATGATCAGGCCTGAAATTTCATTGTGCCCCTCTTAGACGCTAGAATAAACCTACATTTTCTGGAACATGTAGGACCTCAAATCATGTACATAAGGGCGTTTCATGCCCGGACGCAAGGAAGAAGACCTACCTCGGCCCTTAGACACCGTTAGCTAGCGATGACAATGCCCTTTCAATGAAATCACCTCCGCGACCAACATGCGGCCCTAAATTACAGTGATTTCGCGCCAAAAACACGATCCCCGCCATCTCTCCCGCCAGCGCGATGCCCTGAGAAATCTCATCTCGCAGTCCGTACGATAGACTGCGGAGGGAAGAGGGACGAGCTCGATGATGGATCGGACGACGGCGAAGTATCCAAGGAGGGATTTCGTAATCCGTCTCAGTCCTGTCCGAATCCATCATAAATCTGCAATCCACTTCAATCCCTCACCACCCAAATAGACGGTTATACGAATTGGAGGGATTTTACAATCCTATCCCTCCTATTCCCTCCTAATCCCATTCAATTCGCCCGTCCAAACACGCCCTAAGTGTACTCGTGTGGCCCACCGTATGAGTGGACGACACCATTTTCAGCTCTGCAAAGAGGAATCGTCCGCTCCTGGTGCATCCATTTTGTACAAGTGGGGTCCATATTTCTACAATCCAGACCGTTGACATAGTGGGACATTGCCTGGATGGAAAATGCTTCAAATATTTTCCAGGTTGAATTATTCGATCCATCCCATCTCTGACTGTTATTTTGGACCAATCGCTGTGTCTCTCTCTGGCCGTTCATTCGTAAATCCATGATCCAACGATTGGCATCAATTGTTAGTGTGATTTTTAGATTATGGCCCACCGATAATGGTCATCGAATTTAGAGATGGATCATGTGAATGTGTATGATATTACAGTGCCGGTCCCGTTACTCCCTAGCAATGTTTGAGTCCATTCTCATCTCAATGGACCACAATGTAGAGACAATGTGTCACGTGTAGACATCATCCAAGCCGTTGAAACGCCAGATCCTACCTTGAAGATTATTGGATTAAAGAAGCAGCCCAGTCGAAGCATCAGAAACGCCACGAATCATCTGCGATGATTTAAGCGGGGTTCTACCATTTCTAATCCATATATAGATCATCTGCAGTGATTCAAGCGGGGTTCTACCATTTCAACGGCTCGGATATGATATACACATGACACGTCAGGTACGTTTACGGTCCACTTAGATGGATCGGAACATCCCTGTGATTCCCATGTTATCTGCCGTTGGAAATTTGGAAGACTGATGTCATCAAGACTAAGGAGGCAGGGATTTACTAGAATATATAACCGTTGGATTTATGTTTGTTCCAATGATCCAAACCGTTTATATGATAGGGCTCCTGGATTATGGAAGACCCCAAAAAAAAAAGTTACATTGAGTATTTCAAACCCTTGATCATGCACAAGGTCAGATGACCATCCCTATTCGAGCAAAAGAAATAATTCAATTTAAGACCTTTTTGCTGTCTATCCATCACAGAGGCGGACTTATTATATATACGGTTCAGATCATACGAAAAAAACCTCGGTCCAAAGAAAAGTTCGGAGATATCCTGGTACAATAGTATTCTAGCAAACCTCAAGAAGGTATTACTGCTATTTATTGAGCGGTGGGCCACACCTCCCCCAAAAAAACACTATCTATCCAAGTGATACGTGTAGGCACGTTGATGCATTTTCATGATCGAGTGTATCAATTCACGTACATATATCACAGTGGGCCCACCTGAACCTGTCGAACTTCCAGACTTTAAATAGGCTGTTAACACTGGGATTGTCTACAAGTTATGATGCACCCACCATATAACTTCTAACCTATTAAGTAAATGTGGCAACCAACCCTTCAGATAGGTTATCCCCACTGTAGGGGTCACATGATGCAAGCATGATCCCCATCTAATCTTTAGGTGGGCCACACCGTGGAAAACAAACTCTAGCCATTGATAAATATATAAAAAAAAACACATGTGGTCCATTCAATGAGTGGATTAGATGGGTCACACCGTGGAAAACAATATCTGGCCATTGATAAATAGAAAAATACATATATATGGTCCATTCAATGAGTGGATGTGGCTCAGTTTTGCATTATGAAATCCTCATGAAAGGAGCAACCTATTGGATAGGTTTAATGTGGCATGCACGTGAAAGGTTGGAAATTATTCCTGGGTAGACAGTATCCTGTATTACATTAAGTTGGAACTGAGACCTCTATATCCATTACATATCTACTGTAACACAATAATCACTAAGTGGTGTTAAAGTCCTTGGTATACATTTATACATCATGCTTGAGCATTTAGAGACAGTGATTATGTGAGGGAAAATCAAGCCTAGTGTAAGTGTCCCCCCACCTTTGCCTAATATATTTATGTGTGGAGCTCCACTCTGCAAGGAGTGTTAAATTCCCTTGATATATATTGATATATCATCATCCAACTGTTCTAGCTTTTAGAGAAAGTGTTTTTTTAAGGGGTGGGTCCCTCTCTCCCCACTTTAAAATAGTTTTAGTTTCAACTTTACTTTCTACTTTAATTTAGAAAAGATATCATCAAACATAAATATTATTGGGAATAGGAAATGAGCCAAAAAAAAAAAAAAGAATCAGTCTACACAGAGAGAATGTCACAAGAATGGTTGGCATAAATAACTCACATCTTTTTCTTCATTCGCTTTAATCACCTTTTTTTATTATTAGTATTATTTTATTTTATTTTTCAACGCACGCACACACACCCCCACACACTCACACTTCCGTAGAATTTCACCACCTATGGATACTCTAACCCTTTACCGGGTGTTGAAACTCCTGAGAGTCTACCACCGGGTGTTTTCATTCGCTTTAATCACCTTGAATGCACAATTATTGATTGTGCTCCTAACTGTACTGGGATACTTAGATAATCTAATTGGTTGATCTAGACCATCAATTAGACTTGACGCACCTTTCATCAGCTACCATTTGAAAATCACCTGGACATGTCAATTGTAATGATATTTCAGCAGCCTTTAATATGGATGGTCAAGATGTTTCACTAAAAAATAGGTTCAATCAATAATTTAATTTATTTAAAAGTTGGGGACCATCATGGGTTGCTTATAATTATTAAGAATTTCTTTTGTTAAGCAACCCTAATCATTCCATCCAAGGATTCGAAAACAAGTGGCTACCGAAAGCAAGACAAAATCAAGATCATTATCATAGCAGCCCATGAAATTTGCTCTTGACTTTTCAAATCAATTGATTGGATTGACCAAGCAATCGTATGCAAGTTGCGTTAAGATACTAGGATAGTAATATTTATGGATTGGAACAGATCATTGGGTCCAACATACATTTCATGGGCAGCCATGCCAGTACTTCATGCTGATTGGACAATTGCAACCATTCAAATTAACATTCTATGTTCATTTATATATAAGTATGTCCAATCAACAACTGGGGAAATATTTGTTGGAGACCATTTCGGATGGCTCATGGTTTTCCAGGAGGCAACATAGACAAGCAAACCTAACCATCCCAGACAAAATATACATAAATTGGTGTAATTGTGGGATTAGACCATTCAAGTTGGGGCTTAAACGTTTTTAAGATTTTGAGAAGAGAAAATAAAGGTTTTCCGACATTATAAGTGCATCCATCTCCTATGTTACCTTTATTCATAATGATATGTTGTCTTTTTGTGCCGTAATTTTTTCGTATGAGGATTTTTTTACTATTTGATTATGTGGTTGCATTTATCTTTTTGACTATTTGATCTGAATTCAAGACTTACTTTATTTTATAATTACTTCATTTGAGGTCATATTCTAAAATGACCTAAGAAAAGCAATGAACCATGTAGATAAAATACTTCCATCACGGTAAGCCACACAGAGCCCGTGGGTTCATCTACATCAGCTATATAGCTGGTGTGAGTACACCCATTAGATAGTTAAAATAAGATCAAGATGAGGACGACAAGGACAAGACATTGTACGATTTATGCACTGTCATCAAGTGTAAAATTCATTTTATCGAAGGAGCATTCCCATTAGGTAGTTAAAATAAGATCCAGATGAGGATGACCATGACAAGACATTGTACGATTTATGCACTGTCATCTGTCAGCGTTCGATCAAGTGTAAAATTCATTTTATCGAAGGAGCATCTTAGCCATCCAAGCATTGTAGTCATCCAAACCGTTCATTACATGAGTAATCACATCCGGCATAAAAATAGATAATACTTTTATTTAAAAGAATTAATTAAATATCGAGATGCATTCAATGTGCCATTTAAATGAAAGAGCCTCTTCAATCAAACACACCGCAGCTGGGTCATTGTAGGAATGGTAGGTGCAGCACACGTGACGATAATCACGAGGGAAGTAAATATTGTCGTTGACAGGTTGGCCAGACAGACCAACCGTATGAATGGTCCAGATTCTTTGTAGATGCACACAAGCTTACACCATCAGCAATGGGACAAGAAGTGGACCCCAAGCGCGAGGAGTGGGCCTAAAGTCAAAGTAGTTGGCCTTGTACGCAGATTGTGTTGTTAGTATGAGTAAACTGTCGACCGTCTATTTTTTTTAATGCATTTCAGGACATGAGTTCAAAAATAAAACATATCCAAAGCTCAAGTGGACCACACCATAGGAAAGAGCAGGGACAATGATGTCTATATATAGAAACCTTTCTGGGCCCACAGTGATGTTTATTTGTTGTCCAACCTGTTTCCCAAGAAATGAATGAAGTGAAAACTTATGTATAAGCTTGATTCATAACTTCTAAGGTCCTCGCAAGTTTTCATCGGTAGGGTGTTGTCCACTTGAGCTTTTGATATACTTAAATTTTTTGTTATATTCTAAAATGAGATGAAAAAATAGATGGATAGTTTGATGTAGAGCGGGTCACGGACATTTTCATGTCCAACATGGACCGAAGAAGGCCTGATAGGATGCGGAAGTCATCAAGACCGTTAAAACTTTAAAACAGGCATATCTCGCTAACCGGAATGAGTTACTTGACGTATTATATATGATTTTGGGGTAAAATGAGATACTTTAGCCAACTAACCTAGCTATGCCAGGTTACCCACGCCGAATTTGCAAGATTCCATTAGATCGACAATCGAATTCTATGTTTATTTCTATTTTTATTATTTTTAATAAGTTTTGATTTGATTGTAACTCTTCATTGGTTGTGCTTTAGAAGTTGTTTCCAACATGATTAGTGTTTTAAAAAATTAGGAGAATAACGTGGTTGAAGTCGTTTCCAACATGAAAAGTGTTTTTAAAAAATTAAGAAAATAACATGGTTATTCCACAGCCTGGGTAAAATACATATATCACGGTGTGTCTGATAAAGATATTTTTCCTTTTTTGTTTACATGCACACACACCCTAACACAGGCACGCCGTAGTAGGATTTCACCACCTATGGATACTCGAACCCTTGACCGGGTGTTGAAACTCCTGAGAGTCTACCACCCGAGCAAGAGTAAGGACCTGTCCCGCACAGTTTACTCACTGAACAATCCGCATCCGTTGCGCTAAGTGAATCTTTACACATGGCACGCGAGCCAATGTGGCACGCGTGTTTAGGTAAAAATAAAGCCAGTTCCTTACAAGGTGATCACGTGCGTGGAGTGTGGATTGTTAGTGAGTTATTGTTAGCCGTCCATGTTTTGTTACGGTGAGGGCCCCACAGATGATAATACTAGCCTGATATACTGGGCTTGGATCACCTGCAGGAAGAGTCCCACGTTAGACACGGCCGGATGAGCCACACGAGTCTCAGAGACGCACCTGTCGGTCAAGGTCAAGTGAGTTCGCAGACCTTCTAGAAGGTTCTAGCAAAGTTTGTTACTTTCTTTCAATGCGTGCAAAAGAAAATGGTTGCTAGGAACGTATGCACTGCGACAAACCAGACGATCGAAAAAAAGCTTTGAAACTCTGGTTGCAGTGTCACATGATATGCAGGCTTCTAGAAATTATTTATAAATTGCATGCTTCTAGAAATTATTTATAAATTGCATACGTGAGAAATAATTTTAGAAGATTCTAGTAGAGTGAATTTTAGGACATATTTAATTTGTGGATGAATTAAAGATAAAAATATTATTATTTGTTTGCATGTACGTTTGAAAGAGAAAAAATTTTACCTTGAAAATTGGCGGAAATTTGTAACATTAGTTTTGACAGAAAATCAGTGGAATTTGTAACATTTGTAAAAAATAAAAAATTTGAATCAAGCTGATATTTGTATTTTCCTCCACTGCCATCATCAACTGATTGGTTCTCAAGTCTCATTATTCCTATTGTTTCTTGTGGTGTGGTCTACCTAAGATTTGGGTTAGTTTTAGTATTGAGCTCATACCCTAAAATGATACAGCAAAATGAATAAAGAACGAAAATTAAATACATACATCATGGTGGGGCCCATAGGGTTTTGCCATCTTAAGTAACTTGGGACCTCATTTTCTGAGCTAAGTACCTATTAAAGATGTCAACATCTTGGATAAATAATAAATATTAAATTTAATCAAATTACATGTAGAGACAATAAAATATGCCAATGACAAAGAAGATAGCCTTGGAATACAGGCAGGTGCTTGGAATCTTGACAAACAAGATAGTGGAGAGGTTGATATTCTGGGAGAGTGATAGATGATACACAAGTGGTTAGAAATTATTTATAAATTACATACTTGACAGATGAGTAATTATAGATTCTTCTTGCTAAGTGGTTTACTTTTCTATGATTTAATGATAAGAAAGTGCACAGCTCCGAACGGATACGGATGCTAGGAACGTGCATCATGAAAAAGAAACATGAGAGCCTTTGGTACTCTGGCAGAGTGCGACGTATGATATACAGGCACATGAAATTATTTATAAACTGCTAATGCTACAGGGAAATAACTCAACTAAAGTTTAATTGCTTATCGTACCGATTGGTAAAAATGAAAATATATAAAAAAAAAATGAAGGATATTAAAACTTTAGGTGGACCACACCATAGGAAACAATGGTAATTGAATACCCACCATTAAAGACTTCCGGATGCCACATAATGTTTATTTGCCACCCAACATATTCATAATGTCACGAAGATGGAAGCAATCGCGTGGTGAGTATCTCTCTATGCTCAGGGCTTGTTTGGGAGCGTGGATTTGATACCCCGTGGATTCAGAACCTCAGGATTTGAAACCCTAGATTTGAAATCCTCCCGGTGTGTTTGGTACCCGAGAATATGAATCAACTTTAATCTAAAAGTAACTATGTATTGTATATTTACAAAGGTTTGAATTTAATTACTAAATTAACTTTAATATCTCTAATTAGTGAGATATGTAATTTTTGACACAATGGTTGTGATAAGCCAGCTGAACTATATGCTTCGTCTGAAAATGATGAAATTTCAAGTATCGGATGGACCACAAGCACAAGATTATGTCTGAGTGACTAACCAACAATTTTTAATCATTGATTTACATGGACAATGTTTGAACTGTGTTGATTTACATAGATAATGTTGTTCATCATTAGTAAGCCATGTGCCCAATAGAATGATAGTATAGTGACCCACATGTAACACCTACAACTATTGAAATGATTTTAGGTGCAATCCAAGCTCTCACCGTAGATTTCAAACCCCCCTCAAAGTGGAGATTTGAAACCCCCGGTCACTATATGCTGGATTTGAAACCCCTCAAATCGATGGTGCCAAATGACCCTTCGCATAACGAGTAAACTCTATGAGGTCCATCATGATTTATATATTTTATCCACTATGTCCATCCATTTTACAAGATAATTTTAAGGATTGATTAAAAAAAAAAAAAAAAAAAAAAAACATGAGGCATATTCAATGTTCAATTACAAGATAATTAAATGTCTACAGTTGAAAAATTTTTGGGGGCACAAAAGTTTTGGATCAAGCTTATATTTGTGTCTTACCTTCATCAATGGCTATATGATCTCATGAATAGGTTGGATGACAAATAAACATCACTGTAGGGCCTAGAAATGTTTCATCGGTGGAAGTCATTATCCCCAAAGTTTCTAGTGGTATGATCTACTTAATCTTTAGATGTGCTTCAATTTTGGGCTCAACCCCTTAAATTAGATGGAAAGTGGATGTACGGCATGGATAGGCCACATACATTCAAGGTTGTCCCAATTAAGTTTACTCGGTATGATAGGAGCGTACTGAGTACGCAATCCGATTTCCACGAAGACCTGGGTGAATGTACCACACAAATAACACTTTGATCCAAACTTTTATAGCTCATGGAAAAGGTTTTAATGGTCAATCACCACCATTTCCTATGTTGTGGTCCACCTGAGATTTGGATATACTTCATTTTTAGTATCAGATACTAAAATGAACTTTCAAAACAGATGAACAGCGTGGATGTAAGGCACATACATCATGGTGGGCCCAGGATCCACCTGCCTTGGTGGATCCACCGAAGCCGCAGTAGTCATACTCTGCCTGGGAGCATCAAATGACTCCAATAATTATGTGGTCCCATTTCGATAGCTGTCTAAGACAGGATCTCCTTTGCGACAAAGGAAATTTTATTTTTTCACATCATTACAAATTGTATCGAACGATCAAAGTAAAAGAGGAAATCTCCCCTTGGCTATGGAGATGTCAGTGAAAAATCTACTCCGTCTATCAGTTTTGCGAGACCACCATAAGTTTCTAAAACAGAGGTGGATCCAAAATTCCGGTGGGCCATACTAAATGAGAGAGACAGTGGGAACAGAAATGTCCACCGTTGAAACTTATCTGGAGTTGTCCATAATATTTATATGTCATCCAAACTGTTCACGAGGTTATTACCTTTCAGATAAATGGTAAGCATTAATATCATCCTCATACAAAACTTCCGTGTGCCTGACATTTTTCAACGGTAGTTGTTCAATCCCCGCTGTTCAATGTTGTATGTCACATATAAGTGTTGGATCTGCCTGATTTTTAGATTCCTGCCTTCCATGTTCACGCAAAACTGATGGACGGAGTGGATTTCTCACAAGCATCTCTGTGGGCTCCACACAGCTTCCAACAAGAGACAGGCAATCGGCTCCCTATTTACACCCAGATCCATAGCTCAGCTGGCAGACTGAGCGGAGGTACCACGTTTCAACACTTGAGGTCTTGGTATCGATCCCTAGTGGGGTGGCTAACATGGAGTGTGTGTGCTGACATAGGTGTGTACTAATAAGTTAACTCAAAAAATAAAATAAAATAAAAAATAAAAAATAAAAAAATCAGCTTCCTATTTTATAGGATAAGTTAGATCCAAACTCATGTGGGCCATACCACACCAAACGAAACAGTAGGGATTGGACACCTGAGGGTGACATAAGTTTTGTATCAGATGATAGTTTATTTATTTTTATTTTTTTTGTTAGCTTGTTAGTATATAATACTGCCAGTTCACACTTCACTATTAGCCACCCCCATTGGGATCGATACCAAAACCTCATTGTTGAAACAAGGTATCTTTCACCCAGTCCGCCACTTGAGCTATGGATCAGGGTGTTATCAGGATGATATTTGATCCTGCATTTTATCTGAGTTTTAATAACCCTATGAATGGTTTGGATGGAATGTAAACATCATGTTCAGCTCCAATAAAGTTAGGATGGTGGACGTTTTTGTTTCCACTATTTCATTTTGTATGGCCCAGAGTTTTGGATATTCATGATTTCTATACTCTCCTCCTATCGCGGTATTTCAAAATAGATGGACGGAGTGGATTTGCAACGGACTTCTTTGTGCACTCCACACAGCACTGGGCATAGGAATACCTGTGTGCCAGGTGTCATGGAAGCGGATTGGCCGGTGTACTGTCGTGTGAAGACGAGCGCCGGCGGTCCTCGAGCTCCGAGTCAAAGTAGATCAAAGTTACGTGGCTCCAAATTGATGTATTTATTATATACACAGTGTTCATCCATTTTTTGAGATCCTTTAAGACCATAAGAGAAAAAATAAATTATATCCAAATCTCAATTGGACCACACCATAAATAGCAACAATGATAATGATTTTTACTGTTAAAATAATCATAGGACCTAACATAAGGTTTTTTTCATTCTAATATGTTCATAAGGTCATAAAGACCAGATGAAGAGAAAAAACAAATATCATATTGATCCAAAACTTCCGTGATCCACAAAAGGATTTCAAAGGTAGATGTTCAATCCCCTACTTTTTTCACAATGGTCCACTTAATCTTTAGATCTATCTTATTTTTCAGCTCAAGACTTACTACTAAATTGCCAAGTGTATGGATGTTTTAGATATAACACATATTATGATGGGACCCATAAAATTTGTTGGCGTCAACACACCCGCTATATAGCCGGTGTGTGGTACACCAACCAATTGGCTATGTAAAAGCGATATAGCTGGTGTATTGACGTCAACAAGTTACGTGGGTCCCATCATGCGGTATGTGTTATATTTAAACTGTCTATCTATTTTGCGAGCTCATAGTAAGGCTTGAGACGAAAAATGAGACATATCTAACAATCAAATGGACCACACTACAAAAAGTAGCAGGGGATTGAACGTCTACCATTTAAACCCTTTTGAGGGTGACACAAGTTAATTTATTTTTTGCAAAATTGACCACGATATACACCACCTTTAACCCAGCGTCTTTTCCTAACGCTCCCAAACTTAGGGTATGTTTGGGCAATGGTATTAAGTTGTATTAAATGGGATTGCATTACCAATCCCACTTTGAAAATTAGAATGGCATGTTTGTAAGGAGTGTGAGATAGGATTAAAATTAACTTTGTAAGCTTTGGAAAATGAGACTTGTATTGGAAAGTGTGAGATGAGATTATTAATCCCACAAGGATGAGTTTTTGCTTCATCCAAGTTCAATCCAAATACAATTTGAAAGTAAATCCAGAGTTTTACTTTTTAATGTATACGTTCCAACATGATATTAGAAAACATGAGATACACCCAATCCAAGGACAATATCTTACCCATGCATTTATTGTAACTTTTACCATTCCATCTATCTTAATCCCACCTAATGCAAAAATACTTTTACTTTTTTAAGCCATACGGATGAAGTAATTGAGGATCAATTGCCTGACTTTACCTCATAGGTTTAGACGCAGAATATAAGTTTGAGATGAGTCAGAAAAGATATTGGATAAAAGGTAACGTTCATGGTGGTCAATTTCTCTTTGCTTTTCCTCTTCATCGAGGTCTCTATAACCTCATGACCAGATTGGATGAAAAATAAACGTTATGCCGGGTCTTACTAATTTTTTAACGGAGAAAATCATTATCTATGATGCTATTGGTGGTGTGGTCCATTTGATCTTTGGATATGATTCATTTTTTGGATAATGCTCTAAAATGATCTCAAAAAATGTATGAACGATCCGGATATAATAAATACATAATTTTGGTCCCCATGTAACTTTAATCTCCTTTAAACCGTTCGTACAATTAGGAGCTCGAGTCTTCGCACGACGCACGGAATCAACGAGGCTAAATATTATAAAACACCTGTCCTACGCGGTTGTGTAAATCTCCCAAGCTCTGCACTCACCATGTTTTATACATAAATCCATTCCGTCCATCAGATTCTAATCATAAATTCAAATGATAGGCCTGATAAAACAGTTCTGATGGACTATAACCATGAGAACAATGTGAAACTAATGCTAAAACTTCTAATTTTCACACGGTGGGACCCGTTTGATGTTTGGATCGGTTTGATTTTTTCTTTTACTTCGTCCTGATGAGTTACACCTGATTAACGGTTCTACGACAGATAAAAACCATGATAACCCCACAACGAAACCTACGGTTAGCATCCCATCCCCGTTGTTCCCTACCGTGTGGTTTACTTTAGTTTTTTATCTTCCTAGATTTTTTAACTCCATCATAGAATCAATTATTGAACGTGATGAACGGAATGAATTTAGAAAGAGATCATGGTAGGTCCCACAAGCTTAGCTGTCGTTGTGATTAACCGTGTACGACGGAACCCAGGGGCCAGGGCGTTGTACTGGGTTTTTCGTCTCCTCGCGCGTGTACACGCAAAAAGAATTTCGCTGACGCGGATTAGCTACTCAAGACTCCTACTCAATTGATGTCACCGAGTTTTACGGGGCTAAAGATTATTTTAAGGCATGATCAAAAGAATGAGGCAGATATAAGATGGAGTGGACCCCACCACATAAGACAATGAGTAGAGTGACGCTCACCGTGGAAACCTTCCTAAGGTCTACCGTAATGTTTATTCGGGATCTAACCTAACCATAAGTTAACACAAACATTAAAGAAGGGAAAACACAAACATCAGCTTGATCTAAAACTTTTGTGGCCCTTTGAACTTTTTAACGGTGGGCGTGACTCTCTCCACTGTTTTGAGCATTGGATCTGATTCATTCTTTGAATTGTGCCCTAAAATGATCTCTACAAATGGATGGACGGTGTGGATACAAGACATACATCATGGTGTGACCCACAGAACTAGGTGACGTCACTTCAGTGCATGGTGGTGCGTGTCTTTGTACCGCGAGTAGAGAAATTTACAACTGTACGACCCATTTAAGGCTCATTTAAATTTCTAAGCACACTTCTTCTTACCTTTCAAAAATAAGCCCCGGATGTACGGACGGCTCGTCAAAGGTCGAAAATGCTCCTTTTTTTTCCTTCATGCGGATCGGTGGTGCTCGAAGACAAGCGCAGACGCTCCTCGAACTCCGAGTTGTACGAACGGTTCAAAAGATATTAAAGTTACATGGGCTCCGCGGTTACGTATTTTTTATATCCACAACGTTCGTCCATATTTCGAGATCATTTCAGAGCATTATCAAAAAAAAAAAATCATGGACCACACTACAAAGAGCAGCGGGGAAATTGATTTTCACCGTTAAAACTTTTGTAGGGCCCACCATAACATTTATTTTCCATCCAATTTATTTATAAGGTCACAAAGACCGATGAAGAGGAAAAACAAGTTTCATAATGATCTAAAACTTCTGTGACCCCTAAAAGGGTTTTAATGACAGACGTTCAATCCTCCACAGCCTTTTATGGTGTGGTCCACTTGATAGCTAGATCTGTCTTACTTTTTGTATCAAACCTTAATACAAGTTCGCCAAATAGATGGACGGTTTGGATATAACACATACCTCAAAATAGGACTCACAAAAAACGGTGGGGATTACAACAGCAAAAAATAAAAAAGTAAATAATAATAATAATAATAATGAATGAATGAATCAAGAACTTATGACTACGGGGTTTTCTATGGCTACGAATTTTAACCGTAGCCATAGCCGTGGCCCCCGCCATTTCGATATGTCCTTTCTATATGTATCAAAGGTCTTCTGATATGTCTTTCTATATGTATCAAAGGTCTTTTGATTAATCGAAAAAGGTCAGAACAGTCCAGCGAGTTAGCCTCAAAAATCCTGCAATTTTCAAAGGTGGTTTTACCAATAGCTATGGATTATAATCGTAGCCATAACTGTAGTCTGTGCCAGTCTATCAATTTATTTATTTATTTATTTATTTTTACATGGAGAACTTTATTCTACCTATAATTTTCTCTAATGCATATTTATATAAATATGTATATATAAGCATATAAAATTTTCTCTCTCTTTTTTTCATTTCTTTCTTTATTTATTTAACAAGAATATCTTCTAAACCAAAATTAGTTACTTGACGTACCCTATGATTTTGAGGTAGGAGAAGCTACTTTAACAAACCAACCTGGTTATTTTTTAAGATTTTATCAAGTCAATGGTCAAAAATCCATTTCATTCACTTCGCGTTCAATTTCAATCAGTTCGCAGTCAATTTCATTCATTTCATATACTTCGCGATCAATTCCATGCATTTCACGGTCAATCCCGCACGATTCCGTTTTGATTCACGATCATTTCCATGCATTTCACGGTCAATTCCCTTCACTTCACAGTCATTTCCATGCATTTCACGATCATTTCCATGCATTTCACGATCATTTCCCTACACTTCACGGTCAATCTCGACTATTCCGTTTTGATTCACAGTCATTTCCATGCATTTCACGGTCAATTCCCTTTACTTCACGGTCATTTCGATGCATTTCATGGTCATTTCCCTACACTTCACGGTCATTTCCATGCATTTCATGGTCAATCCCTGTGATTTCGTTTTGACTCACAGTCATTTCCATACATTTCACTGTCAATTCCCTTCACTTCACAATCATTTCCATGCATTTCACGGTCAATTCGCTTCATTTCACAGTCATTTCATGCATTTCACGGTCAATCCCAGCGATTCCGTTTTGATTCACGGTCATTTCCATGCATTTCACGGTCAATTCCCTACACTTCACGATCATTTCCATGCATTTCACGGTCAATCACGACGATTCCATTTTGATTCACGGTCATTTTCGTGCATTTCACGGTCAATTCGCTTCACTTCACGGTCATTTCCATGCATTTCATGGTCAATCCCGGCGATTCTGTTTTGATTCACGGTCATTTCCATGCATTTCACGGTCAATTCCCTACACTTCACGGTCATTTCCATGCATTTCACAGTCAATCCCGGCGATTCTGTTTCATTTCACGGTCATTTCCATGCATGGAATTGACCGTGAAGTGCATGAAATTGACCGTGAAGTGAAGGGAATTGGCCGTAAAATGCATGAAAATGACCGTGAAATGAAATGGAATTGCCGGGATTGACCGTGAAATGCATGAAAATGATCGTGAAGTGAAGGGAATTGACCGTGAAATGCATGGAAATAACTGTGAAGTGAAGCGAATTGACCGTGAAATGAAACAGAATTGCCGAGATTGACTATCAAATGCATGAAAATGATCGTGAAGTGAAGGGAGTTGACCGTGAAATGCATGGAAATGACCATGAAGTGAAGAGAATTGACCGTGAAATGCATGGAAATGACCGCGAATCAAAATAGAATCGTCAGGATTAACCGTGAAATGCATGAAAATGACCATGAAGTGTAGGGAAATGACCGTGAAATGCATGGAAATGACCGTGAAGTAAAGAGAATTGACCGTGAAATGCATGGAAATGACCGTGAATCAAAATGGAATCGCCGGGATTGACTGTGAAATGCATGAAAATGACCGTGAAGTGAAGGGAATTGACCGTGAAATGCATGGAAATGACTGTGAAGTGAAGCGAATTGACCGTGAAATGCATGGAAATGATCGTGAAATGAAACGGAATTGCCGGGATTGATCGTGAAATGCATGAAAATGACCGTGAAGTGAAGGGAATTGACCATGAAATGCATGGAAATGACCGTGAAGTGAAGGTAATTGACCGTGAATCAAAACAGAATCGCCGGGATTGACCGTGAAATGCATGGAAATGACCGTGAAGTGTAGGGAAATGACCGTGAAATGTATGGAAATGACCGTGAAGTGAAGGGAAATGACTGTGAAATACATGGAAATGACCGTGAATCAAAACGGAATCGCTAGGATGCATGGAATGACCGTGAAGTGAAGGGAATTGACCGTGAAATGCATGGAAATGATCATGAATCAAAACGGAATCGTCGGGATGGACCGTGAAATGCATGGAAATGACCGTGAAGTGAAGCGAATTGACCGTGAAATGCATGGAAATGACTATGAAGTGAAGGGAATTGACCGTGAAATGCATGGAAATGACGTTAATCAAAACGGAATCGTCGGGATTGACCGTGAAATGCATGGAAATGACCGTGAAGTGTAGGGAAATGACCATGAAGTGCATGGAAATGACTGTAAAGTGAAGGGAATTGACCGTGAAATGCATGGAAATGACTGTTAAGTGAAGCGAATTAACCGTGAAATGCATGGAAATGACCGTGAAGTGAAGGGAATTGACCGTGAAATGCATGGAAATGACTGTGAATCAAAACGGAATCGGCGGGATTGACCGTGAAATGCATGGAAATGACCATTATGTGAAGGAAAATGACCGTGAAGTGAAGCGAATTGACTGTGAAATGCATGAAAATGACAGTGAAGTGAAGGGAATTGACCGTGAAATGCATGGAAATGACCGTGAAGTGAAGGGAATTGATTGTGAAATGCATGAAAATGACTGTGAATCAAAACGGAATCGCCGGGATTGACCGTGAAATGCATGGAATTGATCGCAAAGTAAATGAAATGAACGAAATTGACCGCTAACTAATTGAAATTTACCGCGAAGTGAATGAAATGGATTTTCGACCATCGACCTAATGGAATCTTGAAAATTAATCATGTTGGTTGGCTAAAGTAGCTTCTCCTACCCCAAAATCTTATAAGGTACGTCAAGTAACTAATTATGGTTTAAAAGATATTCTTGTTAAATGAATAAAGAAAGAAATGATAAAAAAAGGAAAAAAAAAAAATTCATATGCTTATATATACATATTTATATAAATATGTATTAGAGAAAATGGTAGGTAGAATAAAGTTCTCCATGTAAAAAAATAAAAATAAAAAAATAAAATAAAAAATAAAAAAAATTTCATAGACTGGCACAGACTACAGTTGTGGCTACGGTTATAATCTGTAGCTATTGGTAAAACTACCTGTATCAAAAATTGCAGGATTTTTTAAGCAAACTCACTGGACAGTTCTGGACCTTTTTCGATTAATCGAAAGACCTTTGATACATATCAAAAAACATATCGAAAGACATTCGATACATATAAAAGGGCATATAGAAATGGCAAGGGCTACGGCTATGGCTACGGTTATAATCCGTAGCCATAGAAAGCTCCGTAGCCATAAGTTCCTGGGTTTTTTTTTATATTATTATTATTTAATTTTTTGCTGTTGTAATTCCCACCACTTTTTGTGGGTCCTATTATGAGGTATGTGTTATATCCAAACCGTCCATCTATTTTGCAAACTCGTATTAAGGCTTGAGACGAAAAGTAAGACAAATCTAACTATCAAGTGGACCACACTGTAAAAGGCTTTGGAGGATTGAACGTCTACCATTGAAACCCTTTCAGGGGTCACAGAAGTTTAGATTATTATGAAATTTGTTTTTCCTCTTCATCCAGGTCTTTGTGACCTTATGAATGGATTGGATGGAAAATAAATGTCATGGTGGGCCCTACAAAAATTTTAACGGTGAAAATCAATTTTCCTGCTGCTCTTTGTGGTGTGGTCTAGTTGATCTTTGGATATGATTTTTTTTTTTTTTTGGATAATGCTCCGAAATGAACGAAATATGGATGAACGTTGTGGATATAATAAATACGTAAATGTACAGCCCATGTAACTTTGATATCTTTTGAAGCGGATTGGCTACCCCCCTGCCACCAGCCCCGTGGCTGATGGTCGGTGCTTTGTGAGACCTACCATGATGTATGTGTTTCATCCATTCCGTTCATCTATTTTTAAAGAACATTTTAGGGTTTGATACGAAAAATTAGAGGTATATAAATCCTAGGTGGTCCACACCACATGAAAACAATAGTGATTGGATATCCACCATTAAAATCCTCCTAAGGCCCACAGTACTGTTTATTTGATATCTAATCTGTTGATTAGGTCACACAGGCCCAGATGAAGGGAAAAAACAAAAATCAGCTTGATCCAAAGCTTTTATGGCCCCCAAAATGTTTTTAATGGTCGATGCTCATTCAACACTGATTTCGTGTAATGTGGTCCAATTGAGATTGGGATATACCTCATTTTTTGTCTCATACTTTAAAATGATCCGTAAAAATAGATGGACAGCATGGATGAAACACATACATCATGGTGGGGGCCCACATAGCACCGACCACCAACCATTGGCTGGTGTTAGGGGGAGTAGCCAATCCGTTTCCTGAATGGAAACAGATTGGCTACCCCCTGCCACCAGCCCCGTGGCTAGTGGTCGGTGCTCTCTAGGACCTACCATGATGTATGTGTTTCATCCATTCCGTTCATCTATTTTTAAAGAACATTTTAGGGTTTGATACGAAAAATTAGAGGTATATAAATCTTAAGTGGTCCACACCACATGAAAACAATAGTGATTGGATATCCACCATTAAAATCCTCCTAAGGCCCACAGTACTGTTTATTTGATATCTAATCTGTTGATTAGGTCACACAGCCCAGATGAAGGGAAAAAACAAAAAATCAGCTTGATCCAAAGCTTTTATGGCCCCCAAAATGTTTTTAATGGTCGATGCTCATTCAACACTGTTTCGTGTAATGTGGTCCACTTGAGATTGGGATATACCTCATTTTTTGTCTCATACTTTAAAATGAAACATAAAAATAGATGGACAACATGGATGAAACACATACATCATGGTGGGGCCACATAGCACAGACCACCAGCCATTGGCTGGTGTCAAGGGGGGTAGCCAATCCGTTTCCGTCCCCTTGGTTGATGGTCGGTGCTATGTGGGACCTACCATGATGTATGTGTTTCATCTATTCCGTTCATCTATTTTTAAAGAACATTTTAGGGTTTGATAAGAAAAATTAGAGGTATATAAATCTTAGGTGGTCTACACCACATGAAAACAATAGCGATTGGCTATCCACCATTAAAATCCTCCTACGGCCCACGGTACTGTTTATTTGATATCTAATCGGTTGATTAGGTCACACAGGCCAAGATGAAGGGAAAAAACAAAAATCAGCTTGATCCAAAGCTTTTATGGCCTCCAAAATGTCTTTAATGGTCGATGCTCATTCAACACCGTTTCCTGTAATGTGGTCCACTTGAGATTGGGATATACCTCATTTTTTGTCTCATACTTTAAAATGATCCGTAGAAATAGATGGACAGCATGGATGAAACACATACATCATGGTGGGGCCCGCATAGCACCGACCACCAGCCATTGGCTGGTGTCAGGGAGAGTAGCCAATCCGTTTCCCTTTTGAACCGTTCGTACAACTCGGAGTTCGAGGAGCGTCAGCGCTCGACATCGATCCGCATGAAGGAAAAAGCAGGGGCATTTTCGACCTTTGGCAAGCCGTCCGTACATCTGGGGCTTATTTTTGAAAGGTAAAAAGAAGTGGGCGTAGAAATGTAAATG
The DNA here is from genome assembly GCA_021015155.1 of Magnolia officinalis. NCBI lineage: Eukaryota > Viridiplantae > Streptophyta > Magnoliopsida > Magnoliales > Magnoliaceae > Magnolia > Magnolia officinalis. The sequence continues at coordinate 60,793,990 of JAJHSJ010000011.1, forward strand.
GGCCTTAAATGGATCGTACAGTTGTAAATTTCTCCTGCCAATATTATAGTGTACTTTTTTGATACTCTGGCTTCCTATGACGCTTGATACGCAGGCACCGGAAAATATTTACGTCAGCATATAATAACCCAAAACTAAACTGTTCATATTATGATAGATCTCCTCAAAAAAAAAGTTACATACCAAACCTGTGATCCGGTTGAAATTTGTTTTTCCAGAGATAATATCATCAGATATTTTTCATTTTGAACCGCCTAAATGTCCACTAATCTGATAATTAGATGGCGAAATAACTGTAGTTTTTGGTCCATGTTACGTTTAGATTGATATAAAGAATTTGGCAGGTTTAGTTTGAATTAATTATATGTGACCAATGCAATTTCTAATTAATTCATAAGAACCCGCGTATCAACCATCGCACCGTCAGAGTATAAAATTTTCTTGTATTCTATTCTACTATTCTTAGTCTTCTAGAAGAACGATGGAACGGAACACGAGACTTGGAAAAGCGTGCACAGTTTTCTATAAAAGCGAGTACGATGTTTCAGAGGATTAGGTGCGGCCCTTACCGTAGGGCCCACCTTGATGTATATTCCATATTCACGCCGTCCATCCGTTTTTCCACATCATTTTGTTGAATGAGATAGAAAAGGAAACAGATCCAAATCTTAGGTGGACCCTACCATAGGAAATAGTGGTGATCGGCCATTACAAACTTTCTGTGGCTAAAAAAGTTTCTGATCAAGTTGATATTTATTTTTTCCGTTCGTGTGAACTAGTCAGATGAAATAAAGATTACGGCGAGCCTTAGGAAAATTTTAATAGTGGGTATTTAATGACCACCGTTTCCTATAGTATGGTCCACCTGAGATATAGATCTGCTGTATTATTGGGTTCATAGAAGAAAATGATTTGAAAAAAAAAAAAGATAAACGGTGAGGATTTAGAATACATACATCAATGTGGCCCCACCATAAGAGAAGTACCGTCTTGGGTAATGTCAGGCACACCTAATCCACTCGTCGCGCTCCCACTGCAGATGCCACCTTTTATCCGGCGGCTTTTCAACACGCTCCCAAACTTTACTTTCCCAAAGTAAATCATTATATACGAATATACAGGCGAAAATATCTTATGTTCACGGTGGCTAAAAACCTATGACTACGGTTATAATTGGTAGCCATAGGTGGTGCATGCAAGAGTATTTTGACCGCAAATAAATAGTATGTCCGTACAGAATAGTTTAATTTGGAAAGGTAAAGTTTGGGAGCGTGTTGAAAAGATGGTGGGTAAAAGGTGCGTTCACAGTGGTCAATTTCCCGTGAGAAATCCATATCATCCATACGTTTTTCGAGATAATTGTAAGATATGTTACTGAGAAAGATCCAAAACTCGAGTGTTTTACACGGCACTAAACGGTGGGGACTCAGTGACCACCGTTGTAACATTAGTGCGGGCCATAAAAGCTTTGTGTCAGGCTTCTTTTTCTTTTTTTTTTTTTTTTTTTTAATTCGAATTTCACTTCATCCCAGTGGGAATGACCTTACAAACTGTTTGGATGGCATATAAACATCAAGGTGGAGCTAAAAAAAGTTTCAATGGCAGAAAATTCTTTCTCCAATTATATCATTCGTATGGCCCAATTGAATATTAGCTCCACCTCATTTTTATAGCATTTTCTAAAATGATCTTACAAAAATGATGAACGGGGTAGATATCTCCCAAACAATACGGTGAGCCCACTTAGCATTCCAGCGCTGAAACTTCCTAAGAAACCCTTTTGCAGGAAACCACGCGAAGACCGGTAGTAGGCACCAAGATCCAAGGAATAGGTTCGCTAGGATATCGCCGCACATTGACAGCGATTTAGGTACGGGTCTTTCAATCGGCACAGTGACAGCTAAAAATTCCACATCTTGAATGGGGGACAGCTAAAAATTAAAGACTTCCAGGGTGCGTTTGGATGCCACCCATTCACATTTATGTAAGGAAGGTTTTTTTCTTTTTTTTTTTTTTTTTTTTTTTTTTTTTTTTTTTAAATCTGAACAAAAGAAGTATTATACAAAAAATTACCTTATTAATTACCATGGAGCATTCTATGCTATTTAAAAAAAGCCGGGATCCTCTGTTATCGGGTCAACAGGATTTTCCTGTTACCCTAGTGGTTTGGCGCCCGAAGCTTTTTTTAATTTTTTTAATTTTTTCGGTGAGTGTTGACGTGGACTAATGAATTATAGGGTATTAGGAATTCCCTGTTGACCGGGTGACAGACGATCCAGACTCATTTGAAAAAGGTTTAAAAAAAGTTATCTTCATTATAATTATGAAAATGGATTAGGTGCGGCCTGGCCTCACCCAAGATGGTGCAGCCCTTACCATGGGGCCACCTCAATGCAAGCATTATGCATGCACGTCGTTCATCCATTTTGTCACAATATTTTAGGCCATAATCCTAAAAATGAAGCGGATCCAAGTCTCAGGTCGACTATACTGTAGGATACCGTGGTGATTGAATGCCCTGCCATTAAAAACTTGCCAGGTGTAATGTAATGTTTTTTTTTAATGTTTACTTACCATCAAACCTATTGATAAGGTCACATGAACCTGGATGACGAGAGAGGAAAAAATAGCAAATATCTTAATCCAAAACTTTTACAGCCCAATATAAGTCGTTAATGATCGATCACCATTATTTCGTTTGGTATGGTCTACCTGTTATTTGGATCTGCTTTATTTTTGGAATCTTGCCCTAAAATGATTTGTCAAAATGGCTGGACGGTGTAGATATATAATACATACATTAAAGTGAGCCCCATAGCATGGGCTGCAATGTCTTGGGTGAGACGGGTCGCAACTAATCCACTCTCAATAAGTATCATTCCATTCAACTATCTTTCATTGCAATTCTTTAATAGCGGTTTGGGTGGGCATTTGAGTAATTGTATCTATTGGCACTCGGTTTATTTCTGAAATGTGTAATGTGGGTGGACGTGTCAAAATATATAAAGTGGCTCGATCCAAATCGATCAACTCCAAGCACCGAAATAAGTAGACACATCCAATATGAACGTATATGAGCAGATTATGAGAAGATCGACCGCTTACTCAACCACTTGCAGAACTTTATAATGATCAGGTCATAATCGAATGGTAGAGTTCTTCCTCTGAAGATGGATTGTTGTGTGCCTTCCACAAGAAATGACTTTTCAAAATACCAATGCAATTAGACAAATGAAAAAAATTCACAATTAGTCACGAGGAGTGACTATAAGAATACGTCTTTTGAAAGAACTGTATGATATTGGATAAAGAACAAATTCAACATATGAGCATAGATTTGGATTACAACTAAAGGTTATAGATATGAATTACCGATACTATATTATCACTATTCTCAAGATAAGCTGAGATAAAGTAAATTGATAGATTTGTTTGGTTTAATTTGTAGATGATTGGTATGTTTCTTGTTCCATTGGATTCCTCTACTATTTATAGAGTTCTGCTATGCAGCTTATTCTTCCAGATCCTTCTTCCATTACTTCAATGGTTACAGTAGTTGAAAATCATTTTTGTATAACTTTCTTTTGTTACGTTTCCTTTTATGATTGTTCCTCTTTTGTCGGTCAAATTATGTCTCTCGATCGCCTTCTGTATCTTAAATTGCTTGACCGTGTTTCTCTCTTCACTCATTAAACTTTGGATAACTTGGTCACATCACTTCGTCGACCATCCAATGATGTATAAAATTTGATTTACCCCAACTATGATTCTGCAAAAAAAAACACTCTAAGTGCATAGCCCAACTAAGCTGGGAAAGACCCTACAAGGTCACAAGTATAGCCCGACCAAGGATGTATCGGTTGAAGGACTTACAAAGGCAGGCCCTGCCTCATTCATGGAATGCCGAACACTTGAAGTTCTATTATCAGTGAAAACTAATCCAAGAAATTCTACAAGCACATCGAGCTTCCTAGGTTGACAAGACACCTTAGGTGTGTACTACTTGTAATTTCCCTTATGAATAAAAGAGAAGAAAATCACATTTTTCTTCATCGGTAATCTACTGTCCATAAGGGACTAAGGTAAGCGACTAAAGATCCTGAGAAGGAGTTAATTAAACCCAAGGAGGTGCCCTTTAACTGTGAAAGGATCGGTGGTTAAAAATCCAAACCAAGGGAGAGGCCGAGAAAGGCACCCTCTAACTGAGCTTGTTACCCTGATAAGGTAATGAACCCAAGGGGCACAGCTCGGATGTAAACACTCGACATCGACCAAGTACCCAAGACGGAATATTCTCAAGAAGACTACTAAAAGGCTCAATCTTTTCTCACCACCTCACTTTTGAGCCCAGATATGCCAAACTCAGGAGTGGGAGGGGAGCCCGTAAGGTAGCTAGTACATATGTAAGCAATGTAACATTATAGACCTGATAAAGGCTTTGAAAAAAGTTTTTTATTAATAAAAAAGATAGGGTGCACAAAGTTGTCTACAAAAAAGAAAAAGAAAAAAAAGGAAAGACATCACATGGGCCTCAGTACATGGGCCATAAATACATCACATGGGCCTCACTCACACATATACATCACAATGGGCCTCACACAAGACAATGGGGCCCATGACCTTAGGATGGCTAAGAAAATGGATGGACAACGTGCATATAGCACATACATCATGGTGGGCCTGCATAAGGCAGCCCATAGCCTAGAAAGACGGATGAACAGTGTGCATATTATACACACATCATGGCGGGCCGTGCAAGGCAGTAGTGCAACGGATGTCCCAACCCCCACTATTCCCTGTAGTGCGTCCACTTGAGATGGATCTGCTGCATTAAGATGGGCCCACATTGAAGAGTGGTCAGGGATAATTCGCCTACAATACTTACAGCAGGTGGGCTCACTAGTGGACGATCAGCCTGACCAATGCCCCTACCCTGCTGGCCATTCAAAAACGGATGGACAGTGTAGATAAAACATACACATGGTGGGCTTATACATCACCAAGGGGCCCCACCAGTGGACGGCAGGCGTTGATCAAAACATACATGTAACGACTCAGAAAATTCCGTTCAATGGCCCGAGTACCACTCAGGCAGAAATCACTTAGGATCAAATCCTTTAGAAATTAGACAAAGTTAACTAAGTGTTAAACTAGATTGTATATGAAATCCGCACGAATCACTTTAAATACGATCTGCAAGGCCCAAAACTTGTGGAATAGTTGACGCTACATTACCCTAAAATCTAGGATCAATCTTATTACCCGTCTGTTCTCGGGAGTACATTGAAACTCCGTATCGAATCTGGACTGCACATCGAAGGTCCGAATAATACGAAATTATAGACTTAGGACCGCCTTACTGGGCTTGAGACCATCTAGGAGATCAAACTCAGATAGTGTTTCATGGCTATTCGCTTGAGCCCGTAGCGAGGAGTGTGAGAACACTTGATTTTCTTTATAAATAAAATCTCAAATAGTAATCTGAGACTTGTTACTTGCGGGCCTGATATAAGCAATCAGACCGTTAGAATCTGACCCAAATATACCCTCGGATCAGGAGAAATTTCATATACATGGCAGTGTACTTAAAATCCCCGATCGAGTTTCAGTGACCGTTGAACTGAAACTAGTCCGCCACGTGCGATCTGAGAATTCGCCTGGGACGAAAACTTAACTTCACCTAGATCCAAGGTTGGTGAGCTTAAGTCCGACCGCACGCAGAAAAGGGGCCGCCAGAAGCGCTCCGTTGAGACGGAACAGACCCACTTTGGTTATAACCTAAGTATACCTTGACCTTAGGTCTATTTCGGTGATGTTTTAGGCTATATAAAGACCTTAAATCCTCTGTCATTCAGCCCATACGAATTTGAAGAAACCCTAGGAAAAAGAAGAGAGAAAAGAGAGAGAAAGTGTGAGAGAAGTGGGAGAATCTCCTTGCTATTTTACCCTGCTACTCTACAGGCTTAACCACACCATTCTAATCGTTTTTCTGGTGATTTCAACTTCATTTCTAGGTAAGAAAACCATAACCCTAATCTGATTTAGGGTTTCAATTGATTCAATTAGCGAAATAGCTAACACTACTTGTGCTTTAGGTCGTTATACTGTCGTGGGAGAAGCGTTAGCATTCCTACCAAATTTATTACGCTTCTACGGCGTAAGGTGCGGACTTTAGGTGTATAGGTTATGGTTTTCAAGGCTTTCAATGTCGGTGAATGATTTATAACTGACAAGGGTGCTATTATACATGCAAAATGCGTCGTCTGTTTTGTCATACGAGTTTATATGAGATATGTAGGATTTAGGCTATTCTATGCATATGTTGAGATGTTTGTTTTTGTTTGAAATTTGGATTTGTGCTTAACATGTTTAATTGTCGTGAATATATGCTTAATGCATGTGTGACAATTTCTTAGCGAAAGGACTTGCCCTAAATCATGTCACGGCAAAAGTACGTTATATGTGATAAATGTGTAGCCCAAGTGTTTGTGGAAATGCTTAAGTAAACACAGATCTCGGATTCATGCATGCCATGATTTCCATCGTGGGTATACACATTTGATATATGGGGCAGCTCCCTAGTGAAAGGATTTGGCCTAGCACATGTACAATTCATCATATATCATGTATGATGATGTTTGAAGTTTATGTGTTTGTGAAAATGCCTAAATGTGCTAGCGATCATCTAGTACACTTTGTGTGCGGCTCGAGATACAAATCTCAGTCACCTTAATTGTGTGAATGATTTCCTACATGTACGCTTTATAGTAAATTTTTTTTACTTATGCAATGATTGTGTATAAAATCATATTTGTGTTGTAATATGCTTTGATAGTTGATGTTGTTTCATAATATGCTTATGTGATTGAACTTCTTGAACCATGGAATCCATTATGGTGGATTGTCTCACATGATTATATGATGAATGGATTGAGTTTGGGACTATGATGTAGTCCAGGCAATCGATAACGGAAATAAATTTGTGGCTGAGATTCATTCGCCTTATGAGATGTGTTCGACAAACCCGAGTCATACTTCGGTTAGCGGCAGTGGTTAGGCCACACAAAGTGTTTGCGCTTCATGTCGTTCAATTGGTCGTACGCTCGAGCTAGCCGAGCTCGTCAAGTAACCCAATCTGTCTTATGTATGTTCACCATGTATCGGACGCCTCTATTAAACCTAAGGTACCAAGCTTATCAGTGGAATCCCGTTAACCATGGTACCTCGATCCACTAAGACTCATGAGTCGGACATGGTGGTATGGGACACCATGGTCGAGCTGTCGGCCTACGCTGGGGCCACGAGCCTCTCCGTAGTGACCATTGAGCAACTAGACTCGTGAGCCGATTATGGTGGTATGAGACACTATATTCGAGCTGTCGGCCTACATTGATAAGGTGATGGGGGAGTGGTACAACGATTTCGTGTAACAGCCCTAACAGCCCTTTGTAGCGACCTCGAGCGTACTCTGAGTTTACATGGAGGCGACGACCCTTCCGTAGCAACAAGAGTACAAAACTAGGCCTGTATTGATAAGGTGATGAGGGAATGGTGTAACGATTCCGTGTAACGGCCCTGACAGCCCTTACAGCGACCTAGAAACAAACCATCGTATGAGATTATCTAGGATTGACGACCCTAGAATGGAACATGTTTGGGAATGATATAAGGGAGGTACCCTAGTTTCCCAATACTGTTATTTGAAATGGACTAATAATAACTCGGTAATCATGCTCATCATCGCATTGCATGTGCCTGGAAGATGTGGAGCATTGAGGGATGAACGCATGCCGCAGATGTAAGATGGTGCCGTATGAGGGTGGTTAGGCGAGAGGCATGCATCACGACTGCATTTCATACTTGCATTAACAAGAGTACTTAAGATTGTTGATTGTACTGCTTTATCATTACTGCTTGACTGATTTGATAACATGTTAACCTATGTTTTATTGTTCCACTGAGTTAGCTACTCACTCCCACGTTACGGGACGGTGTTCTGGACACCCACCAGACTCTGTCTTAGGTGCAGGTACCGACGATGCACAAGAGGCTGAGCCTGATTATGAGGATGATCAGGATGAGTTTTCCTTCATGCAGTTCTCCGGCAGCTTTGCTTAGGCTAACCGGATTTACGGGGCAACTGGGCTATCACGACAGTTGGACTAATTTTTTTTTGACATTTTGTTTTGATTCAGTACATGTATATGATGACTCAGAGAAGTATTCATACTTTGAAGACAGATCAAAATCGTTTTGTTTTTATATACATCTACATACATCTTTTAGTCTTCCGCTTGCGTTTTGTACAATGATCTGGAGTATGGATTACTGTTTTGGTATAATCTCACTCATGTTTATTGCACTAACATAGACAACATTTAATCATCATTCTCTATGTTGCATAAGTGATGTTTTGGAACTCGAGAGTTGAGTTGCTACTCGACCCTCGAATTTCAGGGCGTTACAATACATCATGGGTAGGTCCCACCGTCCACGTGGACGGTGAGGATATAACACTTACATCACGTAGGGCCCCACAGAACTTGTTGACGTAATACAACAGTTATATAGATGGTGGGAGGTACAGCAACCGTCCCACGTGGGGTGGGTCACGCCGTTCAAGCAACGGACAGTTGATAAAACACATAGATCACATGAGCTCCACCGTTGGAGACAGAACCATCAAGGTGGGGTCCACATGTGGCCACCCCACACGTGAAATACATGAATGCTGGTGGGGTCCACATAACATAGATGGACGGTGTGTATAAAACACATACATCATGACAGCCCACAGTGCTTACTAACGTCAATTTCAGCAACTATATGCTGTTGGGCTGCTGCCCAGCAGCCCAACAGATGGACGGTGCAGATGAGGTGGTCCACACGCGTGGACACCACATGCCATCAAGGCGGGCCCCACGGCTGATGACCAGCATGGGTAAAACACATACATCACGCGGCCTCATGGCCTGGACGGTGTGGATTTCACACATACAGCATGGTGGGTCCCACTCCACATATCATCATCATCATCATCAAAAGAAAAGTAGAGAGAGCGGTGAGATGGAGAGACCCCGCCACTATGGGCCCCTCTTTGTTTATAACACATACATCAAAATGGGTCCCATCACAAGTGGGCCCTCAAATGAAAATCAATGGTAGATATCCTAAAATCAAACACCATTTACTCCTCTTCTTGGATCCATGGCAAGCTAAGCTCCTTGGCTTCTTTAATGGTAGATGATTAAGGTTGAAGGGTTGAGATGAGGGTTTTGGGGGTAGGAAGTGGGCCACACCTAGCTTCTCCTTGGGAGGCTTGGATGATTGCTCTCTCCACTTTGGTTGCTTGGAAAAATGGGCAGGTAAGAGAGAGAGAGAGTGTGTGTGAGAGAGAGAGAAAGAAGTTGTAAGGGAGAGGGATGGGTGTGATGGGTGAGTGATAGGTGTACTTGACTTGAGAGGTATAAGTTGTGTTGACTTTGGGGAAGAGAGAGGTATGGGTGATTGATGGGTTGTACTTGATTGATTGATTTGATGTTTGGCAAAGATTTTCTTATGTTTTGCAATGCGCGGCGTTTTTCCTTAAAATAAATGCGGGCCCACAACTCCTGGCCTAGGTATCGCATCGGTGCGCAAGATGCGATGTTGGAACCACGACGACGGCGCGGTCGCAAGAGTATAAGTCTCGGGTCGAGTCGACTCAAATCGACAGAATGCGACTTAGGGTCGTGCGCAAATGTTATCTATACGTCGCGGGTTGCTCGAATTTGACAGGGAGGATCGCGGAAGTCTACGAAACGGTATGGTTTAGGATATGGGCCTTATAGCTGTTTGTATAAAATTCACTTGGACCAAAAGATATTTATTCCTATTAGATATTTTACTACGAAAAAACAGGGCAACGCCGACGGCTAAAAACTGTCGACAATGAGCTTTCCCGACGGCTAAAATGCATTTTTACGGTTCATTTTAGGGCATGATACCAAAAAGAAGGTAGATCTTTGAGTGGAACACACCTGGTATACGATTAATCTCTATTGTTTCCTACGGTGGTCCACTTGGGCTTTCGATCTCTCTTTATTTAGCTCATGCCCTAACTTGAGCTGTCAAAATGGATGGATAGCTTGGATAAAACACACGTATTGTGGTGGGCCTCATAGACCACTTTTTTTTTTTTTTCTAAGTGCACTTGCAAAAGGTTTAATAACTTAGTGCCTTTGCCGATGGCTAAAAGTCGTCGGAGAAAGCATTACATGACCATCGGTGTTGGTCATTTTTTTGGTAGTGTTTACTTCATCTTGTTAGCTCATTTCCACACTAAAGGAAACATTAGGAGAAAGACATCTACCATTGATTTTCATAGCCCATCATGATAATTACATGATATACACTCCACACAAAAATTTAGGCATGTGCTTGGAAAATTGTATCCAATTGTGATTCACTTGGGTCACACCAATGAAAATTGTTAATACACCGGCATAGTAGCCTGTATATGTATAATGTTTCTAATCATGTAGTCCACCTTGCATTTTGGGATCCTTGCCTAATATAGGGTAACAAACCTATTAGTTGAGGTGGACTTTACATGAAATCACGGTAGGGCCACCCAAGCCACTAACCCATTTGCTCTTACGGAGCCTATGACAGAGAAACTAAAATGATATATATATATTATATATATATATATATATATATATATATATATATATGTGTGTGTGTGTGTGTGTGTGTGTGTGTGTGTGTGTGTGTGTGGAAATGCATGGTACTATAAGGTCGACCTTATGGGAACTTCCCATGAGGTCGAGCTGTGTGGGCCCCATCATGATATGGGTCGAACATCTATCTCATCAGTCAGATGCACCATTCCATGGTGGGCCATGGGCTTAAAATTCAAGTCAATCCATGACTTGGGTGGCCACACCACATACAACAGTTGAGAGGAATTACCCTCCCATTAAAACAGTCATAATCATTTATTGGGAACACTGAGATGTGGTTCACAAATCCAGCCCATCCATTTTGTGTGTCCCACTTAGATGATGGGTTAGACCAAGTTTCAGTCGCATATCCAAGAATCAGGTGGGTCCCACCAAATGCTTTTATATGGTTTAGCCATTTCTTCACTTGGTTTTAGATGGTATGGCCCACCTGAGTTCAGTGTATGGCTGATTTTTGGGATATCCCGTAACCTAAAGGGGACCCATTAAATGCATGGTGTTGGTGTTTGACACACATCACGGTGGGGCCCACGCAACTTCCCACGAGGTCGACCTTATAGTACCATTATATATATATATATTGATTGATGAGGTAGCTTTCTTAAAAACATATCAGAACATACATTTCTTATTATTAGTTTTTGTAAAATTCTCAAGAATAAAATTAAGGTTTTGCAAGGTGGGATTCACCCCTCTCACACACGCATTCACATCTGCTATGTGTTAGAAAATTGGAACCTTTCATGTACCTGGGAATCATGAGAAACCTACTATATATACTACATTTTCGGGCCTATTAGATCGTTGAGTAGGCTGTAATTTTATTATTATTTTTTTTCTTTTAAAGATCAGCAGAAATATTTTTACTTCTAAAAGGGCCGAGAGTCAAAATAATAAGGCGAGCAAACCTCAATGAAAACAAAAGGACCCGCTAACATGAGTAGGCTGCTATGTTACTCCCTGACATATAATTATTACTAAATGTTAACTAAAATGAGATGAAATCATTTTTTAAGAGTATCAAACCAGGCCTTATGTTCTAATCCAGCTGATGGTATGCTTAAGATGCTGAGGCCGCTTGTTAAGAGGAAAAATGTGTTGCTGGATCCTTACTGTTGCTGTTGCTCGGGTGGTAGACTCTCAGGAGTTTCAACACCCGGTCAAGGGAGTATCCATAGGTGTCGAAATCCCACTACGGCGTGAGTGTGTGGGGGTGTGTATGCGTGTGTTAAAAAATAAATAAATAAAGAGAGAAAAATGTGTTAAAACTCACTTTTAGTGGCACCCAAATAATCCCTTTGGCCCGTTTGGATGAAACAAAATCATGGTTGAACGCCTTTCTATTATCGAAGGATCACGTGCGGAAATATAGGTGGAGGTTCGCTATGTTCACAAGCTATCAGACCACCGTCTACGTGAACTCTATTCACAAAATATGTGAAAACGTGAGGACCAGCGAGATAGTTGGTGTCAAAGCTCTGTGGGCCCCACCATGATGTATGTGTTTTATCCCTGTTGTCCATCCATTTTCCAACACATTTTAGGACATGATCCCAAAAATGAGGAAGATCCAAAGTTAAAGTGAACCAAACTATAGTAAATAATGGGAATTGAATGATTACCATTGAAAACTTCCTAAGTCCACCGCAATGTTTATTTTCCATCCAATCTATTCATAAAGTCATGTAATTTAACCTGAATGAAGGAAAAACAAAAATAAGTTTTGTATCTTATCATTTTTTAGGCCCATGTCATAAAATCAGCTGACAAAATGTATAAACGACGTAGATAAAACACATACATCATGGCAGGGCCATAGAGTTTTGACACTGGCTGGTGTTGGAATCACCAGCCAAACGGTGTCCAAGAGGTGGCCCATGATGGAAGCGGATTGGCTGGTGTACCACACACCATCTATATAGCTGGTGTAGGTACGTGAGTTACGTGTTGTGAGAAGACGAGTGCTGACGCTCGGAGATCAAAGTTACATGGCCCCACAATGATGTATTTATTATATTCACCCCGTTCATCCATTTTTCGAGATCGTTTTAGAGTACCATCCAAAAAATGAATCATATCCAAAGATCAATTGGACCACACCACAAATAGAAGCTGAGATAATGACTTTTACTGTTAAAATATTTTTAAGGCCACCATAATGTTTATTTTCCATCCAATATGTTCATAATGTCACAAAGACCCGGATGAAGAGGAAAAACAAATTTCATATGGATTCAAAACTTCTGTGAACCCCAAAAGGGTTTCACTGGCACACGTTCAATCCCCCACTGCTTTTTCAGTGTGGTCCAATTTAGCTTTAGGTTTGTTTTATTTTTCATGAGCTGTGAAGGGAGGAGAGGGTCTCAAGCCTTATGACGAGCTCACAAAATGGATGGACAGTTTGGATATAACACATATCTCATGATGCGACCCGCAGAACATGCTGACATCGATACACAGCTATATAGTTGGTGTGTCCGTGTGTGGTACACCAGCCGATCCGCTTCCGCTCATGACACCAGAAGATGGGGCCACCGTAAAGCTGACCGGACCCTCTTGTCAGTCTATTCATTAAGTTGGCCCCCTTCCTGAGAGAAATGAAATACTTTAGATTTGTGAAAGAAACTAACCCGACCTGTCCACATCTCCCTCCCCAAAAACGTGCAGTATGGAAACCCTCTCCTACCTTCTCTTGTATTGGTAGAGACAATAATAAGATACTTAAACAAGATGATAAGGTGGTTTCCTTCATTAAAGCTCGTCCATTTATCATGTGGACCACTCTTCTCTGAAAACCATGAGCGGTATGAAAGAACTCGCTGACTTTCGTGTCAAAATAATACATTTATTTTATACACAATCTTCGTAAGCATTCAATCCCATGACCTCAATGTTGAAACAAAGTTCATTTACCATGGAGTTATGGAGCCAGACTCACATGCTACCACATATGTCAAGCAGTTGGCCACATTTCTTACAGTTTGGATGTTAACCCCATTCCATGTCAAGCATACAAGAAGAAATAAAATGCTCTACAACTTCCGTAAAATAAATGTATTCTATAACTCTTTTGTGTGGGGCCCACCTTGATGCTTTCATGGCATCCAATTGGTATATAAGGGCTATAGCACTTATGAAACTTAAAATAAAATATTTTTTTTTAAAAAAAACGGATCTAACTATCATGTTGATTGTTGATGTCGAAATCTGGAGCACTCTCCGCTCCTCGGATGGACCCTGGTCTGCACAAAAGGTTAGCAAAGAAGACCCTGGCTAAGCCGAGGGACCCTCCGATGCCTAAGTTAGGTCAAGGGAATCAGGGTCTATGTTGGAAGGATAGAGGGAGAGCAAGATGTTGCGTACCTGTGGTGACGGGGTCATAGACTATTTATATCTGATGGTTAAGAGGTCCGGGTTCGACAATCTCAGCGCCATCAGGGGGATTCCCGAATCGTGGAGATATCGCCCGTAATCTGCAGATCGTGTAACACGTAAGGCGCATAATGCGCATAATCGGACGGAGTTTTCGGCCATGTCTGGTTATGGCAGTTTCCTTATTTGGCAAACGGGACCTTAACATCTACTCGGCTCGGCTCAGCCAAAGGTCATTTAACCTTGGAGTTATCTTTGATGCGTATCTTGTTGAACTCGGGTGCTTTGTAGGTCTGAGCCGATATCTCGATGGGGCTTCGAGGCGAAGGTTTTGCCATAGGTGAAGTTGGCGAATGAGTAGTTCTCGCGAGGTGTTTAGTACGCAGTTTTTATGTCCGCTCGGATACCGCTCAGACCTGCGGCCGTGGTGAAGGTATTCTGAATGCCATCTCTCTGGAGTGCTCATATCAGGACGGACGGGTTAGGCCTCGGATGCTGATCCCGCTAGTCGGTTTTGCTCGGTTCTTTGTCCTCGGCTCTCATGCAGACTCGGATCTTCCCCTAACAGAAGCCCCCTACTCTTCGAGTTTACTTGTGGACTCGGAGAGTAATCATGCGGGAGTTACTCCCACCCATGCCGCAGTAATGATCTTTCAAAATTGAAGCGTCACATCTTGGGATTTTGCGCATGCGGGACGTTTTCGAGGAGACGTGTGACGACGGTTACGATCCCGGATGACTGTCCGCCTATGAGGGGCCGCCGCATAAGCACGAGGGGAGATGTACGGGGCGACTTCCTCTGCCCGGGCGTCGCCTCGATTGTCGCACTCGCGACAAACGAGGCAGAAAGCGTTACGCCTGGCAGAGTTTGGGCCAATGATGTTTCGTCACGTTAGTTCTCGACTCAGCTCGCGCTGGCTCGGCCACAGACATTAATGCTTGCCAATTAATGCCAAGATCTTCAGGGGTATATATATATAAACCCCTTCTGAAGAATGTTGCTCATTTCTGCTTCCTGCGATCCACTTGCTACAGGAGAAGGCGATTCCGACCGATCTTCATTCCTTAGTGAGAGCGAT
Source organism: Magnolia officinalis (assembly GCA_021015155.1). Classification (NCBI taxonomy): domain Eukaryota; kingdom Viridiplantae; phylum Streptophyta; class Magnoliopsida; order Magnoliales; family Magnoliaceae; genus Magnolia; species Magnolia officinalis. Next base: position 60,809,165 of record JAJHSJ010000011.1, read on the forward strand.
TTTCGGCTAGTGCTCAATGAGTCTTGCTTTCACACTTCTCCTTCTCTTCAAAAGATGTCTTCTGACCTGGATTCGGTCCATAATTCCGACGGAGGTTCCGAGTCGGATAGTTCCGGCAGTAGGAGAGGGGCCTCTGAGGGCCCATTTGAAGTCGTCCCTCTATATCCCCCTCCCCGAAGATTGAAGGAGGCAGGGGCTTGGACCCGCCGAGCCCAAAAGAGGGGTGTCGCACGACCCCCCAGGGCCGCGGTGGCCAGGACTAGAGAGATGCCGCCGAGTGATAGGGTCTCGGAGGTAATCCCAGGGGGCTCTGTGATTACAGAGTCCTAAATAGAGTGGATCCGTTCGGAGTTTGAGATTCCCGACTCCGTCCGGATCAGGGCCCCAGAGCCCACCGATGCGGCTGGCGCCCCTGCAGACGAGGAGATTGCCATTTTCCTCTACGCCCTGCAGTGTGGACTCCGACTCACCTGCACCCTTTCATCCGAGCTTTGGCGGCTTATTTGGGACTGACGCATAGACAGTTCGCCCCTAACGCCTAGAAGGTGTCAATTTCTGCCTTCATCATCTGGCGCCAAGTCGGGAATCCAGAACTAACCCCCGCAGAGCTGATGAACCTGTACCAGGCTAAGCACGACAACAATGAGCCATGGTATTATGCGACCAGAGGAAGTAAGGGGTCAGGGCTTGTCTTGGATCTTCCGACATCTAACAAAGATTGGAAGAACAAGTGGTTCTGGGCCGCAGGTGACTGGGAAGCGTCGGCTGCGGAGATGAGGACACTGACATATCGGGTCCCTACCAAATTCACTATTCCAGGTCGAATCATGCAACTTTTTCTTCATTTCATTGTCCTTGTTTTGGTATAGACTCATGGTTTTCCTCATTTTTTGTAATCTTTGCGCAGAACCTGCCTTTCCTCTCCTCGGACCAGAAGAACCAGATAGCCAAAGTCAGGGCACGGTCGGGGGAACTTCATTCCTGGTTGGGTTTGATTATGGCCTTCAATCTTCACCTGTCTGGATTGTGTCGATCTCAGTCGCGGCCTTCTTCCTTCAGTGAGTTTCCTTATTTTCAAGTCTCCCTTTCATTATTTCTATTTTGTCTCTAACTGGTATTTTTGATACGTAGGCATGGCCGAAGCTTCTGGTTCTCGGAAAAGGAAAACGGCCCCGACAGCGGAGGAGTTGCTGACGACCGAGCTACAGATGAAGGTTGTTTGGAGGAAGAAAGTTGTGGCCCGCGGAGTTGGTTCCTCGGTCCTTGTTCCGACTGTTGAGGCTCGGGATACAGCTCGATTTCTTGCCGCTCAGATTGCCTCTGCTCAGGATACAGCTCCATTTCCTGCTGTTGTCTCATCGGCGGTAGGGCCATCTGCAATTGTGTCCCCTGTCATGGCACCTCTGAACGTATCAGCTCGGGTCGAGGTGCTCTCTGATACGACCATGGTTGCGGTGCTTGCCGATACGACCATGGCCGCGGCTGCTCCCGTGACGAGTACAGGCCCCCACTCACCTTCCTTCACAGCCATTCTTCCTACTGAGGGGCTTCACTTGGAAGCCCCCTCCAGAGCCGCCCCTTCATCCTTCGAGCGGGACGAGGTTGTTCGGATGGCTGATGCCATGATTGCTCCCCAAGGCAATGATGGGGCAGAACAGGATATTGGGCGTGAGGCTCAGCCCTCAGCGAGCAGTCAGACAGGGGTCGGTGAGACCGCTGATTCGGCCCGGGCGGGGCCGAGCGGAGAAAGGTTTGAGCAGGGTTACCATTTATCATGCTTGGTACCCTGGGCTACTAAACATGCTCCGGAGGAGGATATAGTCTGAACACTTGGAAAATCGGACACCTCCTTTCTGAACGATTTGGTTTCCGTATTCTATACGGTAATTTTGTCAACTTTTCTTGTCGATTTACATTCTATTTCTGCTAAAGACTCACTTTCTTGCCTTTGTTCAGTCTGACGTGAAGGTTCTTTTGGTTCGGGAGAGAATAAAGGAGCTGGAGCGGAGAGACACAGAGGCAGGAATTCTTAGGGCTAAGGTTGAAGCCCTACGGGGTGAAGCCGCCTCCTTCCAACTGGAACGTGACGAGCTGCATCGGCAGCTTGAAGACGGAAGGGCCAAGGAGCATCATTTGCAAGAAGCAAAGGGTAGGCTCAAGGCTGAAGGACTTCGGCTCCAAGGGGTCGTGAAGGACCTCAAGAGCCGGAATGATGCAGTCACAGCCGAACTTGCTCGAGCCAGGGATCATGCTGATACCCTTGCCGGGGAGAATACCCGGATCAGTGAGCTCCTAGAGCGGACTAAGGTCGAGGCCGCTGAAGAAATGAGCCGAGCCGTCTCTCTAGCGAAGGAGACTCAACGAACCGAGGACGAGGCTTCTCGGACTGCAGCGGTGGCTGCGACAGTAGCCGCGTATAAAACTTTGAAAGAGAGGGACGTCGAAGCTGCCAAGTTCTTTAATCGTGGCTTTGATGAGTGTCTTGTCGCGGTTCAAAACTTGTATCCAGACCTCGACCTCGACCCCTTACTACCTGAAGATGAGGATGAAAATACTGCCGAGGTGACTCGTCCGAACCAGGCCACCGATTCCTAGGCGCCTCCGACGACCTAAAGAGTTTTTTCCTTTTTTTTTGTATACTTTGTAATGACGTACTGTGTAATGAACCTTTCTGGCTTAAATGGAACTGATTTTGAACAAAATTTCGTGTATTGTTGAGTGTGACTCTACGCGGTTGATGAACCGATTTTCTTTTGAATGAGTGTTTGAGTTGTTTATTTGACATGTTAACCTGTTAAAATTTCGTCGCTTAGTCCGACCCTTGGGGGCGGCTCGATTTGCCTTCGTTAATGGCCTTTCGTATTGGTTGAACTAACCTCCCTGATTGGGGATTGGACTTCTCTTTTAGGTTTTTATCCCAGATTAGGGGGGAATCTTTGTGGAAGTTGGTCCGTCTCCGCTGCTGGGGGAGTCGGATCGACTCTTGGCTTTTTCCCCCCGGCTAAGGGGGAATGCCTTTGTAGAAATTGGTTCGACTCCTGCTGGGGGTCGGATCGCCTCTTGGCTTTTTCCCCTGGCTAAGGGATGCCTTTGTAGAAATTGGTCTGACTCCTGCTGGGGAATCGGATCGTCTCTTGGCTTTTTCCCCCCGGCTAAGGGGGAATGCCTTTGTAGAAATTGGTTCGCTTATGTAAAAGTAGAGGATTTTATTGAGAGCCTTAAAGGCTAGTGGCTTGGAGGCGTACATTTATTCATGACCTTAAAGGTTTGCCGCTCGGAGGTCATCTCATTAGGGATAATACACCTTCAGATGCTCGGCATTCCAAGGGTGAGGGAGTTGACGGCCCTCGAGATCTTCCAGATGGTAAGACCCCGGTTTCGTTGAACGGACCACCCGATAGGGGCCTTCCCAGTTAGGTCTGAATGGTCCGACACCCGGCTCAGCAGTATTCTGAAAGACTCGACGAAGGACCAAGTTGCCTGGCCTAAATCGTCTGCCCTTAACATTGGAATTGTAGAATCAGGCCACCTATTGTTGTCGAGCGGCGACGCGGAGTCTGGAAACATCCCTAACTTCTTCGAGCAGGTCCAGGTTGGCCGCGATCTACTCGACGTTTCGATCCTCTTTGAAATTTTAGACCCGAACCGTGGGGAGACCGATTTCCACTGGCACCATTGCTTCCGAGCTGTAAGAGAGTGAAAAGGGAGTCTCCCCCATCGAAGACTGAGCGGTAGTCCTGTAGGCCCAAAGGACGAATGGGAGCGCTCCTCAGCCCAGTTGTCTTTTGCCTTTTCCAGTTTAGTTTTGAGATGATGCTTAATAACCTTATTGACCGCCTTCACCTATCTATTTGACTGTGGGTGCCGAGGTGACGAATACGCATTTATGATGCCAAGCCCCCGACACAGACCTCAAAATTTATCATTATCCAACTGTCGGCCATTGTCAGATACGATCGTTCGCGGGATTCCGAACCGACAGATAATATTCTTCCACACGAAATCTACCACCTTCCGCTCGGTAATCTTCACCACAGGCTCAGCTTCGACCCATTTAGTGAAATAGTCGAAAGCAACAATCGCGAACTTGACCTGTCCCTTCTCTATACGCAAAGGACCGATGATGTCGATCCCCCATTGGGCGAATGGCCATGGCCCGCTCATGGGAGTCATCTCTTCGGCCGGTTGTCTTGGCACGGCCGCATACCGTTGACACTTATCATACTTCTGAACATAATCCTTCGAGTCTTGTTTGAGGGTTGGCCAGAAGTACCCTTGACGAAGTATTTTCAGGGCCAGGGCTCGGCTACCAGAATGATTTTCGCAGATCCCTTTGTGAATTTCTCGGATCATGTAATCGGCTTCATCTGGTCGGAGGCATCTAAGGTAAGGTTGAGAATACCCCTTCTTATATAACACTCCATCCAGTATGACATATTGGGCCGCTCGGACTCTCAACCGCTTCGCTTCTAGCTTATCTGAAGGGACTCCGCCGGATGAGAGGTAATCGAAGATCGGGTCCATCCAGCTCGAGATGGCATGAACGAGGTTGATCTTTTCTGACTGGTTGATGCTCGGATGTTCAACGAACTCAACGAGGACGAACAGCGGGATTTTACCTTCAAAGGCCGAGGCGAGTCTTGATAGGGTGTTGGCCCATGAGTTTTCTACTCTAGGGATCTGTCGGATCGTACAACTCCAAAATCTCTCAATTAGTCCCCTCGCCTCGTTGAGGTAGGCGATCATTCGAGTATCCTTGGCTTCGTACTCGGAAGAGATGTGATTCACCACCAGCTGTGAATCGCTTCGGACTTGGAGTGTCTGAACCCCTAGACTTGCTTCTAACCTCAACCCGGCTAACAGTGCCTCGTATTCTGCTTCGTTATTTGATGCTTTGAACCCGAGCCTGATCGCGTATTGGACTGTTGTGGAATCGAGTGCTACCAAGACGATTCCGACTCCCGCCCCTCTGACGTTGGATGACCCATCGACATAGAGGACCCATCCCAGAGTCGATTCAACTTCTTGATTGTTCTGAAGAACGGGTGGAGTCATTTCGATTTCCGTACTGACTTCGTCCGTGCTCGGGGTTGTGAACTCGGCAATGAAATTGGCCACAGCTTGACACTTGATTGCTGTCCTCGGACGGAATTGGATGTCGAATTCTCCAAGCTCAATTGCCCACTTGGTTATCCGACCGGACACCTCGGGCCTCTGGAGAACTTGTCTTAAGGGAGAATCGGTTAGTACAATAATAAAGTGAGCCTGGAAATAAGGTCGTAACCTCCGAGCTAAAATAACAAGGCAAAGTGCTAACTTCTCCAGAGACGGATATCTCGTTTCGGCAGGTACCATGGCCTTGCTTACATAATACATCGGGTACTGCTTGCCCCTAACTTCTCTAATCAAGGCCGAGCTGACGGCTGAGGTGGATACCACGAGGTAGAGGAGTAGGGGTTCTCCTTCTTCAGGTTTGGATAACAGAGAGGGCGAGCCTAAATACCTTTTTAGTTGCTGGAAGGCTTGCTCACATTCTGGTGTCCATTCTGCTTTCTTATGACCTTTCAGCTGCTGAAAGAAGGGGAGGCATTTATCAGTCGCCCTGGAAATGAAGCATCCGAGCGTAACAATCCTTCCCGTAAGGCATTGTATATCTTTAATGGTCCGAGGCGAGTTCATGTCGAGGAGAGCCTTGATCTTGTCGGGATTGGCCTCGATACCTCGCTGACTGACCTGGAACCCAAGGAACTTTCCTGATTCGACTCCGAATACGCATTTAGCAGGGTTCAACTTCATCTGGTATTCTCGGAGGACACTGAATGTGTCTCCGAGGTCTGTAAGATGATCGGATGCTCTGACGCTTTTTACTAACATGTCGTCAACGTAGACCTCCATAGAGCGTCTGATCTGTTTAGCGAACATTTGATTTACCAGTCTCTGGTATGTTGCCCCAGCGTTTTTCAGGCCGAAAGGCATGACCCGGTAACAGTAGAGCCCCTTGTCGGTGACGAAGGTGGTCTTTTGCCTATTTGGGGGATGCATGGCAATCTGATTATATCCGGAATAGGCATCCAGGAAAGAGAGTAACTCATGCCCCGTTGTGCTGTCCACCAGCTGATCAATCCGAGGCAGCGAAAAACTATCTTTTGGGCAGGCTTTGTTCAGATCCGAGTAATCTACGCAGACCCGCCATTTTCCATTGGCTTTCTTCACGAGGACTACATTTGCGATCCGATTGGGATAATGCACTTCTATAAATCCTGCGTTGAGCAGGACGGAGACCTCGTCAGCTATTGCCTCATACCGTTCGGCATCGAACGGCCTTCTTTTCTGCTTGATGGGTTTATGATCTGAATCCACATTTAACCTATGAACCATCACTTCCGGGAAAATCCCGGGCATATCTTGGTAAGACCATGCAAAGACGTCTCTGTGCTGTCGCAGGAATGTTAGGACTTCGTGCCGCTGTTCAGGATTTAGTGACGTTCTGAGTTGAACCGTTCTGCTCGGATCAGTTTCATCAAGCGGCACCTTCTCTAGGTCTTCTACGGACGAGCACTCCACAGGCCCTCTGGGGTTTAGGACATTGATAAAAAGCGCTTGTTTAACCGACCCCTTCTTTACCGCCACCGCATAACATCTCCGAGCTTCTCACTGATCGCCTCGGAGGTAGCCTATCCCACCTTCAGCGTGGAATTTCATCATCAGGTGGTAAATAGAAACAACCGTTCTCATTGTATTGAGAGAAAATCTACCTAGGATAACGTTGTGTACAGATGACACATTTACAACTAAGAAGTCCACCATAAGTGTGACTTGATGTTGTCCTTCTCCCACAGTCACTGGGAGGAAAATGGCTCCTTTAAAAATCACCCTCTCTCCGGCAAAGCCGTGCAAAGGGGTCTGCACAGGTCTGAGATTAGACCGAGGAATCCTCATTCTTTTAAAAGCTTCGGAGTAAAGTACATCAGCCGAACTCCGGATGTCGACTAAGATACGGTACACTTTACGATTCCCCATAGTCATGGTGACTACTAAGGCGTCATCGTGTGGGTGCTAAATCCCGCACGCATCTTCTTCCGTGAAAGTCAGAGTGCACAGACTAACTCGAAGTTCCTTACTAAACCATTCGGTCAAATGGACGTAGTGTTCTGGCTCGGACTTCGTGCCCTATTCGAATCTCCCCCCCAGACGATCCCCCGAAGATAGTGCAGATTTCGGCGGGCTCTTCCGCGGCGTTATTTTGCTGCTTCCGCTCCCTTTCCTCTCTTCGAGGAGCTTTTCCTTTGCGTATCGACACAGGTGTCCTTTCCGAATGAGAGCTTCAATCTCATCCTTAAGGTCAACACAGTCATCCGTGTTGTGGCCGTGGTCACGATGGAAACGGCAGTACTTGCGTTTGTCTCGATGATCCGGATCGGCTCTCATGCAGACGAGCCAGTTCAATAACTTCTCTCCTCGGATGTCCAGTAAGATCTGTTCCGGAGACGTGTTAAGGGGGGTGTAGGAGTGAAATTTTCCTTCTGGTCTCCCGCTCGGGTGACGATCGCGAGAGGTGCGTTCATCGGTCCCTCTGTTAGACGTATGAGATTCCTCGTTCCTGGGCCTCTTCCCCTTACCATTCGGCTCGGTCACTTAGACACTTTTACAGGCATTGGTGAATTCTTTCGCGTTGGTATACTTCTGAGCTCTGGCCACAAGTTCAGTCAGTGTCTTTGGTGGATTTTTCCCGATAGAGAAGGTGAACTTACCTTCTTTCAAGCCACTGAACATAGCGGCGAGGGCCATTTTATCATCATAGTCTTCCACTAATAACGCTTCCTCGTTGAAGCGAGCGATGTAATCCTTCAACGACTCCTTCAGTCCCTGCTTGATAGTGAGCAGGCGAGTGTTGGGCTTTCGACTTCTCTTACCGCTGATGAACTGGGTTAGGAATAGTCGGCTCAGCTCTGCGAAGGAACTGACGGAGTTTGGTTTGAGTTGCCGATACCAACTCCGAGCGGATCCCGTTAGTGTAATCGAGAACCCTCGGCACATCATTGCATCCGTTGCTGTCTGGATTTGCATCCAAGAGCGGTAGGCTTCTACGTGCTCGGATGGGTCCCCAGATCCAGAATATTGAATGACGGGAGGTATCTAGAACCTCTGAGGCATCACCTCGTTCATGATTTTTGAGATGAAGGGAGGTTCAGTCTCTTCCATCATTGCCTAGACGGCAGCGGGAACTGACGTTAGTTGCTATTTTTTCTCCAGAGCCAAGTACTTGTTGAGCTCCTCGAACCGCTCCTCAAACCGCTCCTCCCATGGATCTCTATTTTCTGCTACAGTCTCTTGGGCATTCTCTTTCCCTGGACTTTTCCTCCCCCTCCTTCGTTCCAACCGGTGACGGAGATCCGTTGGTGCCAGGGCTGAAGTAACCGAGGCATTAGTCGGAGCTCGCATTGTGGTGTTCCGAGCCGAGGGTCGGATTTAAGTCGGAAGAGGGTGCTGACTCGATATGGGCACCTGAGGATGCTGTGGTGCCTCAGACCTCACACTCCTCGGCACGGAATGGGCTTCCACGACCGAGCCAACTGGTTCGGGGACAAGGTCTTCTTGAGCCGGTAACTGCAGCTCCCGTTGCTGCTTCATCCTATTCACTTCATCGTGCAAGGCTTGTATCTCGCCCTACATGGCTCGATACTTGCTTGCCTGGTTGCGCGAACGCTGGGAAGGTCCCGGGGCTGATTCCACATGAAGTAGTGATGAGGAACGAGTTTGTTCATTTTGTTTTGGTTCTGCAACTACTGTTTTCTTCTTCCCTATCGCCATTATTCTCAAGAATAGGAACCTGACTTTTTGTATCAGATTCCCACAGACGGCGCCAAAAAATGTTGATGTCGAAATCTGGAGCACTCTTCGCTCCTCGGATGGACCCTGGTTTGCACAAAAGTTGAGCAAAGGAGACCCTGGCTAAGCCGGGGGACCCTCTGATGCCTAAGTTAGGTCAAGGAATCAGGATCTATGTTGGAAGGATAGAGGGAGATCAAGATGTTGCGTACTTGTGGTGACGGGGTCATAGACTATTTATATCTGATGGTTAAGAGGTCCGGATTCGACAATCTCGGCGCCATCCCATTCCCGAATTGTGGAGATATCACCCGTAATCTGTAGATCGTGTAACACGTAAGGTGCATAATGCGCATAATCGGACGGAGTTTTCAGCCATGTCTGGTTGTGGCAGTTTCCTCATTTGGCAAACGGGACCTTAACATCTAATCGGTTCGGCTCAACCAAAGGTCATTTAACCTTGGAGTTATCTTTGATGCGTATCTTGTTGAACTCGGGTGCTTCGTAAGTCCGAGCCGATATCTCGAATGGTGCTCCGAGGCGAAGGTTTTGTCGTAGGTGAAGTTGGCGAATGAGTAGTTCTCACGCGGTGTTTAGTACGCAGTTTTTAAGTCCGCTCGGATACCACTCAGACCTGCGGCCGTGGTGAAGGTATTCTGAATGTCATCTCTCTGGAGTGCTCATATCAGGACAGACGGGTTAGGCCTCGGATGCTGATCCCGCTAGTCGATTTTGCTCGGTTCTTTGTCCTCGGCTCTCCCCTAACATTGACCATCTACAAATAAGAGGTTTTGGGGCATAGTGGGGCCCATTGTGTTCCTTTTATGTGATGCGATCTCATAATGGGATTCTAAAAAGAATAAGGACATTACAATCTTCAAGTGGGTCATGTATTAAAGTTCAAATATTACATATTTATCTTCTTATATACATTATTTTTTTCATGCATTTAAGTGTTAAATTGAGCTAATAAGATATAATTGTACATACGAGGTGATTTCGAAACCAAAAAAGAATATGTACTTACAATTGAAAGTCCGAACTATGAAGTGTGAGGAATTGAATAATTAAAAACTCTAGGATAAAGATTTCAAGATATAAAGATTTAAGAAAACCAATTTCCAAAGATGGATAAAAGGCGCACACACACACAAAAAAAAAAAAACACTAATAGTTAAATAATAAGAGTAATAGAATGTTTGGTCCGACTGAAAGTGCCAAAAATAGTTCAGCAACAAATAGTGGATTTTAAAACTAATCCGGCTTGACCAAATGTTTTGTTTGTGCGACCGAAGCGTAATAAAAGTGTGCAATTTTGAAGTCGATTCAAAGTTTATGTGAGATTTTTCTATTTAATGAGGTGTTTGAGGCCATTCTAAGGACTAATTAAAGCTTGGGAAAAAGACCAATAGGTAGTAAAGCTTCCACGGCGCCGTTCTTCTTTTTCAATTTTTCGGTTCTAATTTGTATTTCATATTTTTCTTTTATTGTAAGATGTTAGCCATGTTAGGCTAATCTCTTAACTAAGGCTAAGGTATAAAGCTTGTAGTTAATCGCAATATTTAATTTATTTGATTAAATAATGATGGTTTAAATGATAATATTAGATTGATTTGGTTTGAATGTACTTTATAAAAGTTTTTTGAATTATTTATTTTTTTAATTCATTATGAACTCTAGTTACATCGGATGTTTTGATTGAGCAAGTACTTAACTTGATTAGAGAAGGAATCAATGTCAAACAACCATTCACTCCAAAAGCTCAAGCTGTCAGAGTGTGGTGCATCAATGTATATTGAGGGACTTTTATCTCTTCAACAATCAATATGTTCAATTCATTGATTTATTATAGGCTTTAAGGATAATAGATGATTGAATTCCCTGTGATTGAGATCAGAGCCCTTTTTGAGATGATAATTCAATTGAATTCATGTTTTGTTGATGTTTATGATTGGAATTGGTTTATTAGATTTTTTTATTGAAAATGATAGAATTTTGATTCCAATTGAATTATAAGAGTTGAATTAAAAAATTAGATATTGTGATTGTTATAAGTAAATTCTTAAATCCTTAATATTTTTTTAATATTTTTTTAATCCTTCTACATCACTGGAGCAATCCAAAATCTTTTTTAATTCCATAAATCTTTGTTCTAATTGTGTTGCTAACCCAATTTCATGTGGATCGATATCTATCTTACTGAGTTAAAACTATATCACAACCCTACACTTAAAGTTGTCATCTTTTTGGATCAATCAAAATACGGTAGAAAAAAATAATAATAAAGTGAATGATGATATTTTGTTACTCTCTAAAATACATCATTTCATGATATTATAAAGCCATCCTTATCATTCCACTCCACTTGATGTTTGTGAGCAATCCAACCAATCCATCCGTTTTTTCAAATCATGTTAATTAGAACATGAGCCTAAAAAATGAGACAAATCCAAAACTCAAGTGAGCTCTCATATATAACAAGAAATAGTAAGGATTGAACGTCCACCATTAAAACATTCATGGGGCTACAAACAAAAGTTATGAATCGAACAAATATTTTTGTTTTTTCAATCCTTAGTAGGAATGACCGTATGAACAGTATAAATAGCATATAAGCATTAAGGTCGACCACAGGAAGGTTTCAACGGTGGGCATTTCCCTACCTACTTTTTTCTACTGTGCAGTCCAATTGAGTTTTCGATTTTTATTTTTTTTTCATATTTTAAAATGATCCAGCAAAATGGATGTATAAGGTGGATTTCTCGCAAACATCATGGTGGGCCACCTAGCATCATGTCCCGGGAAGTTCCTCAGAGGCAGCCCACCTTTACAACCACTCAAAAACCTCTAAATTTATATCACGTCATGGTTAGATTAGTCAGATTTTCGGGGCATCTAAATTTCTAGGTAGGTGACCCCATGCAATTGGTCGTGACGTGGATACTGATTCAAGGAACCGGAACCACTGTGTCTGGAAGCAAAGGAGGTTCCATGGACGCCATGTTGTTGATGTAGATTTTCGGCACGCCCTCCGTCGGTCTCTGTTCCCTGCACGTAAGAAAGAAAATAGCCGAAGACCCTGGCTCTAGCCAGGGGGACCTCCGATGCTTAAGTCAGTTTCAGTGGTGTACAGAGATGGCGTGTAGAGATGGTGATGTTCCATACCTTTCACTGGGATGGAGGCCCTTTATTTATAAGTTTGAGAGGATCCTATGGTGCCGGGATTCTCCTCCCAATATCTCGGAGATTTGATTTATCTCGCTTTTGGTCTCTATCCAATCCCGAGATCTTTGGGATCGGAGATCCTCCTACGAGATATTCGAAAAGATATCACATCATCTTTCCTTTGTCTGATACGGCCGAAGCTAAGTTGGCCCGACCAAGACTGGGGGTAACTCTGCCCGGTCGAGGCTGACTCAATTTGGATGGCTCGGATTTACGAGGTGAGATTATTGAGCCTTACATGACACACATCCGAATAACTCATTCGTCGTTCCGTGCCGGCTCAATTCGACTCATCTCCTCGATTTACTATCTTTGACTCGGATTCAATATATATCTCGGATGACCGAGATATAAGCCCGAGTCTTCGGACAGCGGCTTTTATCCCCAACAGTAAGCCCCCTTACTCCGGGTGTCGTTCATGGCGCTACGGAGTAATAAGGTTTGGGTTTGAGTCGGTTCGCCATCAAATCCGAGGTAATAATTGAGCATTTAAAGTTTTTTGCGCGATTCCTAACGCGAGACGGTTCGATATCCGAGATTTCGAATGATGACAGCCGTCGAATCGTCTTCTCCGCCTATGAGCGTTGGACACGTAGCTCAAGTACTAATGTCGTCAGCAGGTACTTTCCACGTGTCAAATGAAGGGATCGATGCGTGCGTCGGATCATCTTCGCATTAACTGCCTGCGCCGCGTGGCAATGTTTATAAAAAGGGGGAAAGGGCCCACGATTCATATTTTTACTGCTCAATCCATTTTCCCGCTCCCTCTCTGCAATCCGTTCTTCTTCTTCCAACTGGTCTTTCTTTCCAACCGCAAGCATCTTAGCTTACCGGTATCCGTCTTCTTCCCCCTCGCCGGTGAGTTCTCCCCTTCCTTTTTCATTAACTTAAATGGCAGCGGAAGGTACTTACAGCCCTCGGGAAGGGACATCAGGAGATGAAGGCGAAGCGCAACGTTTTTGGAACGTTACGGAATCGCCTTCTCTTTTAGCGGAAATCGCGGTAGATGCGAACGCTGCTTTCATTTCTGAGAGGAGCGTCGGAACTCCGGCAGAATGCTCCGCTCCGGCGAATCCTTCCGATGGGAGAAGATCCCTTAAAACTCGGCCAGGGAGGCCCAACCTTCTCCTAGATCTAGAGGACGAAGGAGAAGAGGAAGAAGGAGAAAGGTTGTTTGCCGAGGAAACCTCTAGGACGATTTCCCTTAATAGGTTGGTTCCCATCGATAGGTCAGTTTCCGCCGAGGCTGAAGAAGATGAGTCGGAGGACGACCCATGTGGTCCGGTTCCCTCGGTCCTGACTGAGGCTGATTTGGATAGAATTCGAACCGGGTATCACATTCCTGATTCAGTTATTATTCACCTTCCTCGTCCGAACGCCTTACCGGACTCTCCACCTCCCGGGGCAGTAGCAATATTCCAAGTCGCGATGCAATGCGGCCTACGCTTGCCCCTTCAACCCATAGTCCGAGGTGTTTTATCTCGCATTCGGATTGCGCCCGGGCAAGTAGTTCCGAATGGGTGGAGGAACTTGTTCGGATGTGCGGTGCTGTGGGCCGAGTTAGAGCAACCACTGTTGACAGTTGACGAGTTTCTACACTTATATCAAGTACACGTTAACCCGAACTATCCCGGCTTCTACGTGTTTGCTGCTTGGCGAGGCAAGGGTGGTTCCTTAATAACCGACCCTCCCACCTCCAATAAACACTGGAGAGAGCGTTGGTTCTGGGCCAGTGGTCGCTGGGAATCAGCCGATTCTGAGCTTTCCGAGGCCCGTGTGCCTCGGACATTCCATAAAGCAGGTGACTCGGATGTTTCCCTTTCTTTCCGTCCTTTATATACGGATTCTGACTGATTTTTTTTTTCTTTTTGCTAAACAGAAATTCCAAAGACGAGGGAGAAACTGGGATCCAATGCTTTGGCTCGGATCAAGGATTTGAGAGCGCTGAACGCAGCAGATCGATCCTGGAAGGTGCTCTTGCAGCCGGAACGCCTTCATCTCGCAGGTTTAGATTCGGCTGTCACAGGTAATTTAGGAAGTAACTTCAAGCCTCTTTTGGATTTTATCTGATCTGCTTTATCTTTTTTCAGACTTGCCTGAAGCCCGACCCTATCAAAAAACTGTTCCCGAGCCGGTCTCATCTGTCATGACAGAAGCTCGCCCTCTTCCTAAGGCGGTTTCGAAGAAGAAAACTCCTCCGCGTTCAATTCTTCTGTCGGAACCAAGACCGACAAAGAAATTCAAAATTCTACCGAAGGAGAAAGAGACGGCGCCAAAAGAGAAGGAGCCAGCAAGTTCCTCCCCTCCCACTGTCGTCGTAATCCCTGATCCGGATGAAAGGCCAGAAGTGAGGGAAGAGGTCGTGGTTGCTCCTCAAACTACTTCCGAATCAGGACCTGCTGCCACGAAAATACCGAGGCAAAGGGAGGAAGCAAGGACTGAATCCTCCCGCAGAGAAGCAGTACAAGAGGAGCCATCTGCCTTTCACGCGGTCGTGGCGGGAATGGTTCCCTGGGCTTTGGCTCATGGGGGTGAAAAAGATTTCGCCAGCCTTTACAACGCTCCCATGACTCAGACTGTCGGTCATGCGGCGAAGGTGCTATTTAAACTGGCGCCCTGTCTGGTCAAAGCATGTAAAGAATTGGCCTCAGTTCATAAACTGCAGACTCTTTTGGCTGAAGCTGAAGGTCGCCGCGAAATCGCCGAAATCCGAGTCGGCGTTTTAACTGGCGAGGCGGCCCTTGCTCGGAAGGCAGCTGAAGATGTCAAGGCGGAAGCTGCTTCCGCTAGGAGAACTACTGAGAACGCCGAGGCCGACGCCGTGTTTGCCAGGAGAGCTCTCGAGGATTCGCAGGCCGAAGTCGCTCAGATATCGGCCGAAAATAAGCGAATCGTCGAAGTTCATGCTTCTTGCAAGGATAGTCTGGCTCGAGCCAGACTCGAAGCGTCAAAGCTGATCCAACAAGCCCAGGAAGAGGCCCGGGAGGCTGAGAAGGCCAGGGATCAGGCGGTCCAGGGTTTTCTCGAGTCGAAGGAATTCGAGGACGAAAGAGATCGATTATTTCAAAGCGGATATTTGGAATGCCTCGACGATGTGAAGAAGGCGTTCCCCGACCTCGATCTCTCCGGACTTGAAGGAGAGGGAGCCTCGGGTCCCGAGAATCCTGACGATAGTCCTGTTAATGCTGCCGCAGATCCGATTGTCGGGAACGAGACCGATATCGCTGGGATTGCTCCGGAAGTTACTCCCGCCGAGGGACATTAATCCAGACTTCAGTTTATCCCATTTTTTTATTTTTTTTTTAGCATCTATACATGAAGAGCAATTTTGATGTAAACACTTCAACAGAAAAAAAAAAAGAAAATATACTTAGTTTTATTCACACGGCTCGGCTAAAATTTTTTTTTATTTCTGGAGTGTTAAATATCGGACTGCAGATGCCAAGCTAAGGATAATAAATCTTGAGATGCTCTGCGTTCCAAGGATGAGGCAACAGTCGTCCATTTAGATCTTCCAATCGGTATGTCCCTGGTCGGATGGTGCTTGAGATGATATATGGTCCTTCCCAGTTGAGTCCCAATGTGCCCGAACCAGGCTCCTTCGTATTGGAAAATATTTTTCGGAGAACCATATCTCTCGCTCGAAACCGTCTGACCTTAACTCGAGCATTGTAGAACCGAATCACCTGTTGTTGCCGACCCACTGTACGTATTCGTGCCACTTCTCTTTGCTCGTCCAGAAGATCTAGTCCGAATGCCAACAACTCTTCATTATCCTCCGCATTGAATGAACTGACTCGAGTCGAGGGTAACCCAATCTCTACGGGAGTAACGGCTTCCGAACCGTAGGCAAGGGAAAATGGGGTTTCGCCTATGGCGGTCCGAGCTATAGTTCGATACGCCCATAGGATTTTCGGTAGTTCCTCGGCCCACGCCCCTTTGGCGCGATCAAGCTTGGTTCGGAGATGTTGTTTGATAATTTTGTTGACCGCTTCAACTTGTCCGTTCGTCTAAGGATGATAAGGCGAGGAATACACGTTTCTAATTCTGAGGTTATCACACATCTCACGGAAGCTTCTACTGTCAAACTGCTTTCCGTTGTCAGTGACGATTGTACGAGGTACTCCGAATCGGCAGATAATGTTTTTCCACACAAAATCGGTTATCTGTTGCTCGGTTATTTTAGCTAACGGCGCAGCCTCGGCCCACTTTGTAAAATAGTCGACAGCTATCACAGCGAACTTGGTCTGACCTTTTCCAAGGGGGAGTGGACCGACGATGTCGATCCCCCATTGTGCGAAAGGCCAGGGACCCGTCATAGGAGTCAACATCTCGGGAGCTTGTCTAGGGATAGTCGCAAACCTCTGACATTTCTCGCACCTTTGAGCGAGTTTGCGGGCGTCTTGTTGGATAGTCGGCCAGTAATACCCCTGTCGTAAGACCTTGTGGGCGAGTGATCTTCCTCCAGAATGATTTCCGCAGATCCCTTCATGAATTTCGCGTAACACATAATCGGCTTCGCTGGGGTTTAAGCATCGAAGCAGCGGAGCGTAATAACCTTTCTTATATAGGTGCCGTTGAGCATGGTGTATCGGGAGGCTCGAATTTTCATTCGTCGGGCCTCGACACGATCTTCGGGTAGCTTGCCCTTGTCGAGATATTGAATGATTGGATCGAGCCAGGTAGGTTCCATGTCCGAGTCAATTGCGTGGACGGCCGAACGAAGTGGTTCATTAATACTCGGTCTTGCGACGTATTCGATAGGGACAGATCTGGGTATGTCATCTTCATTAGCAGAAGCAAGCTTTGCTAATAAGTCGGCTTTGCTGTTCTCGGTTCGAGGGATCCGAATGACCTTACAAAACTGAAATTCGCGGATCATTTCTTTTGCTTTTTCCATGTAGGCTTTTAGCTGCTCTTTCCGTGTTTGATACACACTGGTGACTTGGTTGACGACTAATTGAGAATCGCTGAAAACATTCAGGTGTGTAACTCCCATGCTGGCTGCTAATCGGAGACCGAGTAAGAGTGCTTCATACTCGGCTGTATTGTTTGAAGCTTGAAATCCAAGTCGTAAGGCATATTGCATGTATGTATGATCCGGGGTCTCCAGTACTACTCCGGCCCCGCTTGCCTTTGAGTTGGAAGAGCCGTCGACATACAGCTTCCAGGGGATAGGGGATATAGCAGGTGTTGACTCATCGCCGTTCGCGGTTGTGTCAGCATCCGGAGATTCTATCGGTGGTGTTGCCTCGACGATGAAATCAGCCACCGCCTGTCCTTTGATTGCAGCTTTACGCTTGTAATGAACATCAAACTCACTTAGTTCGATTGCCCACTTCGTGAGTCGGCCGGAAACTTCAGGCCTCTGTAAGATCTGACGCAGCGGATAGTCGGTCATGACTATGATAGTGTGAGCTTGGAAATATGGCCTGAGTCGACGCGAAGAAATTATCAGAGCTAACGCAACCTTTTCCAAGTGTGGATATCTTGTTTCGGCTGGCAATAGCGCTTTGCTGACGTAGTAGACTGGCAATTGTTTTCCTTCGGACTCTCGTATCAGGGCCGAACTAACAGCTGCCGCGGAGACCGCCAGATACAGTAATAGAGGCTCTCCCGATTCGGGCTTTGATAGGATAGGTGGTGACCCGAGATGCGATTTTAGCCGCTGGAAGGCCGCCTCACATTCTTCTGTCCAATCTAGGACCTGTTGTCCTTTTAACTGTTAAAAAAAAGGAAGACACTTATCCGTGGCACGGGATATGAAACGGTTGAGCGCCGGGAGTCGTCCGGTCAGCCTTTGAATATCCTTGATTGTTTTCGAGGATTCCATGTCAAGCAGAGCCTTTATTTTTTCTGGATTTGCTTCTATTCCTCGCTGACTCACCAGAAATCCGAGGAACTTCCCAGAACTTACTCCGAATGCACATTTATTCGGATTTAGGTTCATCCGATATTTGCGTAATACGAGAAACATTTCTTCCAAATCAGCTATATGATCTGTCGCATGTATACTTTTGACGAGCATATCGTCAATGTATACCTCCATAGTTCGACCTATGAGCCGAGAAAAGATTTTATTGACTAATCTTTGATAAGTCGCGCCTGCATTTTTCAAACAAACGGCATCACTCGGTAACAATAAAGGCCTTTGTCAGTGACAAAGGTCGTTTTCGATTTATCTGATTGATGCATTACAATTGATTATACCTGAATATGCATCCATAAAGCTAAGAAGTTCATGCCCTGCTGTACTATCTACTAACTGATCTATTCTCGGAAGAGGGAAACTGTCCTTCGGGCAGGCTTTGTTCAAGTCGGTATAATCAATACAGACGCGCCACTTCCCGTTGGGTTTCTTCACCAGTACGACATTTGCGACCCAGTCTGGATAGTATATTTCTTCTATGAAATTTGCTTGGAAAAGCTTGCTGACTTCTTCTTCGATGATAGCGTAACACTCAGGGCCGAGCGGACGTCGCTTCTGTCGGATTGGTCGATAGGTCGGATCGATGTTGAGTCGATGTGTGATCACAGACGGATCGATCCCAGGCATATCTGAATGGCTCCAAGCAAAAACATCAGCATATCGACGGAGCAGGGCGACCAACTTTTCTTTTAAAGGAGACTGTAGAGACGAGCCGATTTTTACAGTTCTGGACTCTTCTGCTTCCACTAAGGGAACCAAAATAAGATCCTCGACTAGCCGGCCTCTTTCATGCGTCTCGCCTCGGGGATCCAACGATTCAATTGTTGCTATCTCGGCGGTTATTTTATCGGCCGGTTTTTTTACGGCTGTCATATAGCACCGCCTTGCGTCTTGCTGATCCCCTTTGACAACCCCTACTCCAGATTCGGTCGGGAATTTCATTGAGAGATGGTATGTGGACACCACGGCTTGGAGGAGACTCAGAGATGGTCGGCCGATTATTGCGTTATATACTGACGGCTGGTCGACGATCAGGAATTCAGCCATTATCGTCGTTTGATGCGGAGAAGTTCCAGCTGTGAGGGGCAAGGGAATGATCCCCTCGGGCAGTACTTGCCCTCCAGAGAATCCGATCAGCGGGGTACGTACCGGACGTAATGCTGATCGTCCGACACCCATTTTGTCGAAAGCTGAAGCGAATAATACATCTGCAGATGATCCCGTGTCAACAAGTATCCGAAACACTTTCCGATTGGCGATGGTCAGGGTGATTACTAGCGTGTCGTCATGAGGATGATGAATACCTCGGGCGTCTTCCTCTGTGAACGAAACGCAGTATTTTTCTCTTTTCGGTTCCTTTGTTGGCCGAGCGATGATCATAAGCTCAGACTCGGGCCGACTGAGATTCCTAGAGTGATTTTTTCGAGCGTTGTTTGAATCGCCTCCGCCGCGTGGGCCACCGATGATCGTTCGAATTTCTTCCGTAGGTTGATTTTCAATCGGACATTCCTTGCTTGCTACGGCTTTAACCACATGATCCTTGAGTCGACCTTCTTTTATGAGCCGTTCGATCTCTTCTTTCAAATGATAACAGTCACTCGTATTATGCCCGTGATCGCGATGATAATGGCAATACTTATCCTTGCTTCGGCGATTAGGGTTGCTTCTGAGCTTATTGGGCCAGTTGACAAAGCTTTCGCCTTTAATCTCCATCAGCACCTGCTCCTGAGTTTTGTTCAGGGGGGTGCAGACGAAAAATCATCGATCTGGTCGTTTGCTTGATCTTTGCTCGTCGCGAGTTTGCTCGTCTTTACGCTTCTTCCCTTCGGTTGAGTCTGGTCCTTTTTTGACAGAGTCTCTGACCAGAGATTTTGTTTCTCGCATCATCCGCGTCTCTTCGGAGTTCGCATATTTATCGAATCGTGCCATAAACTCCGCCAGAGTATCGGGTGGATTTTTATCCAAAGACGCCAAGAACGGTTTGTCTTTTACTCCTTGCATGAGTGCATTAAGCGCTGTTTCTTCTGAATGCTTTCGAACCTGAAGAGATTCAAAGTTGAAGCGCTTGATGTAATCTTTCAGTAGCTCTTCCTATTTTTGGACTATGTTGTTTAGATATACAGGGGGCTTTAATTTCTTTTTCCCACCGATGAAGTTGGTGAGGAAGGCATCGCTGAGCTCGGCGAACGAACTAATGGATTTCGACTTTAGCTGTCTGAACCAAAGCCTTGCTACGTCTGTTAACGTAATAGAAAAGGCCCGGCACATCACCTTATCCGAGGCATCGTGCAACTCCATGTATGTTTTAAAACATTCGATATGTTCGGCCGGATCGGTTTTACCTGTAAAAGGTGCGATTTGAGGTAATCGGAACCTTTCAGGCAGCCGAGCCTGCATTATCTCGTCCACAAAGGGCGACAATTTTACCTCGGATCTTGGCTGATATGTGTGTCGGCCGTTTCTCATATCTGCCATTTCTTTTTTCATTTCTTCCCGCACCTCCCTTTTAAGGTCTTGGATGTCGGCCTTCCACGGTTTACCGCTTTCGGTCGTTCCCTCTGCTGGGGGCCGACTACGCCTCTTTCGATCTATTTCGTGGCGAAGATCTGTGGGAGGTAAAACGGCATTGGCCGACTGAGCCGGATGGGGCTCGCAGACCAATTGAGGTTGGCTAGGTTGATGGAGCGATCGTTGCGCGGAAGGTTGGGGATCAACCGCATCACCTGCCGGTGCTGGGGCACGCGCTGTTTCCCTTTGGAGGGGCTGCTGCACTTGTTGTTGGTATAGGCGATCGAGCATTTGTTTCATTACGTTCATATCAGACCGGATTTCCTGAACTTTCCGGTCCAATCGCCCATCGCTCCGAGCCCGCTGATTATTATTTGCTGCGGCCGTCGCTCGGTGGCGATTATTAGGCGGATTTTGAGCAGCCTGAGGTGGCGGGTGGGCCGCCGACCCTGTAACTGCCACTTCATTTAATTCATCTTCCTGAATTGTTCTTCTCGTCATCACCATTATAATTGGAATATAGGGGATGGCTTTTCAGACGAAGTCCCACAGACGGTGCCAAACTGTTGATGTAGATTTTCGGCACGCCCTCCGTCGGTCTTTGTTCCCTGCACGTAAGAAAGAAAATAGCCGAAGACACTGGCTCTAGCCAGGGGGACCTCCGATGCTTAAGTCAGTTTCAGTGGTGTACAGAGATGGCGTGTTAGAGATGGTGATGTTCCGTACCTTTCACTGGGATGGAGGCCCTTTATTTATAAGTTTGAGAGGATCCTATGGTGCCGGGATTCTCCTCCCAATATCTCGGAGATTTGATTTATCTCGCTTTTGGTCTCTATCCAATCCCGAGATCTTTGGGATCGGAGATCCTCCTACGAGATATTCGAAAAGATATCACATCATCTTTCCTTCGTCTGATACGGCCGAAGCTAAGTTGGCCCGACCGAGACTGGGGGTAACTCTGCCCGGTCGAGGCTGACTCAATTTGGATGGCTCGGATTTACGAGGTGAGATTATTGAGCCTTACATGACACACATCCGAATAACTCATTCGTCGTTCCGTGCCGGCTCAATTCGACTCATCTCCTCGATTTACTATCTTTGACTCGGATTCAATATATATCTCGGATGACCGAGATATAAGTCCGAGTCTTCGGACATCGGCTTTTATTCCCAACACATGTCATTGTTTCTCACGTGTTATACCAACTAAATCCAAACCATTGGCTAGGTAAATCGAACGGTAGATGGTCCACAATTCTGAAATAAGAGAAATTTCTAAATGTAAATCCCACCTTTTACCCACCATCTTTTCAAGTACTCCCAAACTTTACTTTCCCAAACTAAACTATTATATACGGACACATTATATTTAGACGAAAATACTCTTTCATTCGGCACGGTTACACCATCCATTCTGTAGATCTCTAGCTACGGATTATAATCGTAGCCATTAGCACCATAGGTCTGCAAAGTATATTATGCAAAGGCTCGCGACTCCCACTGGCTACGGTATAATCCGAAGCCATGGGTCTACGTAATGGAAGGTGCGACCGCGATGAATGCAAGGGTATTTTCATCCGAAAATAATGTGTCCGTACAAAAAAGTATAGTTTTGGAGCGTTTGAAAAAGACCCTGGGCTGGTGGAATTTACGGTCGGAAATTTCTGCGGAAATAAAGGTGCCTATGTAGCAAAATATGGAGACTGAAAGTCAAAAGCAAGTACTTTGCCACGTTCAAAGAAGAGCGGATTGGATTCGGAGAGGATTGATGATGGATGCATCAGTCGTCAATTGATGATGAATCCTGCGGTATGTACGGATTGGATTCCGATTCGGTAGTGACCCCTCTATTACCGTGTTCTGTAATGGTCAATACTAGTGGAAGATCCATGCACCTCGTCACGGTGTATGTCCTCTTTTTTTTTTATATATATTTTATTTTTTTTTATTTTTTTTATTTTTAATTACAAACACTGTCTATCCATTTTTCTAACTCATTTTAAGGCATCATCTAGAAAATGAAGCAGACCTAAATCTCAAGTGAACCACACTACAGGAACAGAAATGATTGAGTACCTACCATTGAAAATTTCTTATGAAACACAAAAGTTTTAAATCAAGCTAATTTTTATGTTTTCCCTTCATCCAGACCGTGAGACCTGTCTTATTTGGTCGCGAGCTGGTAAATGATTGTCTTGGTCCTTGTTCTAAGAGTTTCAACGCCTGATCGAGGGTTTGAGTGCCCATGGGTGGTGAAATCCCACACAAGGTATGAGTGCAGGGCGGTGTGTGTGCATGTCGTAAAAAACGAATTTTAAAAAATAAAAAATAAATAAAAATAAAAAATCACATTGGGCCAGGAAGGTTTCAACGGTGGTGGGCGTTGCGTTCAATTCCCACTGCTTCATCTGACGCCTGACCTACTCAAACTTTAAATCTGTCTCATGTTTTAGCTCACGCCCCAAAATAAGCTGGCAGCACGAATACATGCATGGATGCATATACATCAGAGTTTGGTACTGGAGGGGACACCACCGAATTCGAATCCCATCGTACGCCTGCACCACGTGTATGGTGTACGAATTGACGCGGATTGAAGAATATTCAGACGGATCTTTTTAAATACCGACCACTACTGATTGCGTCCTACCCCGCCGAGACGGTAATCCATCCGGGCAGGACTCTCTGAGGCTCAAAGTGATGTAATTATTTTATCCATGCTGTTCATCACTTTTATTAGACCATTTTAAGTTAGAACTTAATGAACGAGGCAGGTCCACAGCTCGATTGTACCACATCAAAGGAAGCTGCAGTGATAATGACACTTGCTGTTGAAACCTTTACGAGGGCTACTGTGATGTTTTTGTACCACCCAATCTATTAATAAGGTCGTGTAGACGTTGATTAAGTGAAAACACAAATATAAACTTGATCCAAAACTTCTCCAGTTCCTAATAACTTTTTAATGGTGGACGTTCAATCCCCGCTTTGTGGTCCACTTAAAACTTTTAACTGTCTAATATTTTGCATCATATTTTAAAATGACATGAGAAAAACGATGAACGGCGCGGATAAAACACTTACATCAACGTGGCCCTACAGAGCCCTACCGTCAGGGGGTCGGACGCAATCAGCGTCCGTACGAATTCTAGCGTGAGATGCACGGAAGTGGACTGTGCCTTTTTAGGCGTTGGCCGGTAGTTAAAGGGGGACGGCAGCGGAAGCGGATCGCGTACTGAGTAAACTCTGTGGGGTCTACTGTGATTTATATATTTTATCTGCTCCGTCCATCCATTTTATCAGATAATTTTAGGGTTTGAGGTTAAAAATTAAGTATATACAAACGTCAAGTGGACTACACCACAGGAAATAGTGCGAATCAAACATCTACCATTGAAATTTTCTTGGGGCCGAAAGAAGTTTTGGATCAAGCTTGTATTTGTGTTTTCCCTCCGTAATTGTTTTTGTGATCTTATGAACAGTTTGAATGAGAAATAAACATCAATGTAGGCCCTATAAGGTTTCAACGGTGGAAATCATTATTCCAAATGTTTCCTATGGTATGGTCCACTTAATCTTTGGGTATGCTTAAATTTTGGTCTCAACCACTAAAAATAAGATGAAAAAATGGATGGACGGCGTGGATAGATCAAATACATTCACGGTGGGCCCAACAAAGTTTACTCAGTACATAAAAGCTCCAATATCGACGGCAGCATGATAGTATGAAATTAACACGGAACGCGGAAAGGTCTCCGTAATTTTGAACGTTGAACGGAGAATGCGCTCCCTTCGGTATATTCTTTTTAAAATTTTCAAAACTGCCGTGGGCTTTTTCCTCCGTGTGATATATAACTTAACTTTTAATGTATGGCACTTCTCTAGCTCATTATAACTTGTGTATTAGATCCACACCGCCTAACAACTTTTTTATATCATCCTAGATCATAATTCAAAAATTGAGATACATCCAAAACTCAAGTCGACCACACCATAGAAAGTAATGGGAATGGAATAACTACCGTTAAAATCTTCTTATGATTCACTGTAAAGTTTATTTGCCATCTAACATCTTCATAAGATCACATAAACTTGAATTAAGGGAAAATACAAAATTCAACTTTATTTTATTTGTCATCTAACATCTTCGTAAGACAACGTAAACTTGGATGGAAGGAAAGTACAAAATTCAACTTTATTAGAGGCTTCTGTTACCTAAGAAATTTTTTTCATTATGCCTTCTGGCGTTGGCCAATCGTTAAAGGGGACGGCAACATTGTAGTATGAAATTAACACGGAACGTGGAAAGCGCTCGGTAATGTTGAACGGTTAATGCCCTCCCTCACTATATTCTTTTTAAATTTTTCAAAATTGCCATGTACTTTGTTCTTGGTGTGATATATAATCCAACTTTTAATGTGTGGCACTTTTTTGGGCTCATTATGATTTATGTATTAAATCCACATTGCTCATTAACTTTTTTATATCGTCCTAGATCATGATCCTAAAAATTGAGGCACATCCAAACCTCAAGTCGACCACACCATAGAAAGTAGTGGGAATAGAATAACTACCGTTAAAACCTTCTTAGGGTCCACTATGAAGTTTATTTGTCATCTAATCTCTTCATAAGAGCATGCAAACCTGGATGAAGGGAAAACACAAAATTTAACTTTATCAGAAGCTTATGCGACCCCGGTCAAAGGTTTGAGTGCCCATAGGTGGTGAAATTCCACTAGCATGAGTATGTGGAGGTGTGTGCGCGTGTGTAAAAATTTATTAATATATATATATGTGTGTGTGTGGCCTAGAAAGTTTTTTTTTTAATGGTAGGCACCTAACTCCCACCCTTTTTTATGGAATCGAATTGCGTATTGAGTTACTCAGTATGCTCTTATCGTATTGAGTAAACTCTGTTGGGCCCATTGTCACGTGGTTTATCCATGCCGTCCATCCGTTTTTTCAGATCATTTCAAGGGTTGAGCTCAAAATTGAAGTATAAAAAAAGCCCAAGTAGACTATACTACAGGAAACAGTGGAATTATTGATTTCCACCATTGAAACATTTGTAAGGCCCCGATAATGTTTATTTGTCATCCAAACTTATCATAAGATCACACGGACATGGATGAAGAGAAATCACAAATATCAGCTTGATCTAAAACTTCTGTGGCCCCCCAAGAATTTTTCAACGGTAGACTTCAATTCACACCATTTCGGGTGGTGTGGTCCACTTGATATTTGGATATGCTTAATCTTTGGACTAAAGCCATAAATTTATATGATAAAACAGATGGACAGAGTTGATACAATGCATGAATTACGGTGGGTCCCACAGCATTTACTCAGTTACTCAGTACGCAATCCCCTTCCGTTTTTTATAGCACTCGACTTAACACGGAACGCATGAATTCGAGCGTATGTCGAGATGCAGGGAAGTGGATTATGCCTTTTACGCGTTGGCCAGTTGTTAAAGGAGACGACAGCATGATAGTATGAAATTATGGCAGCATTTTTCCTATGACCCAGGGCTTTTGTGATATGTGGTCTAGATCCGTCTGAATATTCTTCAACCATGTGAGAGAGGGAAGCGGATTGCTTATTGATCAGTAAATAAACTGTGGGGCCACAATAAATGTTTGTAGTTTATCCACATTGTGATGTTTACTTGTCGCTCAAGGCAAACATGAGCAAACATGGATGATGGGTTCATGGTGTGGTCCACTTGAGCTTTATATATGTGTCAATTTTGGATTAACGCATTAAAATTAACTGGTAAAACAGATAAATGACATGGATAAGACACATACATCATGGTGGGCCCCATATATTTTACTAGAGTTAATTAGGCCTCTTTAGTAACGTGGAAGATTTTGACTTAACAAGGAACGTGGAAAGCACTCCGTAATTTTAAGCCCCACAATCAGGGTCCCACCCACGATGGTGGATACAGGGTACACCTAATCCACTCCCGGATTTCATTGGTTTAGGGGATTGCGTAGTGTGCCTCACCACTAGACAATTATCTTCAGAATCTCGCAGTCGGTTAGAACCTACAAAATATGTAAGGTTAGTGAAACGGAAGATTCCCCTACCTTAAATTGACTCCTGATTTGCCAGCCGAATTCCGGGTAAGGACTTTGGTTACAAATAAGGAAGGTATTAGGCACCCTCTCTGTCCGTATGAACGTACGGTATCTACTTTGTGTGGTAAAACAATATCAAGCGATGGATGATGTGGTCGAGATACGACTAGGCACACACATAGAATTTTGATGCAGCAAGATCCGAGATTTCGGCAAGCCACAGAACATACGTTAGCATTAACCATGGGACCCACCTTGATGTATGTATCTTATATCCACCTTGTCCATCTATTTCTTCAAATCATTACGTGGCATTATAAAAAAATGAAGCAAATCTAATTATCAAGTGGGTCATACCGTAGGAAATAGTGGTGATACATCTTAATTGGAATCATGAATGGACCACTGAATTCGAATTATTTGCTGGTCATCTGTGCAGTTTCTAAATACCTTCAAAGTATCTGCGTATCATCCATCGCACTCTGCCGGAGTATCAAATCTTTTCCCTTCTGCGTATAGAAAACGGGGATTATATCATACATGCCGAACCAGATGTGGTGTGTCTAAAGCACCAGCTGAGTGAATCAACGGTCCAAAGTCTACCAAGTATCCTACGCTGGCCCCATAGCAAGCGATCGCCATCCTAGACTGTGAAAAAAAGCCCCACCTTTACACTGTACACGTGTGAGAATCTACACCCTTAAAACGTTAATACGTGTAAAAAGTTCCACCTTTAAAACCCGGTCAAGGGTTCGAGTACCCATTGGTGGTGAAATTCCACTAGCGTGAGTGTGTGCGTGTGTATATATATATATATATATATATATATATATATATATATATATATATATATATATATAAGGAAGTTGGAGCGCGAAGCTGCCACACAGAACCACCGTGTGGGTGAGATCCTGACCGTAGGTTTCACCACGATGTATTCATTATATATCCGCGCCGTCCATCTGTTTTTCCAGATAATTTTAGACTAATTTCAGAAAAATGAAGTAGATAAAAATTTCAAGTGGACCACACCACATAGGAAACTAATCTTTGAACGCCTACCATTAAAAACTTAGCATCCACCATAATGTTTATTGACCATCCAATATGTTGATAAGGTCACACAGACTTGGATGAAAGGAAAAAACAATTATCAGCTTAATCCAAAACTTGTGTGGCCCATAAAATGTTTTTAATAGTAGATAACTACTGTTTCCTGTGGTGTGGTCCGGCTGAAATTTTTATCTACTTCATTTTTTGGAGAATATGCTAAAATTATCTGAAAAAAACAGATGGACGGTGTGGATATATTATGAATTCATTGTGGTAAGACCTACGGTCAGGGTCTCACCGAGATCAATGGTCCCGGGTCGCAGCGAAGTCGCGCTCAGGAAGTTGCTAGCGACTAGCGAGTAACAACGACATTAGAGTCGTCTCGTACGTAGGCAGCTCAGGGGCAGCCGTACGCACGTATCACATGGACGAAAGTGTTTTCATACTTCAAATGTCCAGATCAGGAGCATATCTTTCAAATCAGAATGAACGGATGAAACTAACTTGCAATTAATTGACAGATATTTCGACCGTTGACACGAGCCACCAACCAATTCACGCGTCCCACATGCGCCATCGCCCATGTGCCACTGACCTTTTTTTAAAAAAATAAAAATAAATTTAAAGAAAATTCTATTTATATAGAAGAAAATAGGGAATCATTCTCCAAGATGGTTCCTAAGTCAATCTCTACCTTCAATCTAAGGGGTTAGTTTGGCACCATAGATTTGGGGGGATTTCAAATCCCCTGGTTATTTGGCACGTAAAGTAACGGGGGTTTATTTTAGATCCAGGGGTTTTCAAAATCGCCTGGAGTTTGAAATCCAAAGTGGGAGCTTGGATTTGCATGTGTAATATGCTTGTCATTAGTATTAAACTATTGGGTACATGACTCACTAATGATATCCCAAAGCAACTAGATTATCAATTGCATCACTATAATTACTTTAATATGATGATCAACACTATCCAAACATTGTCCATTTAAATCAACGGTTAAATTTGTTGGTTAGTCACTGGGGCATGATCTTGTTATTGTGGCCCATCTGAGACTTGGAATTTCATCATTTTTGGGCAAAATATATATTTTAGCAGGCTTATTACAACAATTATGTCAAATATTACATATGTTCACTAATTAGACATATTAAAGTTGATTTAGTAATTAAATTCAAACCCCTATGAATATACCATGCATGGCTACTTTTGGATTAAAGTTGATTTCTATTCCAGGGTACCAAACACAACAGGAGGATTTCAAATCCAGGGGTTTCAAATTAAGGGGGTTCTGAATCTAGGGGGTTCCAAATCCATGCTCCCAAACGGGCCCTAAAACCATTGCATATGTGTGAATGTGACTCAAATTTCCTCTAACGTGGTTCTCCAGGGAGCCCCTATAGGGGTGGGCGGGGATTGGATACTACCCCACCAGAACCTAGCTAGACACGAACGATCTTGTCAAGGGCTCTGTGGGGTCTACTGTAATATATGTGTTGTTTTATCCATATTGTCCATCCATTTTGACAAATCATATTAGGTTATCTTAGGTTACGATCCAAAAAATGAGATAGATTGAATGCTCAAGTGGACTACACGATAGGAAACCAGAAGTATTGAATGTCTGCCGCTGAAAACGCCCTGGGGCTACGTAAGTTTTGGATCAAGTTAATATTTATGTTTTTCCTTCATTCGGGTTCATATGGCCTTATGAACATGTTGAATGGAAAATAAACATCACAGTGAGCCTTAAGAAGGTTTCAACGGTGGAGATCATTATCACCACTGCTTTCTGTGGTGCACTTAAGCCTTGGACCTTCTTTCTTTTGGGGCTCATGCCCTGAAATGATATTTCAAAATTAATAGATGGCTTGGATAAAGCATATATTTCACTTATCTGCTTGGTTTACTCTAAATTTATTAGATTATACTACTTGGTTAAATTTCTCATGTCATTGCTTATAAGGAGCTTGCTTAAGCCCATAGAGAGATTTGATCAGTTTACATACTTTCTTCTCTTGCCCAGGTTGAACACCCCCATGTTGTTCAATATATGCTTCCACATCTCCATTTAAGAATGCATTTTTTACATCCATTTGATAGATTACTAGGTGGTGAATTGCTGTAAGAGTAATTAGAGTCCTAATGGTACATATACGCGCGACAAGAGAATATGTATATATATATATATATATATATATATATATATATATATATATATATAATCAATACCTACCTTTTGTCTAAAGACTTTGGCTACCAATCGAGTCTTAAACTTATTTATGGTTCCATCATGATTAAATTTTCTTTTAAAAATTTACTTACATCGTATAGGCTTTGTACTTGGTGGAAGATCGACCAAATACCAAGTGTTATTGGAGACTATGGAATCCATTTCATCATTGATGGCTTCCTTCTAAAATTGTGCATCAAGAGATGAGAGAGCTTCACTAAGTATTAAAGGATCACCTTCAACATTTAGTGGTAGAGTGATCACTTTTCTTAATTATTTCATTTTTATCTCCTTGTACAAGGAACATATAAAAATCTGGGCCAAAATATGTTTATTTTCTTACACTTTTCGATTTTCTTGGTTAATTTTCTTTTAGATGAGTTTTAAATTTATCACGAATGTTGCTAGGTTTTTCATTTATTGACTTTGGTATTGATTTTGTTATTGTGGGCGAAATGTTCTATTGACTCGGGTGTAAAAATGCATTTGATTTGGAGTCGTCATAGCCAAATAAAGCTTAAAATCTACGGCCGACTAGGAATCGTAGAATCGCTTAGGAGTCGGGGAATCTTGCAATTTCCTAACTCAAGTGACTCCCGCGGTTGGTCTGCGACCGTAGATTCCGAGTAAGGGCATCGATGACGGAACAGGAAGGGATTAAGCATCATTTTTCGCCACACAATGTGCGCTCTTTACTTCACAAGATTTGTAATTTTTGGGGATTCGATGGAGTTTCAGCATTTTTATATTTGGCTATGCTTCATATAACTCATAAGGACTGAGCATGCGAAAATAAGAAAAGTTATCTAGCCTTACATCACATAGCCAAGTAGCCCCAGGTAGGCAAATAAAATAAAAATGTAGTGAATAAAATAAAATGTTAATTAGCCTTACTTCGTAGGATTTAAAATCCTAGGCATGCAAATAAAGTGAAAAATAGAAGATGAAGAATAATGCAAAATAAGATTGAAGAAAATATGGATATAATTAATGCAATTGAAATGTGTGAAATGAAATGCAAATTAAATAGAGATGAATGAATTCTTAGCTTTTTTTATTCCTTGGATAGCCATTTTTATCTCATGTGTTGGGCAGCATGTCGACATGTTAAAAATCTTTAAGTCACTTTGGGTAGCCTATATAGGTAAATTCTAATCCTCGGGCCCTCCCTGTATTTTTATATCTCTCTTTTTACTCTCTATTTTTTTCTCTTTCTCCTTTCTCATTTCCCTCTGTCTTTTTGTCTCTCTATTTTAGTATATGTCTGTTTGCATGTGTCTTGGATGCCTTATATAAACGTTAGCATCCGTTGCCAATAACTCACTACATCAGGCATTGTTGTGGGCACCCGCCTTCAGTGCATATAAAATATTATAATTATATATATATAATATATATATAATATATATATATAATATATATATATATATATAAACATAATTATTACTTTTTTATTTTTTTCTACAAATGTTTAAATGTTTATATCTTCTTTGTTATTTTTCCGTTTTTGGTAATCTTTATATTGTTATAAAGATAATCAGATAAACTTTCTAACAAAATATAATCACTTCAATCGAACCTCGTTTGACGTATCGAAAATACGTCCGTCCAATAATGAAATCGGTTATTTGTAAGTTGACCAATGGTCTGTTTTTAATGATATTAGGATCATTAGAAATATCACCTGATAAACTTTTCATTACAACTGAAATCATTTCAATCGAATCCTATTTGACTAGTTTAAAGTGCGGCCAAAGTTTTTCTAATTTTAGTTTCTTGACAATACATGGTTTTGATAAACGGGCTGGATCTTCCTCATCATAACTTAGATTGAGGAAAACTTAAGTTTGTTAGGATGATCATTTGATCCCTTTTCCAATGAATCATAAATCATCCTGATCGGTCAAAATTTGCCTCTAATAATACTATATCCATTTTGTATACAAGGACGACTGTATTTTTCTCGATTTTGAATATATGACCTCTCACGCCTCAACACCACACTATTTGAAAAGACTAAGTGATACAAAGAGTGATCAATGGGTAGAGAGGATTCATTTTATCTTTTTTTGCATATCGGTAACGATATACAGAGAGTTTCAAGAGTTTTGGAATTCTGATGTTCGGTCGTGACTGAATCACTATTGGATTTAGTGTTAGCCGATTGAGTTCGTTGGTTGTCTCCGGCATGTGCCGAGTATGCTCATAGTTTGATCTGTTTGGTTTTTCAATGATTTCCAAGTCAATAGAAGATAATTTATTGAAGTCAAGTCCGAAGGTAGGGATTTGCCCTCAACTCATCTTCACTGCACCACAATCTTAAGATGATTGGAACTGTTGATCATGTGGCACGTTTCTATCATGGTGTACAAGTACCCTAATTAAAACTCTCCAAGGACCTCACCATAGAGATTAATTGGATGATCCTATGCCTTGACCTTGATCGACGGACATCCCGTTTGCTGAAGATGGCGCATTGATAGTTTTCATTCCAATTTTCCAATGGCCACTAGGATCATGCTTCTGGCTATACTTTTCTTGGCCTTTTCACTAGAGCTGGGCATCGGTCCGAGTCGGAACGGATTGGGTCCAACTTGATCCGATCCGAAATCTCAATGGCCTAACCCGAACTCGATCCGATCCGAGACCGAGTCCAGGTCACCTGACTCGGACCGATCCGAAATGTGCATTGCCTGATCCGATCCGAGTCCAACTCGGTCAGGAAAACTGAGTCGAATCGGATTGGACACGGTTCGGATCGGTCCAGATTTAAGGCCAACTTTTGAATGGACAGCAACATCTGACCGTCTGAATTTTGCGTGGTGAATGGGTGGGCCATGAAATGTGGGATAGACCTACTGGACGATCTAGATAAACTTGCACAAACGAGGAGTTCTTA